>JAHLSL010000010.1:17766094-17952403 GCA_025920805.1 Petroica traversi
GCAGCGAGCATCGGGCCCCACGCACCCGCCTGCCCCGCCGAGGGGTCTCGGGGGGCGTCTGAGCCAGCCCTGATCCCTGCCGAGAGGGTGGCCGGCAACAGGGGTGCCCCAGGGCTCGGTCTGTTTTGTATCAATAAACCGAGCGTTGGACTCGTCTAGTTTTTATAGAGTTGTTAACGTAGTTTTATTTCATTTTTTATTTCTGTTATTTTTATTTTTTTTGTATTTCTATTATTTAGTTCATTTTGTTTTTTCGTGGTTATTGCTTTTATAATTTTCATTTTTTAATTAACCACATTTTTAATTTTATTTATTAATATTATGGGTTACTTATTAATTTTTACTTTCTTTTAAATTTTTAAATATTTTTCCTATTTACTTTTAATTTAAATTTTAAATTATTTTTATTCTTATTTAAATTTGATATCTATTCTTACTTTTATTTTCTTCCCCCCGCACCCCTTATTTTCTGTTTTTTAAAAATTAATTTTTACATTTATTTTTACTTTTCACGTGGACTCCTCCATCCTCCTAAGATCTGCAGAGCCACTCCAAAGCAGAGAATGTCATAGGAACACCAGGTGACAGCCCTGGGCTTCCCTGCAGAAGGAACTGGTGGGACAAGGACGGCCCCAGCCCGCGGGTGGCTCTGGCACTGCCCGGTCACTGCCGAGCACAGGCTGGAAGGTGGCAGGAGCAGACAGAGCAGAGCCGTCCGCACAGAGAGCGCGGGCTCTGCGGGGATCTGCAGCGAGCACAGCGGTGGATGCTTTCTCAGATTGTTTGAATGCCGCTCTTACACACAAAGTGTCTCGTTCCCACCCTCCCTGGAGGATTTGCCCAGCGCCGGGCAAGTCCTTTTTGCTGGTAGGGAGAGAGAAGTCATCCAAGTTCAAGCTATAAAATCCCATTTAAGCTTTCTCACGGACAAAGTATTTTCCCACAGGAGCCTATCTGAGAGCAGTGGGCTTTCCTCCACTCACACCGTGCTCCTTGGAAGGCAGAACACCCATCTCAACCCTGGAGCCTTCGGGGAACTCTGAAATGGAGCACCCCACGGGGGCTGAGAGCTTGGTTACTTTTTAGCACTGACCCAGGAATTCGGGACTAAAATTCCTGCCGAAGCAGTTCAGTTTTCACCGCCTTCATTTTTCAGGCAACTGAAATTCTCCCTCCGAATTAGCTGGCCTATTTCAGGCAGCACCTGACTTTGGGGGAGGTGGGGAAAGGGCTGTAAAAATATTCCCGTGTTTGCAACTCGCAAACTGCATTAGGAGTGAGGGTGAGCAGGGGGAGAGGTGCTCCAGCAGGCGCAGAGAGGCCGTGACGTGGTGTTCCCCTTGGGAGGCAGGTGATCTGCACGAGCTGCTTTCTGCTGGAGTGAGAATGAGCTCAAGATGTGAGAGGAATGGGGCTGCAGTCGTCAAGAGATGAAGAGAGAAAGGGTAAAACAGGCGTCAAAATAAATAAACTTAACAAAAGCGGTGGCTGGGTTTGGCTGGTCACCGCCCTTGGCTCTGCCTCCCCCTCAGGTGGAGGATGCTGCTGGCTCCCAGGCTCACCAGATGTTAGGAACCACTGCCATCACCCGAGGTCACCAGCCCTGGCTCAGGTCCTGTTTCACACCAGGCTGGTGGGCTTGTAGAATCCAGTCTGCTGAGCAGCAAGAAATGCCAAAAAGTGTTTTGTGTAGGGGAAGAGCGGCAGGCAGAAACAGGGAAGCAAGGTGGGGGTGCTGGAGCGTTAGTGTGGAGGCATTTTACAAGAGGAAAAGAGAGGTGTTTTTCATCCCTCCTCTAGAATTGTTTCTATACTTTTTCTTCAGCAGTTCATTAAACCTAAATCACCTGCCCTCCTCGTGTTTCAGCTCAAGCTCATTTTAAGCGTTGTTTTCAAACATTATCCCGAAGTAATTTTGGCACATCTATCCTGTCCTGCCGAATTTGCATGAGACCTAGTCTGGGAACAGCTCGTTCGAAATGACATTCGAGGGCTGTTTTAATATTTGGCTGCAGTTAATGTGGATGCAATTAGTTGACACTTGTAAATCCTCAGGTTAAAAGCCCTGTGAGAAATGCAGGAAGCCGAACTCATCCCTGAGGCAAAGCCCTCGGCTCCCATGGGGCGGTGGAGCTCCCTGCCACAGCTGGACCGGCACCACCTTGCCCTGCAAAGCTCCTGACCCACACCCATCAGATGCGATGCTTTATCGTGTATATACGTTGCCTTCAGCCGAGTTCCTTCTGCCCCGAGAGCACAAAACCCTTCTGGCTGAGCTGGGCTCGCACGTACAGAAGGGACTGGTGCGTCCCATCGGGAAAAAATATTCAGTCCCATTGAGTCTCCTCATTCCCGTATCAGCCCTTTGTAATACTATTTGTTGTTTTGGATCGAAGGAACTCAGACCAGCCTGGCTCGCAGTGCCCCAGACACATACATTTTTAATCCAGACCAAGCTGTGTTGTGCAATAGGCTCCCTGCTTCCAAAAAACAAGAGATAACATGTACGTCTGCCTAGTCCATTCTTGCCTGAACCAAAGACAAATTAAGACCAGCCCAGGTTCCAGGGCAGGAGAGGATTATTGTAAGGCAAATGAGACCTTGGCTCCTCATGCTTCTCGATTTCGGCAGCAATTAGGAGACTGAAACCCAGACCTGGGAACGCTTTTCACGGTGTTTTTACGGGAGCAGAGGATAAGGACACTTCGCAGCAGCTCAGACTTGGCCCTGGGCAAGCACGTGGCGGAGCCGGCCGCGGGCACCTCCTTCTGCAGCATCCCCAGCAGTGCCGGGCTGCCCCAGAGCACCGTGCCGCCCGCCCGAGGGCAATCATTGATTGGCAATTACAAATGTATTCTCTTTCTCCCTGCTCTTCTTCCAACCCTTAAGACGTCTCCGGTGAAGAAGCCTGCAGTAATCCCTTCACCTTAAAGGTGCATGGCCACCAGTGCCGGAGAGCTCGGGCGTGCTGTGGCTGTTCCTGCAGTGAGGCAGGGAAGCTCCCGGACCCAGGAGAGGCGGGACTGAAGCTGCTGCTGGGGTGTGGGGATCACACCCCTCTTGTCCCCACACGATTCCTCACGTCCTGATTTAAAACTCGCTCCCACCTCCCTGCAAATCGGTTCTTTCCCCGTCCCCGTTCATTATTTCACAAGTGACTCTTTTGCTGCCCGAGACCTTTTCCTCGAGCTCTCTGGAGAAGCAGTGTACACATATCCAGGGCTCTCCAGCCCTTCCTGACAATTCTACTTTCATCTGTGCGTGAAGTCTGCTTTCATATTGTCTCTTTAAGTGCTAAGAGCAAGTGTTTTGATGTTAACTTCTGGGAACGAGCTCCTAAGCTACCACCTCACGCTTAATTACAGTTATTTATTAAGTACTGCAGCGTATCCAAGGGAGAATGGAGGTTTTCTCCTTCAAAAGGCTTCTGGATGCGGTTCCTCAAACACTTTTTGCCAAACACAGTGCTTTTCCTGCCCATGCCCTCTCGGACCAGGGGCCCTCTCTCCTGCTGATAACCGCGTGGCACGGGGCCATGGGGCCTCCCTCCAGCGTTTCTTTAGGGCAGGGAGGCACTCCCCTCAATTGTTCTCAGGTGATGCAGCCACACTGGCCCTGTGTTCAAGCACGCAGCTGGCTCTGCCCCACATTCCCAGCAGGACGAGTGCTGCCATACTGTCCACTAAAGGCTAATGACACCAATGCTGCCCGGGTGATGTGGTGGGCATTATTTAACTCCTCCTGGTGCAAACAAAAGCCCAGGACAAAGCAAGTTGCTGTGACACTCTTCCCTTTTCTGAAGCAGGGTTGGGAGATGCTGAGGGCCTGGGATGCAGGTGGGCAGCAGTAGGACAGCCCTGCAGCAGGATGGGCACTGCACAGTCAGGCTGGTGTGGCCCTGGTGTGGCAGCAGCAGCCAGAGGTCCTGCAGGCTCCCACAGGGTCAGGCAGATCCCAGACACCGACAAAGCCAAATGCTGCTTCAAAGCAGAAACGGCTTCAGCCCTCTTAACGTGTTCCAGAGCAAAGATCCTCCCAACCCACCGAGTAGCAGGTGCAAGACATGGATTGGGAACAAGGGCTCATTAGGAGTGACCATAATGCAGTTTATGGCATTTTGCTGGTGTAGGGAAGCAGAAAAGAGCTTCAGGAGATCCCTGCCTAGGGACGAGCAAGCTCGCTCCGAGCCCCAGAGTGCGCGGGATGTGAGAGATGGGAACACAGATCCCACGAGTTTTGCTCTAGACTCCTCCTGGCACAAGATGAACGGTCTTATCTTGATACTTGTGTTTGTTTGTCCAGCTCCAAACCTGTTCCAACAGCATGAGAGCCTGCCTTGCCCCGCTCCTGCCTCCTGTAGAGACACCACCTCTGGTCCCAGAAGCCAAAGGGCCCAAGGAGGCTCATCCATTCTGCATCTCAGGGACTTCTCAAAAGATCCCAGACACTGTCCCATCAGGAGGCCTATCAGGCAATGGGAGCCCTGCCCCGTGAAGCTTGGACCTGGGTCTTTACCCATTGCCCTGTCTGGTAAGAGACTTGAATATTTTCTTGCTGTATTTTGTGACCAGGGCCTCACAATCACATTTTCCTTGTGTCAGAGCAGTGGAAAGGCCTGAAAAGCTCCCTTAGGAGTAGAAAAACCCACCCCTGCCAGTACCCCCGTAGCTCAGCTGAGCAGATGCTGAGGACTTCTCACCTGAAGTGCCCGTGCTCAGGTACAAACAGGATCAGCCACAGCCACGCTGAGGAGGGACTGAGCCCTGTGCAGGCACAGCCGGGATGGTGGGATGGGCTCCGGGCAGCATCCGTGCTCCGAGAGTTCCCGAGGTTGTTCCCTGCAACACGTGGTGCAGGCCAAGTGGATCACCCAGCTGAGCTTATCAGACAGCTCATTGTTCCTGCCTGAGCGATTCAGCCCCACCAAAGTGCTCCCTGGCAGCACAGCGCCGAGGAGGATGAGGAGGGAGGTGTGCAGGGCACGCAGATAGCTCTCTGATAGTGGGAGGCAGATAAGCACACGGGAGTTAATGGCTGAGCTCAGATCTGTTTGAGGCAGCCTGACCTTTCTGCTGGAGAGCCTGCCTTCAGCTGACATGACAGACTTTGACACGAGCACTCAGGGGAATGTGTGGCCAATAAGTGAGACTTGCTTTCCCCACCAAGGAATATTGATTAGTGCAGCGCCTGCAGACACGGCTCGAGGCAGTGGTGGGCTTTCAGGGAGGGAGCAGAGAGACAGCTGAAACGAAAAGGTAAAATGATTTGTTGACTGAACCTGTAAACTGTCCTTTCTGTCTCCTACCACAGCGACCTGTGCCCTGCTGAAGACCTTGGAAGGAGGGTGAGGCTTTCCAGTCTGGGCAGTGGCACTGGAGCTGGCTGGTGTCCCTGCACGGCCTGGCTCCTCTCCATCCCGTGGGTGTCCGTGCAATCCAGTGCCTCCTTCCACCTGAGCCACTTTGTCCTCTGGCATCCCTGGAAAAGAAACATCCCTTAGGATGCTCTCTGGGAATTTGGGCGTTTAGAACTGAAAACGGACCAAGGATGCATCTGAGCACCTGGAGGGGGACTTGTACCTCTCTGGCCATCCAGGAGAGGCTCAGCTCCAGCAATCCCTCTGGAAAGGGTGGCACAGGACTGTGTGACACCAAACCCAGGGCAGTGTGCTGGCATTCCCGTTTGGCTGAGAGCCCCATTCCCTGCAGACCCGTGGTCACAGGTCTCCATGAGCCTGGTGATTCCAAGGTGGCTACAGCGTTATAAGCCACCATGGAGCATGGAGGGGTTGGATTTCAGCTTCTTGCTGCCTCGGACATCTGGTTGGTGACATCTCGAAGCTGAGGGGTGGCTGCCTGGAGTCTGATAACACTTCATACCAGCAGAATTGCCAGATTGCAATGTTACCTTAAAGTCCTAGTCTAAACTCCCATAATCAACTCCTGGCTTGTTCAGGAATACGGAACATGATTTTTGAAAGCAGCAGAATGACCCAGAAGCTTTGATATAGTTTATATCAAAGGCACACTAAGTTATTTTAAGCCAAAGATATTACATCAACACCAACACTGAGTCCAGGAAAACCCAGCAAGTATTTTTAATGCTGGGCTAGTTTTTGGAGGATTACAAGGATGCTCCCACCCGAGATGTTATTGAATCTTTCCACCATGCCCTGCACTTTTCTTTCCTCTGCATTTTTCCACTTGCTGCTATGTACAGAAAGACAAGGAAAAGGCACGATTTTTCCACCTGAGCTCTCAGGGCAGGACCAGAAGGTGCTTGCTCTGAACAAGTGCCCACCTACCATTCCTCTGGCTAAGATGTGATCCTGGGGTTTGAGCACTGGGGTCATGATAAGAAATCCAGGAACTCCTCAGGAGCTGGGACTGGCAAATGCAACCCCTCTGCCAGCCGGTCAGCCCTGCAGCCTCGGGCACAGGGAGGAGTTTGGGGACCCTCAAGCTGCGAGGCTGGCTGGGCTCAGGCTGGTCCCTGCGGCACATCCAGCCCTGGGGGCAGCAGAGCCCCGAGGGTGGAGGATTCCTGCGCTCTGCTGTTGCTGTCCTCTGTCAGATCATGCTGTGCTGGCGGTTTGCAAAGCTGTCTATTATCGGCACGTTAATAACCTTTCACAATGTTTAATTACTTGGAAAGGTAATCAGTCTTGTGGTAGTTCTTTAAAAAGCATGCCCATTTCACTTGCTCTTGGCAGGGAACTCCGCTTTTTTTGTCTTTCATTCTCGCAATAAATATGTTACAACTGATCCTGCTCCCAAAGGCAATACCTGTTTGTAAAACAAAGAAGCTGATTGCTCCCTGGCGTTTTAGGTACCAGCCCTGCAGCGGGTGCCATGCCACAGATCTCTCCTACCAACACCATCGAGCACAGCGCCAGGGAGACTCCCTGCGTTTGATTTTTTTTTCATGGATTCTCATTTTAAGCCGCCTGGTACACGCACAACCAGGGCCAAACTCTCCGCTTCACTGCCAGAGCTGGCCCCGAGTTGGCTGCACAAAAAATGACAGCCAAGAGCCAGATGTAAGCGGCCAGGTCCCCCTGCTCGGTCACCGCTGCCCTTCGGCCACCAGCGGCAGCGCTGGCACGGGCTGTGACAAGCTGCAGTGCCCCGGGCTGGGGCTGGGAACAGGGAGACCCAGCAGCTGCAGGAAAAGGACAGGCAGAGATCACCCAGGTGGGTGTCAGGGCCACCAGGCTGTCTCCAAGGACAGCTAACCATGATATTGGGGGGATATGGGAGGGTCAGGGGTCCAGGACCACCACCAGCCACATCTCTGCTGCATCCAGCACCCCAGAGAAGTGGTGGGCTGCTCTCCTTCCATGCGAGGATGGCACCACTCCTTTGACAGGAGGCAACTTAGGCACTGGCCTTTGGGCTTGGAACCCTGCTGGAAACTGCAGCAACCATGGAGGTTTGGTCCTCTCCTGCAGCCCAGCAGCGGATGGCTGCATCCTCCTCAGGCAGCCTGCGACCACTGCAGAAGTGTCCTCAGGTTCCCCATGGCTGCCCCTTGCCAGCCTGGTGCGGCCCTGGGACCCAGGAACCAGCTGGACAGTGGATCTTGGCACAAACCTTGGGGAACTGCTGAGGAGGGCACATGCATGCATGCACACACCTGCATGCACATCTGCATGCCACCTGCATGCACACGTGCCCTCCTGTGAGCCCACGGGGACCTGGTGAGTGAGAACCTGCTCAGTCCATGCCAGGGCTGGTCCTGGAGGAGGCACAGTACGTCAGGCTCAGGGTCCCACCAGCCATGGCCACTGCCTGCAGGAGTGGAAAGTATTACACTATTAGATTGATTAAACGTGCCCTTTTCCACTGAACTCTGTCCCGTGAGCCAACATTTTCCACTTCAGACATGGGGGTACCCACTTTTGGGGAGAAAAGCAGTAAATGGTATCAGAAAGAAACATTATTCATGAGGGCAGCAAAAGCCTCTGGCATTTTCTTCCTTTCTACTTAAGGACAAGCTTGCCAAAGGACTGAACAGAAAGCTCATGGGAGTTTTTGAAAAAGACTCTCAGCCTGCAAGTACCCCTATGTGGTGGCATTGGTGGAAGCCTGGTCCCAGCCTTGCAGCCCATCCATGCTGGTATTTTTGTAATATTCTTGGAAGTCTTGACAAGTTTGGTTTTTTATTTTTTTTTCCTTTTAAAAAGCACAGCTTTTAAGAGCCCTGGGGCAGGAGGCTCTGGCTTGCTAAATCACAAGGTTTGCCACACAGAAATGCAGGGACGTGCCCGCAAACGGGAACTGGCTGTCTTAGCTTTTGTTCTTGACTGTTTGCCAGAATCCTTAAAACAACAGGAGGAGTTCAGCCACCTAAACATCCCTGCACTCGCTGGCTCAGGGAGCCTGGAAGCACAGGCATCAGACCCCTGGATGTGTTTGCCAGCAGAGCAGGCAGCCCCTCTCCTGGTGGCTGGGTGGCTGTGGGACAGGAAGGAGCAGGAACAGCTGGCAGTGCCAGCAGTGTGTCCCTCCTGGAATGACAGTGGGATCCCGTGTCCTAGCAGTGCTTGGTGATTGCAGACAGGAGAAAAGTGCCAGGAAACACCATTCAGTGCCGTAATGTTAGAAATATGGTTATCCTGGATTTCAGAGCCAGGTAAGGGATGATCCCCATGCTGCTCCACCAGAGATGTGCTGACAAGAATTGGATTTGTATCAGTGTAATGGATGGTCACATTTTCCCCTTCCAGCTTGTTTGAAGACCAGTGATGAGAAGGAACAGCAGTGAACCAAAACTTGTAGATCAGAAGAGATAATTAGCAAGATGCTACCCTTAAAGAACCAAAGAGCAACCTCTAGTGCAGCCAGCGGAGGTAAATGCTTCCTCAGCAAAGACCTAACCCGTGCCATTCCAGAGCTGTTTATTCTTACTTGGACAGCACACCTCAGCCCTCAGCTGCAGAGAGACCGAGACTTCTATTTCAGTCACAGACTTGGAGAGAGACCAGGTGCACACCTCAGACCTTGCCTGCAGTCATTCCTTGGCCACCTCACTGTTATGCTAATATTTATTTAGACTGGTTGGGGTGGAGATGACCTAGCAAGGAGTTGAGAAGCTCTTCTAAGGTTCATCCCTCAGCTGGGCTCTCAACAGCCACCTGGCTGACATGTGAACATTGGAGCTCTGGGGCAGCACTGCCTCTGCCTCCAGGCTCAACCCCAAGGTGCTCAAGATACTCCAACTCCCTTCTGCTGGCTCCAGTTTCCTTCTTGTGTGTGCCAACCAGGTCACTTCAGAGAGATTTGGGATTTCAACAAACGGCACTCTTTGCCTCAAGTTCTGCAGAGCACAAACTACAGAAAGAGTCCTCCAGTCTTCAACAGCATTCCTTCAGGCTCTCCTCCCTAAGTCCCTGCACAACTTTGAATCACTGAAGACCTCAGAAGCTCCAAATTGTCCTTTGCCTGAGCTTTGCACCCCTCCAAGGTCACTCTTGGTAAAGCAGAGGGGACGCAGCTCAACTCACACAACAGCTAGATTTTTCCTCTGCTCTCCTTGGCCCATCTGCTCCTGAATTCCCACCACCCACTGGCTCACCCGACAGGGAGGCAGCACCCTCACTGCTGGCTCTGCCTTGACCCCATCACTTGCAGGAAAGCCAATGAGCACGTGCAGGTGGGTGCCCACCCCCCTGAGTCTGCAGGTCCCACGAGGTGGGTGAACCAAACTGTAGGATTTAACTCTGTGGAATTTGGTTATAGGGGTAAAATAGAAGCGAGAGATCTCTAAAGATGGGTTTAGAGCATGTGAGTTTATTGTGAAAGAGCATGGGTGTGAGAGACCTGCTGGGCTGCAAGACGTAGCTCAAAGCAGGCCAGAGAAAGAGAGAGAAAGAGGCAAAAGGAGAGAGTAAAAAGAGAGCGATTTGCTGTTTACAATACAATAAATCATCTTTTCTGTTGAATATTCTAATTCTCTTTAACCAATCTGAAACAAGTTACAAACTCTACAATATTTGCATGCAACCTATAAGAATCATTACATTACCATATGGGGTTATATTTTAAACCTTAAAAAAACTGCTTTTGGGAATCTCCTACCAGGCAGGTATGGTTTGTTCTGACCTTTGGACCTGCCTAGGCAGAGGGTATTGTTCTGTCAAGATGGAGGATTACCTTCAGCCAGCTATACCATTGTTTCTTAGTTACTTTTCAACTCAAACCTTGTCCTGATCCCAATCTCGACTATACTTTCCATATTTTCAGCATCCCTTGCAAGGCAATCATATCTATAAGGCTTTCCTATTTCATCTTCCCCAACACCAAACCTCCTTCCCTCAGAACGTCACGGCATCGGGCTATAAAGTTCAGCTTGTCAGTAAGCAAGCCAATCTCACCCACGACTTCTTTCCACATAATTATGGTTCGCGGATATACCAGGAAAAAAGGAGAGTCCCTGCCGGAGATGCTGACGTCTTTTTCCTTTCAGGTTCAATGGCTGCTTTATTGCGGTCGGGTTTTCTTTCTCCCCGCCGCCCGGTCCTTCTCTGACTGGAACTGTTCCCCTCCAAAAACGTGGTGGCTTTTGCTGAAAAGCATTTCTGCCCCTTGTGCAGCGGGGCAGCGCTCACGAATGGCGCAGTGGTACTTACGGGATGTGTGGTTTACCTCAAGACGTCACATCTCCTCCCCCTGGAGACATCAGAGGGGTTGTTGCTCAAATTCGCCTTCGATTCTATAAAGGAAAAAGGCCCTGTGACTTTCACTACTACTTTGAATGTTCTAAGAAATCTTCACGTTCCCTTCCCAGGCTGCTTCAAAGGGCAAATACCTGGGGCACAAGGTGCTGCCTTTGGGTAAACACACGCATTGGAAGTGTGGTCTAAAATCCCATGAGTCAAACTGCAGTGTTTCCCACCCAGGGAAAGGAATGATTGATTTTGTTCGGGGATTTTTCCCAGGTGAAGGCTGATCTGAAAGGGACTTTGAGTACCAGATTTGCACTTTATGTTCTTAAACATTTTCGGAGAGCAATAGGAGTGAAATATCTGGTGTGCTTTTCACTGCCTCTTTCTGTCCCAGTGGAAGATGTCCCTGAGGACACATTGCTGGGGACATCCATGGTCTGTTCAGGAGAAGGTACCATGCTCTGCCCTGGCAAACACCAGCCCAGCAAAAACTGGGCATGACAGGAAAGCTAGGAACTGAGAGGGAGGCAGGGTTGGTCGTGCTGGACACAGGGGTGCAAGGCTGGGCTCGGGCTCACTGAGAGCGCTGAGAAAGGAAACCAGCAACCAGCCTAAAGGAAGAATGAGGCAGAAGGCAGACAACTGTGCAAACACAGCCACTCTCATCCCCTTCAAGAGGCACCGGGGAATGGGGCAGTGCTGTCCAGCCAGGCTGCTGGTGCTGACATGGAGATGCACTGCAAATCAAGGAGCCCAGCCCATCCGCCCTGGATTTGGTCCTCTCTGTGGCTGTTCTGGCAGGACAGCTCCTCTTTTCTCACAATTCATCCCAAGGCTTTAATAACTTTCCCCCTCTGCAGACCCTTGTGGAGCTGAACTGGTACAAGCACAATGCTGTGACTGATCAGGGCATGATGTTTTGCCTGTACAGCAGCTGATGTACTCTCCTTGAGCTGCTCCAGCCTTGTGTGAGCCACAGAGAGTGGGATCTGCAGGCACCACTCCTGAGTGCTGCCCACCTGAAGCTGTGATGATGCGGGGAAGGGCAAAGGTTACAAAGGGAAACCACGTCGTGGCCTTTAACTCATCTCAGCTTCGAGAGTACAACTGTGGTATCTGACCAAAACCATGACTGAGCTCCCCTTTGTTAAAATAATTTCTGATTTCCCGTGTGGTGCTCAAGGATGGGGTCCCCAAGGGAGGCACAGAGGTCCCTTATCTTTTTCTAGAGACCCTGCTTTGTGCCTGATGAATGCAGGGCTTACTCATGGTGCTTTCCTCACGTGTGCCTTCCTGCACTGGGACCTGCCCAGGAAATGCAGCTGGTTTCCTGCTGCCACTTGGGCTGCACCTCCTTCCCTGAAGAGCTCAGCTCCTTCCCTTGCCTGGCACTCCAGCACCAGCCTCTTCAGCTTCTCTGGGAAGGTTCTCACCTGTGGATAAAAGTGGTGCCCCTCAAGTGTGGAGGAAAAGTGACCCAGACTAGGGCAGGCAGCAGGAACCTGACAGCAACCTCCCCACCAGCTGGGATGGGGGATACACACCAGGGAGAGGAAAATGGTTACAACACAGCCAGGTGGAAGATGCAACGTGCATGTGTGCATTACAAGGACATTACCTCCTAAGTATGAAGGAGGAAGGAGTTCCTGCAACAAAGCTGCCTCAGTGAGGAAAGGCCAGGGCTGGGCACCTCCATACCCAGCACCCTGTCTCTGCTGAGGCTGGCAGGTTCCTGGCATGAGCTAATTAACTCTTCAATTGCTGAGGAAGCTCAGAGGACCTTAATTTGACAGTCACCATAAAAGCATTTTGTCTGTCAACAGACTCTTTCATCCAAGGATCTCAAAGTGCTTTACAAGTATTAATTAAACTCACCAAAGTAAGTATGAATAATTATTGTCATTGAACAGCGTGGAGAACTGAGGCCAGACTTGCCCAAGAGCAACTGTCAGGACTCAGGGACAGGCACGGAAGGAGGAATTCTCAGCTGCAGTTGCCCTCCTGCAGAGAACAGCCTCAGACTGCACACTGGCTGAGCCTGCTGGACTCTGTTCAAGGGTGTCCTCCCTTAGAAGATCACATTTGAAGAACAGGGGGAAAAAATAATTTTCATTTTGGAATACAATGCAATCTATGTCACAGCAAAAAATTTAGGCAAAAATGACATGAAAGTATAAACGCCCCACATCAGTGTGTAAGCTTTCTGAGTAATAGAAAGGGAATGTTGTTTCATTTATCTCATATCCTGTAGCAGTACCTTCTGCTGTTTTATGCGACATTAGTAGTTGCTGAAAATAATGCATAGTAAACCAGGTGTTGAGGAGTTAGGGACAGAATTTAAACACTATTTAAAACCTTGAATGATCAAATCTTCATTTGCAAAACCGTGCTTATTATTTCCCCTTCCTGTTATGAATCTCAGCGCTTGGAACACTTTCATTTTCCTAGGCCTCCAACCATCCGGTATCAAGGACTCTCAGATCAGGGTTGCTTTGGTTGCAAGTTCAGGTATATTTTTAAGGTGATAACCACTGGCTGTCTTCATCCAGTCTGAACCCTTGCACAGCCCAACCCAGAGGAATTTAGCTGTTTACCTTGTAGATAGCCCAACTACTTACATCACGTTGTTTGGTTAATTTTCATGGATGTATCTGTAACAGCTGGAAGTCTCTCATGTTTCCCCACCGTCCAAACCCTTCTCCGTGTCACATGAAGAGGCTCCAGTACTGGGCTCCTTGTTTGCAATTTCCTTACCTACAGGAATGTTGTGGGAATGGATGTACAAATATTGTGAGATTTGAAGATATCAGCGCAACAGGGAGGGGAGCCATAAATATACCTCACGCAGATAATAGCGGCTGTAAATTCTATTGCCTTGATCTGGCTTGGCACCCGTGCCCTGCAGAGCTCCCTGCTGTGCTCACTCCTCTCTCCATGGCAGCCTCACTGTTTATTACTGATATAATTACAGAGCTATGACGTCCTCTGGCCGGCTCTGGCTGAAAACAGCCTTTTGGCTTTGAAAGAAGCACTTCCCACAGCAGTGGCAGTTAAACTGAAGAATATCTGCACGAGGGGTGAGATGGTGGCAAACTGATGGTTTGTCTCAAGCCAACTTTCCTGTGCATTTGTCTTTGGACAGCTCATTGGCCCCTGAGCTCAAACTGAGCCACCAGAGCTGAGGCTCTGTGCCACTGCCCAGAGAGAAGAAACTGAGAAGGTGACTCTTCTTCATCACAGAGGATCCTCTGTGCTGGATCCTGTGTGTGCCTCTGTGCCTCCTGGCTGTGCAGGAGGTGATGGGAAGTTCTCCCTCGTGTAGCAAAGCCAGGGGTGATCTCCAGAAGTGGAGCTGATGAGACCCTCTTTTTAGTTCTAGAAACCTCCTCACCCAAGCAAACTGGGCTCGATTGAGTGTTTCAGATCGATGTTGCCTGTTTCCAATTACATCTGAGTGCATTTCTGCAGAGAAGAGCCAAGGTCTTGATTTATAGGCTTTTGGGCAAGAGAATGCAGTGTTTTTCATTATCTTTATCTCTAAATCTGCTCTCGTTACTTGTTGCTTACAACAAATTTGCAGAGTCTAATGCAAAGGTCTTTTGTTAAGGTTTCCTGCATTCAGATGCTAAAATCCTTCATTAAAGCCCAGGCTAATTGCTTCTGCATCAGATAGACAGGCCCATCCATTTCACCTTGCTCTCTGTGCCCTTGGGAAGGGAGCAGGCATTTTGGGATGCGTTCCCCCAGAGGTGGGAGAGCTGGAGCACGCCTGGGGCTGAGCCTGAGCAGCTCCCCCAGCACTGCCCTCCCTCCAGCCCTGGCTGTGGCCAGAGCCCGAGCACCTCGCAGGCGTTGTGGACAGAGGGAGAGGCAGCCAGCCTGCTCCTGCACCAGACATTCCTCTGGCTGGATTTTCTGCTGCATTGGCTTCCCACATATTTATCCTGACATCACATGGGCTGGGGCCCTTCCCGCCTCTGCCCAGCAGGAGTTTGCTATGTTAAAAAAAAAAAAAAATCACTTTTAGAAAACGATGTCTTCTGTGGAAGGAAAAGGCTCAAATGCAGCAAGAAAGAGTTTTACGAGCTTTGCTTCAATACTTGTTGTGCAACATCCTTATGGGATTTCATTATTTATGATTTTATCTAACTACAGACTATGCCTAATAGCTCGGAGGTGCTGTTGATTAATTTTTTCCAGGTCTTTGATGTACCGGCAATAACTTGTCTATGCTGTCCTGTGTCAGTAAAGTGGAAATTGCCACAGTCAAGGTACCATGAGGTGGCCAAAGCTGGAGTAACTGCTGTGTCCACAGCAGGACCAAGGTTTCCTCCAGCCATGCTCTCCCTGCTGGCATTGGCTGATGGAGCTGCAATGAGTCAACTCACTAAAACAGGAAAAAAAGAACCCAACAGAAAAATCCTTTTTTTTTTTTTTCCCCTGGGTTAGTGAGTTGAGCTAACTCCATGTGACCAGGTAGGCACTAGAGCCAGCAAGAGGATGAAGGGAGAGATCAGGCAGCAAGGAGCAGCAGGAGGAGGAAGAGGAGGGAGAAGGGCAAGTGGGGGCAGGCTGGAAGATCATCTTTTGATACCACACCCTACGTATGGACACTGTCAGTCTAATTCCTACCGTACTGGTTCTGTCCTTGATGTTGTAATCTGTTTCTGTGAATCTTTTCAATTAGGCAGTGATTTATTGGTTAGTGGGGTGGGTTTGGACATCCTCCAGCAACAGACATGAAATCCCTTACCATGCTGAGCTCCGTCCTATTGCCTGCAATGCAAAGGCACAAAACCTTTTCTCCAGGAAATGATTCTTTTTCAAAATGATTATAAGATTATATGACTAGACTGTCGTGTGATGTAAACTTGTCTCTTTCCAAAAGCTCTGGTGTAGTTACACCACTTATAAAAGGATTTGCTTCAAAATTTTTAGCTGTCCCAGCATATTAGTTGCTGGTTAACTGGAGGTCTTCCTGAAAAGAGTGCATTTATCAGCATAAATGGACCTGTTTCTTTCCTTACGTAGAGGTTTTCAGTCTGCCCAAGTTAAAGAGTTTGCCAGTTCAAAATTTATTATTTCTTGTCATCACTTCTCTTATAGTCATCACCTCTCTGGTGTTAGTCCAATTCTGTGGATTTGTCAATCACCACCACAAAGAAACCCAGAGCCAAAATAAACCTGGCACCACTTTATTTCTGTATTACAAATGTACTGGCACAAACCTTGTCCACAGAATCTTCTATTTCAGCAAAGTGCTTGAAATCCCATTGACTTCAATTAGTAAGTTAAGCAAGTGCTTAAATACAGTATTTGAACTGGGGCCTGAAGACCATACCTTGGCCAACTGGATTTATTGTATTTTTTTTTCTAGTTATGCCTTTAGAGGAATTTCCACATTTTAGTTCAGTCAAAACAACAAAAATTTGGATGAGATTAAGGAGAACTGAAAGTTGATACAATGTTGTCTTCTGGCATAATTCATTTACAAACTGTAGCCAGTCAAGCAATAAGAATTCAAGGAGAGTGAATGAAAAAATGAAATGTCTTCAAAGTCGTGGCCTCAAAACTTGGAGGGGAGAAAAAAGGAGGTCTTGCTCAGCAAAATGACACAAGGAAGGGAATTACTATGGACATTACATAGTGGAGCACTATGAATAGGCTTTACTTCATGGTAGCTGATGGTGTCTGGCAATTCTACACTGCACACTACTCCTGCTCTCCCTGCATGCAATTACATATCAGTGTAATGCATGGTTATTACAAAATAACCACAACGTGCTAGGAAGAACATTTCATGCCTCTCAGTTGGACAAAGCTCATCTGGTCTTAATTTTTTTTTTAAGGCACATTTTCTATTTTAAGATTTTCCCCATTTAGCCAATGGAATCTATGTTAATTTGACCTCTATTAAATAAATTTTTTTCCATTATTCTCTCTGGTGATCAAAGAGCTGTGGGGGAGCTTCTTGAGAGGCTGGAATACCTTGCTGCTGGAGCAGGATGGCTGAGCAGAAGCATGCATGTTCTCCCCACCTTCCTCCTGTTGGGAAAGAGGCTTCCAGTCTGGCCACTTGCCCTCAGCCCCATGTGCTGCCCTGGCCCAAACCTGTTTCTCCCTGGAATGCTTGTGCTGCCCACCGGGAGGTTTTGCAGGAGGCAGAGCTATTGGGCATTGTCCCTTTTCCTACTGGCTTTGGGCATCTTGCTTGGAGCTGAAGGGGAATCCTTAGAGCTCAGCCTGCGTGGTGGCTCCACTGGGCCAGGTGAGAGCCGTGGTGGCAGCTTCTTCTTTGCTGCCTTGTTTTTGACAAGAGTGGCATGAACTGCTGCTTCCTGCAGGGCCCATTCCTGCAGGGGACTGGGAGATGGGTGCTGAGCTCCAGCTGGAGCCTCCCAAGAGGCAGGTGAAGAAGTGTCCTGGTCCTGGCCAGCCAAGCTGGGTGATGCCTGCATGGTTGACAGTGAGCTCCAGAGAAAACCCTGCCTATTCCCAACTGTTGTCAAGAACCTTCCAGCCATTAGCAAAAGCCCAAAGGAGGGAAATCTCAGCCCGTGACTCAGGGCACGGCTGTGCTGGTGATGGAGCAGGATGAAGGGCCCCGAGTCTCTCGGGGAGGGCTCTGCCTTCAGCCTTGTGCCATTCCTGGGCCTGTCCTGGCTCTGGGCTGTGGGATGGGCTGTGCCAGCTCGGGCCAGGTGCCTGCAGAGACACAGCCAGGGCAGCAGGAGCCCCTGCACTGCCCTTCTCAGCACGGCTGCTCCCAGGCAATGCCAGGGGGATGTGGCAGGACAGACCTGGGCTGAGGATGGAGCCACAGCTGGGCCTGGCTCCTGTCCTGCCACGGAGCACCCTGGACAAATCACATCCTTGCTTCCTGCCTCAGTCCCTTGTTTGTAAAATGGACACAAATACCTCACAAGGGTGTTGTGAAACCTAATTAATTAATTAATACCTGTACTGCACTTTGATGTCTTCACATGAAAAGTCCTATATAACTACAAAGCATTTTTAATGTTATAAAGCAAGAACTTCTTGCTGTCTTGCCTTGGCAAAGAGATGATTAGATGTTATCAGTTCTGCTGCTCACATGCACAGAAACTGCTGCAGTGGGGTTTGGATCCTGGTTTGTTTTTAAAGAGTCACATAGTAAAATGATGGGAAGAGTTAATTTGGCAGTCTGTTCCCTGTGACTTCAGGGAGTGGCAAGAACTGGCTTTATATTTGCTGTTAACAAAATAAGCTAAATAGCCCTAGAAGAAAAAAAAAAGCCACACAAAAAACCAAACCCTGACATATCTGTGCACACAGGTGTGTCCTGATCACACCTGCAGTAACTGGACCAGCCCAAGCCTCAGAAAAAAGCTGTACCACAGGAGCACCTAATTCTGCATTTAAACAACTGCATACTGCTCACGTTCCTTAGAAGGCAACTGGCTCCTAAGTCAGAGTCTGTTTGGGCCAAACCTCATTGCCTGTTTCTGTCTTGCTCTTAATTCTGCCCCCTTTG
Organism: Petroica traversi; assembly: GCA_025920805.1. NCBI lineage: Eukaryota > Metazoa > Chordata > Aves > Passeriformes > Petroicidae > Petroica > Petroica traversi. Next base: position 17,784,274 of record JAHLSL010000010.1, read on the forward strand.
CAGTTTCACCATATAAGTGATGAAGACCCAAGCCGGGCAGCTGGGACCGAGGAGCCCTGATTCTGATTTCATCAGGAAATCGTGGTACTGATGCCAGAAGGCACCACTGCAGAGCTTTAATCTGCACTCAGTTAATAACCAATGTTAAGAACCTGCACTGTATGGTCCTTCCTTTAGAGAGCTCAGTTGTGCCTGTGTGCAGTGGAGGGATGAAAGTGCTGCCTTAAATGTTACAATTGCCAACAGACCTGTCCTGCACTGCATTTAAAGGCACACTAATAAGTTAATGACAAAATACAAACGCCTTGACTCCTGCAATTTAGAAAACTGGAGCCAAAGGAGTCTTAATAATCCTGTTTTTCTTTCCCAATTAACACTGTTTACTTTCTGCATTTCCTTGACCTTGAAGAGCAATCCTGCTCAATTCCACGTACTCGCCTCCACCTTCAGCCCTTCCAGCACAAACACAATTCCCAGTTCCAGGCCCACAGCAGCACAGTGCCAATAAGCCTCTGCTCCCTCCCTCTCTGGCTGCCAGCACCCACTTTCTCTCCCTTCCCTGGAACCTGAAGCTGGCTGTACACCTGGACCTCGTCATTTGCTAAGATGAACAGGTAAATACACACATGAAGCACATTGCAAAGGGCTCCTTCACTGTCATTTCCAGAGGTTGCCTCAAAGTTTGGAGATGCTCAGAGCTGCCTGCAAGCAGCAACCAATTCCTCACAGGCACTTTTTTTTTTAAATTGTAATTTTTATTTTTTTAAATTTTATTTTAATGACAACTTCTCCCTGTGCTCATCTGGACAGCTTCTGGAAGACAGCAGGACTCTGTGCATGCCACTGCATGTGGCAGCACTGTGCCTGAGCTGGGTGCTCCCAGCCTGTCCTGCTCAGTGGAGTGAGAGGGGAGGGAGACAAAGTCCAGCTCAGGTGTGAACAGCTGGAGGCAGGAATATGCACAATGGGAGGAAACTGGGTACATCACCTTTGCAAAAACAAATAAGCACTTCTAAAAATGAAGAAAAGGGCCCCTCCTGAACCAGTTTGGACAAAATCCTTTCCTTCCCCCAGCAACAGAGGGATGCAGAGGCTGAAGTGTTTTCACACTGAAAGAATGGCATCATTTGTGAGCTTTTCTACAGCCCACAAATAAACAAAACCCAGGGAGTGTTTTGCATTCAATAGTTAATCACAGTTGGCTGAGTGTTTTTATTTTTCTTCACTGTAAAGGCATTCTTGGTCCGCCTCCCAAACAGCTTGTTTTGTCTGAGAGATTTAATCTTGAGTGGCAGGACAAGGTGCAAAGACAAACATCAAAACAATTCTTATTTTTCTATAGCACGATGTCAGTATGTAAAAGCTAACTACCCTGCAAACAGGCCCCTCAGGTCGGCATGCACAGGGCTTCTTGCCACAATTGCCAGTCAGCCCAGATACCCTTGCCCACAAAGCAGCTCATTTCACTCGGTTTTAACTCTTTCCTGTTTGTGAACTGCTCTTTAAGTGGTCTGAACAACCAGAATCCAACGCAGGTTGGACCAGTTTCCAGCCCTAGCTCCTCCCTGAAGAAGCATCTTGTTTGTATACACGGAGCACTGGCTCCAGAAGCCCAGCCTACATTCAAATCCAAACAGAGCTTTTCTTCAAAGCAACATCAAGGTACCTTTCATAAAAATGAAGGGATGATGCAATACATGTACAGTGCATCAACAAGTACTTGAGCTGCTCTGCTCAGAATTAGCTTAGGCAGATACAGAAGAGCACTGTGTAGTACAAACATCAGCCACATTTTTGCAGCCATGCCTACTAACACAGTTGAATGGCTGAAAAAGTACTGAATTTATTTAAATTTTTAGGTTTTGCACTTCTGAGATCTAAAAATGGTCAGAAACAATAAACTTACAAAATCTCACTACTTACACTCCTAATTTTGTTTCCAAGTACTATTGCCTCTGAACAGTATTTAAAGGAGATAGTATCAGTCTGTGCTTAGATCTGTATCACAGGCATTAGAAAATGAATAAAACTACATCTGAGTTGCCTGAAAGGTTTTTCTTCAGGTCATTTAGTCCCAGATTTTGCTTGAAGCAGGATTATCTCCAGTTGTTGGATAGGACCACGATGGCTTTGCCTACTTCTGGCTCTCCAATGTCCAGGGAGATGCCCCAACCTCTGGGGGCACCACTTTCACTGTGGGACTGCAGGCTCTTGTGGAAACGCTCTCTGCTGTGGGCTTGGCATCCTGGAGATTTGTGCCTTTATTGTGCCACTTTTCCTGGCAGAATTTTTGATAACTCTTCCTCATAAACAGAATCCAAGCAAGGAGCAGTCATGAAACTCCCTGCAAATTCTTTTCAACAGCTCCTTGCAGCTCCCCTGATCCTGTGTATGTAACAGTAGATGCAGAGAGATACTGCTGATGTTTCTTGAAGCTGTATGCTCTAAAATCAGTACAAGGTCTTAGCAAAGTAATGCTGGTAACCTTCATCACCTTCTAAGTGTTTGACCTGAATTAACCTCCCCAATTCTTGAGCCTGCTCCAAAGTATCTCAGGAGCAGAGAACACAACAAACACTTCATACAGTACAGCTAATGCGGGGAGCTTTTGCCACAGTATATCACAGTGCTGAATACAGGGCTCAATTCTGAAAAGAGCCGTGACCCATGACCCATATCTAAAGCATCACAGTAAAAATAATGCCCAATTCAACAACATGGCCATGACAAATGCAGAAGAAACAGTCCTGCCATCCAAAGCATGACAAACCAAGCAATTAGATTGCTTTTGAATCTCTCTTATGAAGTACTCCAGCAATGGGTAATGCCAGAGACAGGGAATCAGATTTGCCCAAGCACTGTCCTGACAGACACCACCTCCTCTTCAAACCAGGCGTCTCTGAGTGTTCTTTTCAGCCTTGCTTTGAAAACCCTTTTCCTCACCAGCAGGCTTTTAATGAACAATCCAGGTCGCTGCTGAACACCCATCCACTGGAGGAGAGGAAGGCAGGATCAAGTTGCGGGGGTTTTTGGTGCAACCTGCCCATAATTAGCCCCAAGCAGGGCTGAGTCACTCCCAGGAGTCCCGGGCTCTATTAGGACCAGACACGCCAGGGCCCAGGGTGTAATTACACAGCAGCCACCACCGAGCGGAAACGGCTCCATTTACCATCTGACCCCATTAGGCAGAAGCTGTCATTTCTCCTTGGCCACCAGGGCTGTGGGTGCTCTGAGGAGGACGAGCCAAATTCCCACAGTCCAAACTCATTCACACAAACTCACCTCCTTCCTGCAGATGCCACCCTCTTTCCAGGTTCACCTGTGAGCTGCCCCAGAGCTCCCCTGTGGTCAAGAGGCAAACGGGTGTGTTGAGACACTGGGTACAAGGGACAGGGAGATGAGTGCAGGAAGTCTAGGAAACACAGCATGCCAACAGTGCTATTTCATCAGAGAGCAGGCTCAGTTGGCCAAAACACACAAAAAATCCCCCCTGGCTGGCAGGACTGTACTTGAGTTGCAGCTGGATTTTGCAGCTGCCTTTTCCTATCAAGGCATTAAGAGGAAAAGCCTGGCTTCAGCAGGATCAGCAGGGTGGCATTCCCCCCTGGCACAGCTCCTGTGTCGGGCACAAAAACGAGTCAGTCCCAGCTGATGAGCCACCAAAGCCCACTACCTCCTGCAGCCAGGATCTCACAGGCTACACACAGCCCCTGAGCCAGCAGAGGCCCTTTTGCTGGTCCTGAGGAAAAGCAAGAAACAGCTCTGGGTTTTTGTCACCCCAGGTTGCCAGGCTGTCACACCGAGTTCAAGTGAGGTTTGCTGGGCTGCTGCTGACGCTGCAGTTCAGAGAAGAAACACACGGCTCCAACCTCGAGCTGCTGCTCTTGCACCAGTGCTACACCCCCTTTGAAAGACACAAATAACCTCCGTGGCTCTGGTTCTTAAACAAGTACTGAAGAAATTCTGCTGAAAGGGACAGTGGAATAAGGGAAACAGGATGTCAAATTAGGATCAGCTTGAAACATTTCAAATAAACAACGAGGAAATAAAATGTACCCTGATTGCTGGCAGGCTTGAAGGCTTACAAAGTACTCGCCCCACCCAAATCAAGGGCTTGAAATGGAGCAGCAGTGGAACAGAAACCCCTGACAGTGAAAGATTTGCTGTTCCTTGGTACTTCTTTGCCATCCTCAGGGACAGAAAAAGCATCATAAGGAATAACCAGAGCTGGATGAAAACACGGACAACCGCAAGGATTAATTTTCACTGCGGGCAGCTGCAGCACGAGGCATTAATTCTTCACCTTTTCTGGTGACAGGAGAAATGTGGGGAGCTGTAGACACAAATAACATTAGACTTGTACTGTGTATTTTGCAATGAAATGCTTGCTTTACTTCCTGTTGTTTAGAACTGCATTTATTCTTTAGCACTGCAAGAAAAAATCCTGTATTTTGTTCTGGGTGCACGTTTAAAGGCCCATATATTGTACACTCAGCAAGTGGCAGGACAGCTGCCAAACCTTGCTTCCTTTCTGATTTTGTGATGATTTAAGACCTATTTTCGGCAGCTGACACTGGTTTCCCCCTTGCCTTTTTGCTTGGTAACTACCACTTTAACAAAATGGTGTTTGTGCAGTGTCTTGGAATCAAGAACTGAACTTTTTAACATCAGACAGGAATAGGATAGGAAAAGCAGGACTAGAATCACTTACATGCCATGGCCTTTCAAGGCATATGCTTACAAATATATGGCACAACCCTTGAGATCTTGCAGAATAATACTTAGACTGCTAGATTCTTACTTCCTACACAGCTAAAATTACTTCCATGTTTCTGATATTTGTGTTGTTTACCTTCCCCCAGAACAAAGTTTGAAATTTTTCTCTGAAATCAGTAAATTAAAATATTAAAAAACCTCAGCAGTGTTTATAGATATTTTTCAGACTTTTACTGGCTTTCCCCATAGGGGCAAATCCTATTGATGCAATGTAAAAAAAGGAAAAGATGGTGTCTGATCAATGTTTTATTGTCCTTCAGGAAAGGACAATTCACTTTGCCCCTGCTAATCTGTTAACATGGAAATTACATGAAGATTTGGTAAAAAGAAAAAAAAAAGTACCCAGTGCCATCAGCTAATCCACTCTGGTCTGGAAATAGCCTTTCCTGAGAATTCTTCTGTTGTGGAGAACACAACTCTTGGCTAAGTAAATAAAAAACAGTTTCTATTTTTTTTTTACAGCAAATAATTCTATATTTAATGTAGGCCTACAAGACACTGGCATACACCTTGCTGCCTTGTTAAAAGAAAGAACTCAAGTTCACTAAAAATAGCAGTAACTAGTAAGGATGAAGCAAAATTGTCCCAGAAGAGGATAGACACCTGAAAATAAAAACTGAAAAGGAGATGACTTAAGGGATTTTCAGTAACCTTTAAGAAGTAAGATTAACTTCTAGGTTTAATGAGTGTTACAATACATCAATTACAGAGACATAAGTAATTTAAGGGAAGAGTGTTCACTGGCAGTTCAGGTTGGTCACAGGCTTCATTTGCTTTGCAGGACAAGGAACAGCACCCCATAATTAACAATCATGGTAAGTTGTGTCCAAAGCTTGTTACCTCCTTGCAGCACGTCTTTCTCACAAAGCTAGAAAGGTGAAAAACACCCCTTCACTGCTGACAAAGGACTCAGCCCTTCACCTCCATGTCACTGCTGCACACAGTACTAGAAATGTTATTTCAGATCTGCACTGGTGACCCTCACGTGCTGCTACAGGTTTTGTTGCCTGCTGCTGCTCTGGTTAAGGATGCTGACACAAAGGATGTCTAAGCAGTCCCTACTCACCACCTAAACATTCTTCTGAGCTCTGCTAAACTTCCAGCCTTGTATTAGGGGGCACTGCTCAATGGAGAGTACTCAAGTTCTAATCCTCTCTTTCCTGGCTAAGAAGTCTCTGTGTAAAACCACCTTAAGTGAGACTTAAGATACGGCACTTCAGGGCTAAATCTCATCCACTGACTGATTCACCAAAGATTATTATTACTGTAGGTTACGGACAGGATGAGAGAAAGGGAACATACAGGGAAATATCCCTAGGAAGGGTTTAACAGTGCACAGGGGATCTGTGCTAACTCCAGCAAAGACCTCTTCTCAAAAACTGACTCAAGTCTACTCTGTGTATGAATGGAAGGATGTTCAAGGACAGTGACAATACCAAAATGTGCCTATTCAGCAAATGAAAAGTGCCAATCAACAAAGCAGTGGCCAGCACAATGGAAAGATCAATGAAGGTCAAACAATGTATGGTACAGTTAACTTTTATTTATTCTTCCAGCTGTTTGTCCAGTCTTTCCAGCAAATTCACAAAAAGTCAGACTTCGAATCCATCAGATTTGCTATTACTTCTAGGACAGTGGATTATGTATGCAGATAAATGAAGGCTTGACTCTAAGTTGTGATTTAAGGACCTTTGGAAAACCGTGCATTAGTAGGGCTTAGTAACACAAGACTCACTGCATTCTTTCAGCCAAAACTAGGACAGACTAGACTTTGAGCTTTTCTATAAATTTGCAACATTGCTGTTTTTGTCCTGTGTTTTGTGGTTCTCACAAGCCAAGGAAAATAGCCTAGGTCTGACTGCTCCCTTCAGTTGCATATATCAAATAATAGGGAAGGAACTGCTGAGAGTCTCAGTGCCATTAAACTGGCCACAATGGAAATTATAATAAAACAGGAGATAACAGAAATAACTCCAACTCACTAGATCCCAGCTCCCACGGCTAACTTAAATGCCTTCAATAGATACTTGGTTTGATATAAAATTATTCAAACTAACCCTCTCTTCTGGTATAGCATTTATAGGGTAAATTCCTCTGCAGAGAAGCTTCCACTCATTTCAGTGTCTCTTCTCTCAATACCCCTTCTGGAGAGCTAACACTCCCAGGACTTCTGAGAACTATTAAAAAGGGTTCCATAAAACCCCATGTAGGTCAAAGAGTGAAAGGTGGCCTTGGAATAAAGAAAATATTCATTAAGAGTAACAAAATTGCCTTTTCTTCTAATCTGAAAATGGATAGGCTTATCTTAAACACAAACAGTAGTTTTTCATATTTTCTACTTTTTTTTTTACATACTACCGATCGTAGCATGACGTCGAAATTAGACTGAAACTACTGACTTGTTTTTATGTATATTAGTGAAAAGTTGGTGAAACTTGAATTCAACACAATGAATCGGTGGTTTAGGTTTTTTCTACCCTCAAAATATTTTCTTATGTGGCTTCTAAAAATCTTTAATAATAAAGCAGTTCATTGTCCAAAATGACTAGGACTGAGGTAAAGGATGTATTTTTGGTTGAGAATAAATCTAAGTTCTGAGGAGTGGACCTCTTTTCAAACTATTTTGCAATTGCTAGCCTTTGAATCATGATAATTTCTGAAAAGATTAAAAAAATAAATAACTGGTGCCACTTGGGCAATCAGGTATATAAAGCACACTCTGTGTTCATGGGGCAATCACTACAACACTGAATCAAAGACAAAGTTATAAAATGTAAGATTTCAGGAATGTACTGATGCAACTTAAGGGTTTGGTTTATACCTTTTGAAGATGGCTAGAGATTGTTTCTATCAGATTTTGAAGAGTATGAGAACAAATGTTTTTCATCAGCCACCCTCCTTCTCCCACCCCATTCACAAGGCTGGCTTATTCTTGAATATGTGTCTGTGGCTTTGGCTTTTACCTGAAGAAATGTAGACGTGAGATCATGCCAGTATACTAAACAATATTTTGTTCTTAGTCACTTGAGGTTGTTCAATTATGATTTTGCTATTCACATAAAACCATTACTTTCCACATCTGCTCTAAGACTGCAAAAACCTCATGCAATGCCTCCACAAAGGGAATTCAGGCTCAGACCTTTGAAACTGTTGGCAGTCCTCAGATAATGCACAGAGAGTCACAAAGGGGTGGGTCACAGGACAGAATATGCCTCCTCTGCAGACTTAGAATAAAGCGTCTGATTTTGTTTGCAGCTTAGTTTTCTGCCAAGAACTTCAGTATTAAACATAAATTAAATTTTGCCCTCAAACTAGCTAAAAATACCTGTAGTTTCTAGAAGCAAATTATTTGCATAATTCTTAATTATTAAGCTTCACTACTCAAAACCTAGGTGAATATAAATCCTGAAAAGCACTATTTTTCACGCAAAATAACAAGTTGTAGAAAGGGTAGGAGAATACTGCCAATCAAGTAGTTTGATGAGACTTCCTTGCATGTGGTGCTATAGTGAATAATTTAAAATTAAATGTTTTCCAGTTCCACTGTATCATCTGTATAATATTAATTTAGTTCCTCATATTTAGCAGAAGTAGGGCACATTTTCCAGATACCATTTATAAGCAACATACTCGGTTAATTTTAATTCCTTACTGGAAAGTACCTTGGTCTATTCACAAATTAATTGGGGAAGTGGCATTGTGACCATTAGTCCCAACTGGTGTGCCTGACACACGCAGGAAAGACAGGATGAATAGGTGGGATTTTGCATTTGGCATTTCAGAATTAGGGGAGGTAATGTTTCCAGTTATATACAATTAAAAATATTTTCTGAGAAGATATACTGAACTTAAGCATTAAGCTAAATACCTACAGCCCTACATTATTTCATCAGTTATTTTCCAAGACATCATTCATTCCTTTGTTGAAAGTTTGCTTCTTAGCAGTATTTATCTTATTTGGAAAAATTACAGGTCTATGAAAGAGCTTTATTTTGTTATACTGATTTATATAACTAGTTGGTACTAAAGAAGTAGAATTTTTTTGTACTGGCAAGGGAAACTCATTAGGAAAACACCAAAATTGTAAAACTGGAAATGAAAACAAAGCATAAAAGTGTAACAGTTCACATAAGATGAGCATTCAACAGAAGTATTATAAAAAACCACCAAACCTCAAACACCTTGCCATATTAACTTCAGACCAACTGGAAAGGCACTGAGAGCTGAAGTGTACAACTCATATCCATGTCTGTGAGAGTAACAACTCCAGTGAGATGCAAACCTCCAAGGCAGAATATGGCACTGTACAGTCCATTAGGCATTCCTGGTACATACGGCAGTTTCATGTTTTCTTAGGATAAGCTGAAAATGTTAACTAAATATACACATTACATCATATTACCATGGGGAAAAAAATCCAATTTAGATCATCTGGAGACAAGGAAACAAGGCATAACATACAGGACATTGTTGGCACAATAAGCTGTTATCTTACCAATACACACCCTTTAAAATTTAATCCAATAGATATATAAAGGAATGGTGGTGGCAGAGGTAAAGGGGCAGGACTAATATCAAATACTCAGTTCTAAGCATGCTAGTGAGGTCTTTGTTTCAAAAACTGAAGCTACCAAAATCACTTCAGAGGCAAGAAAGCACCTATCAAGACAGTCCAACCCATTTCCAGGCATTCTTCTGGGCTGACATGTGCAGACTGAAGGATCTGTCCAGTATAGTTTCCATGCCCAAAGCAGTCTAAAGCTTCCCGTTAGCAAATGCTGCCTCCTGGAACTGAGGGACAAATGTCTTGAAATATGTCCTAGTGAAAAGAACAGAAAATATATGATTAGGAAGGAGTAATCTTAAATGCATGAATCGAAGGACTTGATGTTTCCCATGTTTCCTATTTCCCCTATAGGGAAAGACTTCACATATGGTACGAAAGGCTCAAAGACAGACAAGGCAATGGAGCAGGAAAAAGTCAGAATACGTGCAGGAGATAAACTCTTTATCTGTCTCCTAGAAGAAACACAATACTGTCACTGCTGATGGCAGCAGTTTACATAAGATACAGCAAACAAACACTAACAACATTGGATGAACTGTAATTCCTTTTATTAAACTTCAAAATTTATAAGATAATGTTCTTTTTTAAAGTGTGCTTTGTATATTTTGGACCTTAGTCAATCTTCTTCACAAAGGATCAACAGACTCATAAATCCATAAAATGAGCTAATCCTATGTATCCAAAACTGAGTTAGAACTGTACCTTTGAGTTTTTTTTATTGAGATACTCAACCATGTAATAAATGTATTTTACTTGTCTGGGGGATGCTCTTTATTTGCCAGTTATATTAGAAGTTGCTTCATCATTCTGCCTTTGGTTTTTGCCTATTGCATTTTGCACCAAACTTTCACTTTTTTTTCCCAGTTTTGTTTTCTATTTGTATCACTGGTCTCTATAAATTTCTCCTCGCCAAGAAGAAATCTAAAGTGAAAAATAGCTGCAATGTCCATTATTAGATTCCTGATTTCTCAGCTGGTTTACCTCCTGAAGCAAACACACCCCAATCAGCTTCACAATCATGACGTGTTTCATAACTGCAGTAGAAGCTTTGGCAATCTCTGAACAACAAACATACTTCCTCACACCTAAAAACGTTGCAAGACCACAAAGAGAAGGCTCCTCTCTCCTTGTGAGGTTGTGCCTGGCAAATTAATTAACAGATAGCTGCAGTCAGCTTTTGTGCACAAGCTGTAAACACACATGAGATGCTGTCCAAAGGCTAAAAGAGCAATGGAAAGTAAAAGCATTTCCGGCTTGAGGAGCTGATCCCAGAAATGGAAACCAGAAAGAGGACAACCAGCACACCCATTTTACAGCATATACAGATTGTGCTGTGTATTTACAGAACACACTTCTGTTTATGAAGCAAAGTTCAGAAAACAACCCTCATAATCCTGCATGCAAAAGTGATTGTTCCTGCTGGCACACACTCATACATTAACAAGAGAAGGTCTGCCTGTCCCCTGACATCAACAGATGAGTGCCATTTCTGTATCTGTGTTTGTTCTACCTTACCTTTGAAATTGAAGCATTTGAAGTCCTGCTCAATTCTATGTATTTTGCTGACTCAAGGAGTATCACCTGCATGTTGCCAGTATAAGGATCTATCCCTTTTACTTTTCCTTGCTTTATCTGTCCTAACATTTATTACACTTCTCTGCTTGCTTATTTTAAATAGCTTCTCCCTTCCCCTTTGATAGCTTCTCTCTGCAGACTCTCTTCCATACACATGATCTTAGCTGACTTGATAAATGTAACTTAAAACTTCCCTCTTCCAAAACTGTAAAAAATTTTAATCATTAAATGGGATCTGATCAGAACTATTTTCCTACATTTTATTTCTTTTCCTTTATAGCATTTCTGTGCTTTGTATTAAACCCACACTTACTGCATTATATGCAGTAATTATATATGCCTTTTCTGTTAGGCAAATTCCAGAACAAATGCTTATGATACCATAAACACCCTCCCACACCAACTTTATGTACACTTGCATCCTTTCTTTTCACTGGTTCCTGCAGGACAGCCTGAATCCTTTGCTGCAAAACTAAGTCTAACACCTCTCTACATTCTGATCGGATGCACTGTTTCAAAGAGGACCTAATTTCACTGGTAGCTCATAAGAACCTCTTGGCCACGTTCCATACACGACAAAAATTCCTTTAGTACTTCATCATTTTAAATGTATGCTTTATTTTTCTTTTTATACCTTAAAGTACGTGCTCAAAGTTGCCCTTATCATTTTGATCTTTTCCAGACTGAAGCAAATGCAGTACCACAAGTGTACTCAGGTTATCTTCCTCCATTCCTGCCCCTCTCCCATATATCTTAGGTACCTCAGATGAAACAAAATCAGAGATAATTATGGTTCATCACACATACATACAAAAAAATTAAATTAACATCACTCCCTTAACCCCCCCAAACCAAACCAAAAAAGGCCCTGCTAAGAGATCCAAAAGTCCAGTATACTTGATAGGACTGTATCAGCTACAGCACACATAGTAGACTGAGGAGGAAAGATGGGGAAGTAGAAGAAGATAAGTGAAACTCTTTCATGAACACTGGAAAGTTTTTTCTAAATGTTTTCTTTTCATTCAAAGTTTGGGGCAAAACCAAACACCTGAATTTCCTGTGAAATAGAAATTACAACATTTTTTCTCTTATGCAGAGATTACCAGTAAGGAGGAAAAGAAGCACCAATCACCCTCTGTGTAAATTTCATCTATTGACCATCTGGCATTGAAGTCAAAGTGTTCATGTTTATGCCCAGACAGGACCATGACACAAACTTATGTCACAACAGATGACATGAATTAACTTTAAGAGAAATATAAAAATTTTTGAAGGATATTACTCTGGCACAGACTGCATGGTGAAGGTATCTTTCATATGGAATGCTATTCTTTATAGAAAGATTTTTAAATCAAGAGACAACATTCATATTCCAGCACCCTGTACATAGAGGCACAGAGAAACAGTGAATGTAATAATGAACTTTGGAAAAAGACGCATTCCTTATACTCTATTTGTAATAACACATTCACATGAACTTACATCCTCAGTAACTATGATCTGTGCTATATCACAGGAATTCATACAAAAAATCTGAATTGCTTTTTCCCCAGAAACTTTGTCACATGATATCAAGTTATCTCCAAATTATTTTGAAATTATTACATTTATATACACTAAATATGCTTGTTAGCGCTGGAAAACTGTTATTAAAAAACCCAATAATGATAATTTGGGTACCTGTTGAATTACACTGAAGATGAAGAAAGCTAACTTCACCTATGGTCTCTCAAGGCTGTGTCAAATGGCAGAAATCAGCTTTTGATCAATACCTTTTCTCCTTCCTGGGAAAGATGGAGATCTTCTTTCTCCAGCTTTCATCTACCATGTTATTGATGGGACTGTATCACACTGACCTTACACCAAGCCCAGAAGACCTGCATAAATTCTCCTTTAAGTACAGAGAAATTCAATTGCACAAAGTATACAGATATTCTTTATGTGAGTGTTGAGTACAATCAACACTCATGTAAAGAAAGTAAAACACACGTTGAGTATTGCACCCTTCTCACAATGGTTTAGATCTCAGCTTAAACAGTGTTTAAAAACTTGCTTTCTTTTCAGGCTAGAGTGGGTGCCAATCTTCATATGCTTAGGGGCACATGTCTAACTCTTTGCTGAGCTTCTTATAAGGCTCCATTGTTTTTGCCTATTCATTTTTGTTCCCTCAAATGGTCATTTTCCAAGTTCAAGGTAGTAAGTTATGAGGTTTCTATGGAAATTTTTCTTCATCACTCCAGAAAACAACATATTTTGCTGTAGTTAACCACTATATACACTTGACACAGTACAATGAATTCCAGGTGCTACGCTCAAGGACGTCTGTTGAGAGTAAAGCACTTCTCTTTCCTTCACCTTATTATCTGGTGGAAAGAAAGTCTTGCTATTATTGCAAGTAGTAAGTATCTAAAAGAAGGTAGAATTACCTGCTGTTTACATATTTTCTAGTGATATGAAACACTGAGTGCGGTACAAGGTCTCCAGAAGCCCGTACATGTCTAAATCCCAGGGTGTGGGTTTGCCGTGCTTAAAATATACTTGACTCAGAATTCACATGCTTTTGTGAAATTTCATTCTAATTGTACTGGCCTTTTCCCACAGTAACTTTGCACATTGTTTTTTAAATGCAGTTGGTAGAAAATCTGCATTGACCATTCAATAATACCTTTAGTCTTCACATATCTATGCTGAAAATCTGCAAAGATTTTAAATTACGTAGCTGCAATCTCCCATCAAACAGCATTTCCCATATATTTATGGTGAAAGCATTCTAACACCAACACACTTGATTTCTGCTGTTGCTTTTGCTGGACTGGTATTATAGCCAAACTATACATTTGTGTTCTTATTACCGCTGCTGGTGTAATAAAGCTAAAAGGGTTGTTTAGGTGTTTCTGTTTCTCTTAAAATCTTCATGAGGTAAATTCAGAGCAGAACACCAAGACTCAAACGCTGTGAGAAAAAAAGCATACACAACATTGTATCAATGAGATTTCTGCTTTTTATGTCTGGGACAAGGACAATCATCATGGGGTGATGAATCATCTCCCCAAATCATTCACATGATATATTCCCCTTAAACTCCTCAGTTCATGACTGCCAAGATTTCCAGCATGCTGATCTCAAGTTCACCCATGCTAGCCCTATTTGCACTCATGTTTTATTTGTTTCAGCTCAAGATGGGGGACTTTCAAGTGCTTTTTCCATCAAGAGACAATTTGAGAAAAATGAAGGGGATAAAATAATAATGATGGTCCACATCAAAAACAGACTTAGCAGTACAACAACAGTTCTGCTACCAGCACAGTGTCCTTACTGGCACATGAAAGCCCTTGAGCCACTATTTTAATCTTTTCACAAAGACACAGAGACCTTCTTTCACTGCATCAGACACACGTATTGTGTTCCTCCTCATCTGAAAGCAGGCTCAGGTTATTGCATTTGGACATTTTTCCTTCTAAGAGAGCAAACTTTATTCTTAAATACTACCCATTATTTCTATATTTTAGTTCATTCTTGTAAAATATTTTAGTAAGTACTGCAACTGCGGTTTAATTCTTTAAATATTTGGCTCTAATTATAGACCCTTAGTGTATTAAAGATCATAGCAGCAGCATGTTTGACAATACATCCATTTTCTCCTATTCTAGGCAAGGCGTACAGGAAAATCTGAGTTCCTCTCTTCAACTCTTTCAAGTCAATAGCTCTTACTTGGGCAGGTACTCTTGTAGTCATGGTGATCTCTAAATACCTCTACTTAATCCTCCAAGTCTTCTGGAGTAAGGTCTGTAGGTAGTACCCCATTGTCCTCAGAAGTTCACTATTGTTTGAACTGTCCAGCAGGTAAACTGATTTTATTTGAATAAATCCAGAACTGAGGTAAGGACTGATTTGTATCCTGTCTAGCTGTATGAGATACAACCAAGAATCCCAGGCATTTGTCCCAACTGTGGTTGGCTTCTTTTGAAGGAATTGTACCTCTAGAATTTACATCACTTTGCATCCCATATTTCCTTCCTGTTGTACCCTAGAACTGCTTCCAGACATCTACAAGTTTCTTCAAATTCACTGAATCCTGACAGAAAAACATCAGCCTCATAGATGACTGATCTACATAAATTAGCCAGAACAGCAATATTCTCCCTTCTTTCAATTTAATTTGGTGAAAACAGGAATTAAGAAGGATGTGGGTCAGAGTGAAGGATAGCCTGAGTCTTCTTGAGGTTTTTGACCTATTCCTTCCAGACCAGTATTATTATGCTGACACCTTGCAATAAAATCTTGTTATATAAATTATTTCAACAGTATACCCATATTAGAATTATAAATGAGCTTCTTCAGGTTTTATCAACGTCACCTGATTATTCACTTTCTGAAGTACAAAGTATTTTTGCAAGAATCATACTTACATATGTAGAGTGCCTTTGTATTTTTATGTTCCTGTTGGAACTTGTTTTGACACAGTGAAAACTTGTTTTGAAAATATGGAACACCTACAACAATACCTTCTGGATGCCAGATGAGAGGATTTGTCCTCCTGTGATGACACTGGCACATCCAGCTGATTTGGTTCATGTAACCCCTAATAATTCATCTCCTGTAGAGAAGGTATTTACCAAAACTTTCAAAACTTTCTAAGATTTCCTGGTTTTGTTCTGACAGAACAAAATCAAAGATGCCAACCTGTCTTTTTTTATATATATATAATTGTTTTCTTTCCACATTCCTTTTGTCAGGAGCTACTTAATTCAACATGATTAGCACTAATTAACAAAAGGAACGTAAATTAATAAATTGGTGCAATTAATTCCAACAGTGGGTATGTATTTAGGTCATATTCCATATGACTGCTCATTAGGTCCTTAACCCGTGCTCATGCCCTCCTCCAGCATATCTATGCCTTGCACTGAACAAGGGCTGAATACAAAAGTGTGGAAATCTACTGAAAGCCCATTCTTTAACAGGCCTCATGCCAATGTTTGAGGCGTAGACTTTTCCTTTTAAACTCAGACACGAGACATTTGGACCTCTTTGCTATTTTTACTATATATAATGCATTAAAAACATATTTCCATTGGGTGAACCATGTTGTCTGTTTATTCACAGGCACTTCCACAGCATTCCTCACCAGGCTAAAGACACATGAGCACTCAGAGCAAAGCTGAATAGCCCATCTCCTGCTTTGGGATAACTACGGGGTAAATCTACAGCAGGCATTTTGCGACACCTCTATTAGGAGAAAATACTCATTGTATCATTCTCTCCACATCTCAGATGCTACAAAAACTGAAGTGACAAACAGTTCTCAACACTCTAACTTTTGATTGCCTATCTGGAACTGGCTGTAGCAGGCAACAGGGCCAGGTGCCAAGTGGCAAGGCTCAGGAGCTAATGAAAATTGGGACTGCTATGGAATGCACAAGGCACTCAGGAGACAGCAGCACTTCTAAACCACCATTCAAACCCGAACATCACAAAAATTCATCCAGGCACAGCAGCAAAATGACATAGGTACCTTCCAGGATTTCTTTCTCACTTCAAATATACATAACGATACTTGGCATGTATTCATGTTTCTAAACTAAGCTTCTTGATGGTATGCTCTTTGGGATGTGGTTTATAATTTCCTTACAAGGCAGCTTTATCTATAGCAAATATTTTGCTTTCATGTGAAACACAATGTCTACACAGTTCTCCATTTTATACATCTCCAGAACTGGTGATGCCAAGCAAACATCTGAAGTGCTTATACAACAGCAAGACAATAGTTCTTAAATTACTGCTACTGTAATTGGCTAAACACACAAATGTACAAAGGAGTCAGTGCACAATGCCATTATGCTGCTAGCAAATTTTTTTCCTGTGTGCCAAAAAAAAAAAAAAGCATCACGGTTCCTCTTCCTCTTCTAATATTCCTCTCTCTCTACCTCCTTTTACTGTGAATTACCTACAAGGAGATTAGTAAACTTCTTATGCCTGTTTCTACCTGCCACTCCATACAAAGCACTGACTGTGCAGCCAGGCTGATGAACAGAACAGTAATCAAGCATCAAGAGATTCGGACGTCTGCAGTGGGCAGCCATCAAAATGCAAGTTTTTAAGAAATACAGCTGTTTTCAGCTCAGTTTATAATATTGCACGACAGAAACTTGTCTCAAAAATTACAAACCAAAACATGTGCTACCAAAACCATAACAGGAAACAGAGTGGCAGAACTAGTGAAACCAAGTACACATCAGAAGTTTAAACATTACAAATCACTCAGGTCCAAAAGCTGTTTTCTGTATTTTACCAACAGTATCTTTTTTCTATAGAAGTTCTTTCTGGAGTTACTGCCATTTCTGATTCAGGTCACACAGGAAGGTACAAGAAGTGGTTATATTTAGACATGTTTTTCAACAGTTTGTTGATTGCAGAATTAACAGGTGGCTTTAATCCATATGAAGCAAACAGAAATAAAAACCTAATTTTCATTTTGTTATACATTTGCATCTGTTACAAAAACCTATGGTATAGATTGATTTTATAAATAAAGTGAAGAATTCAACATTGGTCTGCTGTAAAAAATTAAGATGACTCTGATGCCCAACTTACCATAAATCAAAATGAATTTTCACAATCTGTTCAAAGCACGAACATCCATAAATATAACAACCTGACTAAAAGCAAAATAAAAAGGGAGTTCTAGGGAACTTCTGTGGAGCCAGGACTGCAGATCATTACGTAGGCTGGCAATTAATGTTTATTTTAAAGCAGCAGCATAAGTAGGGTCATCACTTTGTAAAAGAAGATAACTTTGGTTCCAAGAATATACATGCTCCCAAATGCACGGACCTTTATGACAATTACAGATAAAAATTACAGCTACTGGACATAATCAGTTCTTACAGACCAAGGCCAGTAACTATGAAAGCAACTTCTTAAAACAATCTAGAGATCAAGATTCTGATATTGAATATTTCACATACTTCTGACATAGATATTTAAAAATTTACAAAGGTGTATTGCACGGACACAGTGAAACTAACTGTTTTAAAGCATAGAAAAATGAACCTCTCATTTTGTAACAGTTTCATCAATGCCTTCTCCTTGTCAGTCAGTTCAAGAGATAAAACACTTCACTTCCTTCACCTTCTCCACAACATATATAAATAGATGTGCATCAGTCAGATGAAGGTTTGTGGCCTTAGATCATAGCAAATTTGCTTCTGCTTTCTTAACTTCTATTTTTCCCACAGGGTAGTGGGTGTCTGTGAAGGGTGCATTGGAATATCTCTGTCACAGCATGGTCACTCTGTTTCCTTATCAGTGGATCATGAGAATGATATTCCAAGGCCATAATGGAAAAACTCAATCTTCCAAGAGTCCTTTTAAATACTGTGGTAATTTGCAGGAAATTTCCAGGCTTATGAGCTACAGCATGACAATTCTGCTCTATTTTTCCTAGCTGCTGAAGTGCCATAGCCATATTTTCCCACTCCAGGTAAAGGTTAACTTCTTAAAGAGACAATGTTTATTCAAGACACATATTATTTCCTCTTATCTAGGCTACGTAAATGCACAATGAGCTTTGCTGTTGGAGAGCAATTATTTAACAACATTTTTATTGGATTTGAAGGAGAGAGTCAGTGCGAGACAAGATGCAACTAGGAATCTCTTCAAAGCATAAAAAGCAGGGTAAAGAATGTGTGAAAGTAGTGATGATGTAAGTAGTAAGAGAAAGCAGAAAAGACTATGCAAGAATACATTTGGGGTGAAGCTTCTAAGGAATGAGAGACTCAAGAAGACGGGAGTGCACAGTAGTAATAATAGAATTTGAATTATCTTTAAGAGATTATTGAATCCCTTAATTGTAGTTCAGAGGCAGAAATGAAGAGTTACACCACAGATGCACCCATAACGAGTCTGACAACCAGCATCCCTGAAAACAAAGTTTGCTTGCAGGTGAAAGTACTGATTTCATCATGCCATCCGCTCTGCTTTGCCAGATTGCTTATCAACAGGGGCCGAAGGCAACATACCAAACCATAAAAGAACCTCCTTGGATATTCATTAGGACAAACCAGTCAGAAGGAAACGGATGAGACGCCACACATCTGTGATTATATAAAACATATTAAAGCAGTTTGTTCTCTTTGCTATTCAAAAGATAGATGTTTGTTATTAGAAGTAAAAGAAAATGCTCAAAAGCTTAGAGACCCATCCAAAGGAGAAAATCAGACAGAAATAAACCTTAATACTAACAAGTAAAAGCAGAATAAAACAAAAAAATAATCTGAAGATCAAATTAGCCGTGGCTCCCGAAATAAACGCCTGTCAAAGAGTACAAAATGTGGTCAAAAAGTAAAAAGAATGCTCAGAAGAAATAAAGTCACAAAGAATAAATGAAATGGAGGTGCTTAAAGAGGTTGCCATACCAGGAGAGAATCCTGCTTTCCAAGAGATGTATCAAAAGATTTGACTCGTGCAGAAATGTCAGCCAAGAAGATAACGAACAAATGAACAAAATGCAACCAAATCAGCAGCCCCAGATTACATTCACACACAAGAAGCTCTAGAGAAACTCGAGTATGAGAAATTTAAACTCTTAAATAGCTTGTAAACTCCTGCTTAAAATGGCCTGGTACTAGAGAAGTGTGATGTCAATTAAAAAAAGGTCTGGAGGTCTGTGAGGAGAGAACCAACTATGACCTGGTGAATCTCATGTCCACACCTTACAAATTGGTAGAGACTGTTAATAGAAATCATTATAAAATTCATGAATAGTCCAAAATTAGTGGATTTGAGTAACCATGATATATTGGGTAGGAGCCAAACTTGTGCTTCTCGAGTCTCCTATTTTCTTAAGGTTTCAAAACCACATGGGCAAGAAAAATTCAAGTGACACACACTGCTCAACTTACCTATTTGGGAAGGTTTTTCAAAGACATAAAACCCCCTGAATTACCACAGAAGGAGAAAAGATCCATGACTGGATAAACAGTAGGCCAAAATACAAAGAAAAGGCCAGGAATAAATTATGAACCCCATTAGGGTGAAGTCACCTGATAAGTGCACAGAAATGGGTGTTCTGACCCATGTTGTTCATATTCCTACATGATATGCAAAAGCCTATATGATGAGCAATGGAAGATGGAAAGGTTTCTTAATGCTAACAATTTAGTCAGGGAATGAAAAATAAAGCACAATTACGAGCACGTGCAGATAGTTCTTACAGTACTGGGAGACTGAGAGATAACATACCAGGTGAAAAGTCAGTATGACAAACATGAAAGGAGAAATAAGTGAGGGAAAAGACGTCATTTTACTTGCACAAAAAACACAGGCTCTGAATAAGATAGAAAGGAGATGTTGGTGCTAAAATGGCACTGTAACAAACCTTCATCTGTATGCAAAACCAAATCAGATGTTGTTAGAAGCGGAATAAAGAGTAAACCAGCCAATATCACTACATCACCATATAAATGCACAGAGAATGTATCATCCTGCCCCAGAAGGAAAATCACAGAAACAGAAAACGGTGAAAGAAGCGGGACAAAGGTGATCAGAAACATGGAGAAGGAAGGAATGAACAGAGCAAGAGAAAAGGTGACAAAGAGACATGAAGAGGTTCATAGAACAAAGTTTATGGAGGAGATCAGCAGATGAACTATTTGCTGCCTCTCTTCATACAAGAGGCAAAGGGTAACAACTTGAGCTAGGAGGAGGCAGGAACGTAAAAAGCCAACAGAGTTTGTTATCACACCATACCTGTGTGATCCTTTGCCACAGAATTTTATGATGTTATGATGTTGGTTCAAAAAGCAAGCAAATAGAAGGAAAGCCAGGTACAGTTACTTAACAGAAATGCACCACTACTGGATAAATGCACCACTACTGGATAAACCTTGAGGATGGTAGAACACACAATGAAAATATGACTACATGCTCTGCCATGCCTTTCCACAGGCATCCACTACTACCTATTGATACAGACATGACTGTGGGCTAAATTCATGCAGAGCTCTATCTAGCTTAATGGAACAATTACTAGTATTACTCAAAAGACAAAACTATGGAGCTCACTTACTATTTTTATTTAGCTGTTCATTTTGTAACTGATCAAGCAACAGTATTTATCTGGGCTACTGAATCTCAGCTCCTTCCAAATCCATGTATTTCACTCTACCCTTTTCTCTCAAGAAAGGGAGGACTTTTTTTGCGTAAGTCCTTAACTGTAATTTCATGCTCTAATATAGAACTAGCAGCTTTCATAAATGCATAATGGAGTTCTCTAATAAAGCCAAATCAGACAGTGACTGTGTTTCACAGTATTTCTAGAACACCACTTAATCCTGGTTATCCAAGAACCACCTACATTAAATTCTAACCTTTCATTCCTACAAAGCAGTTGTCTTCCAGCTAAGTGCTATTATATTCCACTTATACCATGCCAACTTCTCCAATCCTCTTCTGTGCATTTCTCTTGTCAATATGAGAATACTTTTTTGCAGAAAGAATATTTACTATATATCAAAACACACATATGTACAGTTCACACATATACACAGTAGCTATACAAAATCACAGAAAAACTAATTGCCTAACAGATTTTATTTCTGTGCACTTCCTACAGCACCTATACTCCTCATCTTTAAATAGTTGTTTTTCTTTCCTACAGTCAAAGCTTTAATGAGAAGTGACCAGAAACAAATACCCAGGCCCTTCTGTCTTGGCTGAAATCCACATAATGCATGACAGCACTGAAGATCCCTGGCAGGCACCTGTCAGAAACTAACATACCATAACTTAAGAGTCAGACTTAATTATCCAGGGAGACATTTAAAGAAAACTACATGAAAAATATGACTCAAGAGGTGCAACTATCATGTGCATGTACTGTACTCTTTACTGTATGCAGAAGAACTATGTAAAAATAAAGGAATGAACTGGGAAAATTCTAATTAAGAAGTCCGATCTACTTCACCTATTACATCTTACAATCAAAAGAATTTTGTTATTAAATTTTGTTGGTAAATCAACTGCAGAACACACTACAAGGACAAGTGCAATCATTAAGTATTTTAACAAAACGTAGTTTTTTCTATTTTTCTTTCTACTGTTCCCATATAATTCTGATCAGCTGACACTCCCACAGAAAATCAGTTTTGATTTAATGGTCTATAAAATCAAATTAACTTCTTTGTAAGCTTCACACGTCTGGGTCGCCACATCTCTTCTTGTTATGGCTGTCAAAGTGTATTGCCCCTTTTCTGTTCTGAAGAGTGGCCCACCAGCGGCAACAAAACATCAGCTTTACTCAATTCCAGGCAAGGAAATCACTTCTGTTCAGTTTCTGATGCAAAACTATCCAAAAAACCAGAGCTAAACGAGTGACCCAGCTCACCACCTCTGCTTTTAGTTGTACCTATCCTGTGTGTTCTTCTTCAGAAAGAATCCTTCAAGCCTTGCAAATGTTTGAACACATGCAAACACACCCAGGGAAGAATGATGTCCCTGGGTTTTATGCTTCTGTTCCTTACTCTCATTTTTATGAATTTCATTTTAAGTTTAAGGTAACACACAACAGAGACAAAGACAGTAATGAAAAAAGGTTTGTGAGGTGAATATATGTAATGCAAATAAATTAGTTTTTGGAAAACTGCTCTTTAAAGATGACTAAGGTGCATGAAAATCACATAATACAGGCAAATACAGTTCGATACTTTAACAGATAAGCAAAAGAAGTCCCTTAAATATAACCCAAAGAATAAAAAAATATTACCTTAATTACTCCTATCAAGGAGAGAAAATAATATAAAGGGTGCAATATTTACATGTAAATTTTATAGTGAGGTTCATGGTAGCACAGCTGAAACTCAAAAGCTTCACAAAAATTGTGAAACTCATTATTCTAAAAGAATTTGAAATATAGTAATAGATATCCAGCCTAAAATGTGAAAGAAATCGGAATAATAATAATAATATTAATAATATTAATAATAATAATAAAGGATGAGTTAAAACTGGTTAATGTCAAAATAACAAAAAAAAAAATCATTAGGGCAAAATTTACTGTATACAACAGCAAGTCTTTGACATACTACAACTGATAGATCTAAACACCAAAACAACAACTGTCCCTTTCTCTTTTCAATATCCTTTTATTAGACTAAGAAATGTAATTTTTAAATCTGTAAATGTAATCACAGAATCACAGAACTGTTAAGGTTGGAAAAGATCTCTAAGTTCATCGAGTCCAACCACTAACCCATCACTGCCAAGCC
This sequence comes from Petroica traversi, assembly GCA_025920805.1. Lineage (NCBI taxonomy): Eukaryota > Metazoa > Chordata > Aves > Passeriformes > Petroicidae > Petroica > Petroica traversi. The sequence goes on from JAHLSL010000010.1 coordinate 17,807,458, forward strand.
CAGCACTAAACCATGTCTTTAAGTGCCTCATCCACACATCTTTGAAATTCCTCCAGGGCTGGTGACTCCATTACTTCTCTGGGCAGCCTGGCTTGACAACCCTTTGGGGAAGAAATTTTTCTTAATATCCAAACTAAACTTCTCCTGGCACAACTTGAGGCCATTTCCTCTTGTTATCTGGGAGAAGAGGCTAATCCCCACCTGGCTACAGCCTCCTTTCAGGCAGCTGTAGAGATCAATGAGGTCACCCCTGAACCTCCTTTTCTCCAGGGTAAATAACCCCAGCACCCTCAGCTGCTCCTCATAGCACTTGTGCTCCAGACCCTTCACCAATTCCATTGTCCTTCTCTGGACATGCTCCAGCACCTCAATGTCTTTCTTGTAGTGGGGCATTCAGTTATACACATGATACACATCATCTGATTTGCTGATACTCAAGGAAAAGGTATTGCTGAGGCTGAAAATGCCAAGGGTCAGGTCACCAGCCTGACTCTTGCTAGCCATGGCACGCTTGTGCTGAGCACAAACCAAAGCTGCAGCCGTGCTGGAGATGCTTAAGTGGCTTACACAAGATGTGCCTGCACAGCATCTGAAGATGCACTTGACCTCACGGCAGAGCAACAGACAGCTGGAGAGCACTTGAGCCCTTTCAAGCTTTCACCCCCTCAGTGCCCTAAGGGATATATAAAATTTACACCACATTCAGCCAACGCCGATGAATGGTCAGGGATAACATTGTCATTCAGAAACCTGTTTTGTCAGCCAACTTGGAAAAAAAGGGAATATGAACCCTTAGAACAACTCATTGTGATACCAGTTTTCCATGCTCCTGCTATTTTTAATGATGAGTAGGTGGATTTATGTAGGATAAAAGAGTAAACTGAGTTTTAATTTGCTCTCCCCTGAAGTATAACCAAAGTCTACAGAGCACCTCTGGGTTGGACAGAAATCGGGCCAGAGTGCATCTAAGAATTGAATTCCATATGTATAAACAAACAAGCTTTATTTACAGTATTCCTTCGTAAAATCCCAGGCTTCAAGTCTGCACGTTCTTTAAAGACTCCATTTATGTACACTTGAATGCCTATTTAAGCAAAAAAACAAGAAAGCTTTCCCATGGAAACTGCACAGAGATGTTTTACTTCACACGTACACCACAAACAAGGCTGCTAACTTTCCATAATTTACTGTATTTTCTTAGGCTTGCCATTGTATTTTAGGACTAAATCTTTTGGAGAAGCTGCTTACGCAGGAGGCCAGAGACATATAAATAAATGACCTACAAGAGGCAAAGCCTGAGATACCAACTGAGAGGAAACGGCATCCCAGCTGCTTGTAAGAACATTTTAATGTTTTTGGTTTCCCTATTTCTAGCTGGAGGAACAGGTTAAAATTTTGCTTTAGCTGAGAAACAAGCAATCTGGTGGCAATTGAAATCACATTATTAAATCTTGATTCATCCTTCAGGACTTGATTCATCCTTCAGAATTAAATAAAGCCAGAGGGCAACCCCTGGGCTAAGACAAGAGCAAGCTTCAGTTACCAGATGCTATCTCTCAGTGAGGAATCTAAGTCACTGGACGGCAATGGAGCCCAGTGATTTTAAAATCTGCCTAAGAGGACACAGAAAAGAGGCTTGACTTCATGGGCTTTATCAGACGGATATAAATTAGTTCAATTACTTCAGCAAGACCATGGGCAATTTTTCTCTCTGCACAAAAAACGATCCAGCTAAACTGATACTCCGGTAGGAGAATTTGCCTTTTAGATTTAGGTGATATGTCTCTAGGTGGGAATGCACACAATCTACTTTTATATGTATAAATTTTAGGGGACTAATCTTGCTCCTGCCTGTAGTTACTACTGGTTGTCTCAAGACTACAGCAAAGGGTTAAGTCCTAACTTCAAAAGAGATGCCTGCTTCTGCTGGGGGCCACAGAGATAAGCAAGGATACCAAGACTTTCAAGTTTAGTCCCTGCACTGAAGAAACTGGATGGGCTCACCTGTTTGGAAAAAAACAAAAAACCCAACAACCCACAACAGAACAACCTTGGGAGAAGGCTGCGCATAGAATCAAAGCCCCTTCAAGATGAACTTATGACAGCTCTGCCCATGAACAAGCAGGCTGTGTTGAGTTGCTTAAAACAGAGGCAGGGCTTGTCAAAATTGAGGATGAAGAAATATGTGACTGATGCCATTTCAAACTTGATGATGCTTCTAGAATTGGTGCAAGAGCAAGCAAAAGCTACCCTTGATGGTGTCTTTAGCCCCAGTGATAAAGGTAGTGTACACTGATCCCTGAAGTCTGAGAAGAAGAGTGGAGAATTTGGTCAGATACTGGAACAGCAAGTGCGAGATCATGTGGCCCTAGAGCAATGGCCAGGAAGATAAACTGAGATGTTTTGCCTCAAAGAATGCTGAGCACTTGGAAGACCATTTTGCTAAGAGGCAAAAACACAAGGAGAACCTAATTGACAGTATTTTGAAACACAAACAATTTGTCTCTGATTTAACCAGGGCTAAATTTACTTCAGCAGAGCAGAATGACATTGTCTCTAGAGGGTAAACCATGTATTCTTTTTTCTGTTTTTATTTGGGAAGTTTTCATGTGTTATTTGAACTAATATATTTCATTAGACTGCTTTCCTATATATCAACATATATTCCCATATATTTGGTCCATAACATGTCTGTGGTAAAAATAAAATAGAATAAGAAGTTATTTGGTTATGTTGAAACACACTAACCTATTCTAAGAAGCCCTAGCAAATATTTTAAACACTGTTTACATAAGATGCTCAATTGTGTTAAAAATCTTTCTTAAAATACGCTCACACGTATCATAACATCATACTTTTCTTGATTCAGATTTATTTATGGTACCTACTCAGGAATCACTAGCTGTTCCTGCAAGCAAAGCGCTTTTAACTGGAGCAGCTTCTGTGTCTCTTTGCAGCTCAGTGATTGCTATTTCAGACATCTCAGCACACTGTCTTCCCCCGCTTCTCATCATCCCGCTCATATTACGTATCCAGTGTAAAATTTAAATGCAGAGGCTCAAACGTAAGAGTGAATAACCTCACCGAACGTACATGTGATAGTAAGTGTACACATTTAGTGCTTTTAAAGAGAACTGTTGGAATACTTCTAAATTTCAAGTGCAGGGCAGAGAAGTCCATTTTTATACACCCACTCATAAGTGAATGCACTTAGCAGACAGCACATAGGTACTTGTAAGCTTTCAGCTACAAAAGAAATTCATTTTGTAGTATGGTCATAAAAAAAGCCACAGTAATGCTTCCAGTTACTGTTTCTTCTCCTTTTTATTTTTCTTTTTTTTTTTTAATGAACAAAATACTCAAAAAATCTTGCTAGAGAAAAGAAGAAAGTCCATACTCACAAAAAAATAATACTTGATCAAGAAAGGTGCTCCTATAAACAGTATGTGGTGAAACCAAATACTACCAAAATTTTTTATTACAATGCATATTAAATTCCAAATCCAATGTTACTGGATGTTTTCCACAGAATTTAAATTAGTATAAAAATCTACAAATGCATCAGTCAATTGCTGTTTGCTTCCATCATTTCCAAATTACAGTCTCTGACCATGCCACTCATTTGATTTACTCAACTTGAACCATTTTTGTTTCAACTCTTCTTTATGCATATTTGCTGATTTAATTTAATCTTCTGACTGTCATTCAAAACGTTCATCCCAATACGCCTTGTGATTTATGCAATTTGATGCTTTTACATGCTAAACAACTGATAATCAGCCTGCTTAAGTCTCTCGCTCTTCTAACATTTTTACGCTTTGCAAAATCAAAACCCTGCAGCAAGGCTGCTGCCTGAATCTCCCCATTCAGGTAAAATCTGTTGTGCTTCATGAGAAGACAGGGACCATCTCTAGCTCTGGAGACACCACCACCTATGGCAGCTTGCCCTTGCAACAGAACCTCTCTGTGAGGCTGCCCTGTCATCACTAACTAAAGGGATACAGAGACTGAAGTGATCTCTCCTCAGCCCAAAACAAAGGCTTGCAGAAAAAATGCAGAGAAAGGAGACAGCAATTCTCTGTTTCCATCCAACAGAAAAGCAATAAAGCAAGAGATATTCAGATTTTTCAGATAACTTTCTCAAGATCTGATATGCCTTCTCAAGATCTGATAGGGCTGCCTCCTATGCTGGAATGGTGGTTTGCTCTACATCCTCCTGTTCTTCTGTGCCTTTTCATTACAGCCTAATTCCAGATCTTTCAGGTTTTTCTTCCTTGCTCTCTCCATCTCACATGCTTCCCTTCAGGGTCCCCTCAACACCCACACAACCCCAGGGAGTTACCTTGACTGACTGCTACCATGCAGGTTACTCCTGCTGGGGGCTATCTCGTCTGCTTAGACTGGAAGTTCTCTGGGGCAGAGACTGTCACCACTCTGTGCCACACAAAGCCTAGCAGAAAGAGCCTTCTTTTTTTGTTCAGTCCTCTGGCACTAATGCAATAAGCATGATTAGTAAGTACCTGTCTACACTCATCTACAGGAACACCAGGACTGGATGAGAACAAGAACAGGTTCGGCTTTTGTAACGATGAAAATGTACAGTTACATCCATGAATTTCTACCCACCAAAGGCCATGAAGCAAATGGAATGTTTAGTAGGAAACAGCAATCTGACTTACTTTGCTCTCTTGGCCATTTCATTGCCATCCCATCGGGGGCTGTATGGATAATTCTTCTGGGCCTGGGAGTACAGCTGGCCACTGTTAGTGAAGTGGTAGACAGACTGAAAGGTTAGGGTTGGTTGGTCTCGAGGAAAGTACAAGGGTAGGTCAACTGCAATTCAAAAAGATAAAAAAAAAGTCATGAAAATATACCAGTGTATTTTTAACTTTTTTCTTATTTGGAACATATCAGACCATTATATTGGTTTAAAGGTGTCAGAAAAGGAGAAACTGATGGTTAATTCTAAAACATCCTTCTAATTTCTGATAAGCAATGATTCCAACCTATTGTTGTATGGGACACTTTGTTTTATCAAAACACTTTGGTAAAGTACATGATTTAAAAAAATTTTGCTTGTGAATTCCTATGTTAATAATAAAATCTCCATCAGGATTATTTAGTTATTAAAAAATTACTTTTATAGTGAAATCTTCCCTTTCAAAAATTCACAAAATACATTCTGTTATACTTTCCATTAAAAAATCAAGTTTATATTTATCTGCTTTAACAAATATATTTTAGTGTCCCTATGGACATCAAAAGCATTATCATCCTCATTTTACAAGTGGTCAAATGATTTGATTTAGAATGTAGAAAGATTCAGTCATATGAGCTGGAAAAGATTTCTACTTGCTGTCATCTGCTAGACAAAAAAACACCCACAAAACTAAAAACACACTGCAAAGTCATTAATACCCAAAATATCCCACTAAAAATAAAAATCAGAACCTCTTAGTTCCCTTTGCTTATCACTGTCTCATGATCAGCTAGGTCTGGTGGAACAATAAAATGGTCTGCAACAATTAGAACTGTGTCCGTTTTCATGGTCAGAACCCGTTTTAAACTTAACTTCTTCATTGTTAGAATTACAGTTTGTATTTTCTTGGTCTACTTCTTATTTCAGGAGGCTTCAGAAATCTGTAGTTAAACTGCGTTATGACAACCGACTTGAAATACTAATATTAAATGTCTAATTTAACACCCAGATTAACAGAAGAATGTTAATTCTTTATAAAGCACCTACAACCATACCTTTTGCTATCCTCCAAATCACATTTTTAAAATTCTTTACAGTGAAAGAAGACTGCAATGGAATTGTGTTTTAAATACTTCCACATATTCCAGCACTTCCTAGGAAATCTCTGCTCTCAAAGTGAGGCATTAGTGTAAGACAGGCTTTATTTTCCAAATTCTATGCTAACATCCTGCTAGTTCCTTCATTTTTCAGTTTATCTAATCACATCTAAATACTCAGGTGCACATCAGCTACACCGAATCTCCCTTTTCCCTAGACCACCCTCCAAGCTCTAGGAGTAAAGTGTTTGTAGCCATGAAGAACACAAAATCAAATGAGCTGTTCCAGCCACAGTCCCAAAATACAACCAATACAAGAAAATACAACAGCCTCCTGGGGAGGACAGCGCTTGCTCAGTTCATGACCCAGTGCCTGAACCACACGTGACAACTCCCAGAGTCCGGGTGACTCAGCTCACACAGCAGCTTCCAGCAAATATTTCAGCGGTAATGACATGGGCAGAGTTCTGCTAATTTGAGGGCAGATCACTGCTTTAACAAAGGTTAGATTCAAAGATTGCTCTGTGGAATTCCTCTTTATAATGTGATTACTAAATAAAAACCCTGAAAAACATTGGTGTAACGTGGCCATTTATCAGCAACCAAGCTGTCTCCTCCCCTCACAAATGGTGTGTGTGCCTCGATCTCTGAAGGACTCCACCATGGAAAAGGGTAAAGAAACGAGGAGACTGATTCTCTCTTTTAATGTTATAAATATACTACTTCAGCTCTGAGTGCTTAAACTGCTTCTCTAGTGCATCTTTTTTCCTTCTTAAGTACCAACTCCTTAAGAGAAACCAACTCTGTATACTTTTGTATTTTATGGCCGTGTGAGAGGAATAACAAACTTTAGCAAAGCATTCAAGTAATAGTTTAGTCTTTGTACTTAACTTTTTAGTTGAGAATTTCTAACTTCCATTAACTTCCCCTTCAAAACTGCCATCTACATAACACAGACAAGCAGCAACAATTTTTTCCCTGTTAAAACTAAAGGTGGGCTCTTAAGACAAAGTATCTAGCACTAGAAACGCTGTTTAAAATGGATAACCAAGGCAGTAGTGCTCTCTCTACAGTGACGCCTGCATTTGTTATGAGAAGGTATCACCAAAATATATCCTATTAATCAAAACCTTGGAATTTTCGTTAATAGGATATATTTAGGAATTTTTAGGAATTACTTACATTATAAATTGATCATATAAATCAGATAATCAAACTACATTCAAAATTGTGCATCCCACATCGGACAACAGCAGTATTACTCTGAACTGCAAATAGAGCTTTGAAAATTTAAACTGCCTTTCATTTATAACACCACCCTTCACCTGAAATCACCAAACCTCCAGTTTTCTAACCCAAGTGTTTCCCTAATACAAGGTGTGGTTAAGTCCAGACCAAGTAAAAAAACCTGTCCCTAATTCTGGAACACAACCACACCTAGAAGGCCAGTAAACAGGAAATAGCCTTGAGTTTAAAGTGTTATACATATCTCAAGGTAGCCAGCTATTATTTCAGCAATAGGAAAGGAAGGCAAGAACTTGCTTTCGTGCCAGTGGGTGCCAGTCCACTGACACTGTTCATGCACAGAATGAAAAAAATAAGCAAATACCACTGGTAATTAATGCTGGCAAGTTACGCTGGACATGAAAGGCCAAATTCTGCTCATAGTCACAGCTTGCTAAAGAAACTTTGTCTTTTTACCTGGTCATGTGTAGGCAGTCTGACTCTCAATCTGTACATTAATACAAAATCAGATCTGCCTTCATGCCATATCAAAGGTGACAAAAGTGTTACTGTAATTACATGCAAGACAACATTCACACTTTGCCATGAAAAAGGCATCACAGTTAAGAACAGCACATCAGTTTTGTAAATTAACACCTGAACAAGGCAAACTGTAAAAGCCTGTGTTGGTTTGGCATGCTTGTTACCTAAGAACTACAAAAACGTATTCATGTTGAATACAAGTACTATTTCCAAATAACAGCTGACTCACAAAGTACCCTGGTGATATGTCTGCAGAAAATAAGCAGATGACTCATGTCTGTAAATTCCTGAAAGTACCAATAGACCCCTTGCTTAGTCATCTTTTGCTTGGATGCTGGGTTCACGAGCTCTGTAAACTATAATGAGAGATCTAGCTCTTAGTAGGACTCTCTCCCTTTTTTCCTCTCTTCTAAACAGTGCAAATTATCTCCCTAAAAATAACTTCATCTGCGTAAGTGAGTCACTTCAACTAGCAAGCTTATACAAGTCATGCAGTTAAGCAGTAATATTTGGTTATGAGGGTAAAAATGCTGCTGTCAAACTCAAGATTTAAAATGAAAATTATGTCGGAGGAAGTCCCATTTACCCCTTCTCTCACAGAAATAGAAACATTTCCTTTGGAAAATTTAAACAATTAGCTCATTCAGGAAAGTAAAGCTTTCTAATTTAGTTCCATGCTCAAAGTAATTTAAATCTGATGATTTCTTACTTTGGCTCTCCTAAGCATCACAGTGTTAATATAAGAGGAATTCAAAGAAGCAGCCTGGAGAAGGAAGCCAGTAAAACACTGCTTTCTCCTACATTACAATTTACAGATCATTTTTTAGAAGTAAATTTTTAGATAGCCATAGTGTGGGGAAAATCATGGCTTTATGCAAGCTCTACATGAGCAGAACTTGGAGGGCTGTTTATGGGTAATTAAGTATTGAGTAAATTCCTCACTGATTGAACCCTAATTTTCCCACACAGTTCATAAGAAAGCAAAAGAAAAAGGACTTGCTTGTTGAGAATGAGTCATGTTGTAAAGAAACTTAATTACAGTTTATAAATAGTTGAAGTTGCTCTCTTTTTGAAACATAAGAAACTATCTAGAAGTAATACACAAATTTGCTTCTCTTGACTTAGTATTTAATGCATACATATATTCAAAACACAGTTATCTTAAAGCCAAAATCTTGGTTTATTAATAACTAACAAACTGTGCAATGCATCTGTAAGGTTGAATTGTTCATTTTCTTAAAAAACAGCAATCTGAGGCCTGGAACAGGTTACCTGGTTTGTGAAGCTTGTGTCAACAACTACAGAGTTGATTTTGACTATCTTATTAACTTTAAAATAGTATCTTAGCATCTAATTTTACAACTTGTTCAACAGGAAAAGAAATGCGGAAGGAATGTCTCAGAAAAAGCATGTACCAGTGCTGCTACAGGTTTTCTGTAGCAAAAATGCTCAGAAGGGCAGGTTTACCACAGTGCCCTCCTCTCCACCTTTAAGCACGGGAGAAAAGAGAAGGGAAAACAAAGCCATGCTTGAAATGCATGGTGACCATTAGTATATTTTAAAACACTTAGTTGGAAACATTTAAAAAATTTTCCACATACAGTTCTAGGGAAAAGGTTTATTTATCCTTTGTCTGGCACTGGATAAATCCAGATCTTTGTTTCCACAAAACCCAACATTTACTCACTGAATTCATAATTTTAATCCTTGGATGCTACCATACTGGTTATCTTACTAATTTGGGATGTTTGAATCTGCAGCAGTTTATTGCACCTGAAATTTGTTTTGCACTTATGAACACTGGGTGACCTGGATATTTTATTGCTGAGATTTCTACTTTGACAAGATTCCATGGCCTGTACAACTTTAATTCAGTTTGTACTAGCTTTATGGAGCAGCCTTCAAACAGAAGATAGCACAGTATTTCCATTTTTAATGGTCCTAGGCTGCACAGAGCTGGCCAAAGGAGACGCTATTCTGGCTTCTCCCACCTGACAGACCATCTCCCTCTGCATTTATTAATTGCACAACATTTGCTCCAATCAAATGTGTTTATTTCCGTATGAGCTTTTCAATGTGATGATTCTAATCATCATAAGAGTGGTGTTAGCTACATGAAATATTAAAAAAATGGTTTCACAGCACATTTATGAGTTGAGAGGTCCTTTAGGGATTTCAGGCCAGCAATGAAAGAACAAGGAAAGAACAGTCAACCTGCCAACTGATGCTGATCACCAGCCCATGGGAGGCAATTCTTCAGAGAAGACAAGGCCTTCCAATGCTGACTGCCATAGTATAAACTTCAGAATCAATAATTACTGGATGTGTGAGTAGTTTTGTTGAAATTATTTCACCAGAATAACAAGAAGGATATGCCAAACTCAAATCTCCAGAGAACACTGAAGAATCTTAGCCTGATACTAGCCGTTCTCTTCCCAAAATTCCCTGACTCACTCCTTACTTATCATCCAGCTTTGGCGAGAGACTGCCTCTGCACTCAAGTCCTTCTGATGAAGTAAGTAATGGAAACAGGAAACACACATTCCAGGCTCCAGAACTGCATTTCTGTCTCTTATTAGTACATATTCATCATCTTTCTGCTTGTTCTTTTTTTGGTTCACTGAATTTCACATTCTCTCTCCCTTACTTGCAATTGAGCTCACTCTGCCGGGAAAAACAGTGCATTTGAATGCACAGCCTCAAACTGAAAAGTTCTTAGAGCTCTGCAATTTTCCTGTGTTGACGTGGATGAGATCCATGTGAATTTACAGTGCATATGCAGTGGTATATGGCATATACCATATTACATATTATCACACAACTCTCAAGCCCTATTTTAAAACAAAACTTCTACTAGGTTTTTTGACAAGATATCTCCTATGAGAAAGGTGTTTCAGATAGCCTATAAAATGGGTGAAAAATCTTGACCTAACTTCGAGGGAAAACAGCTATCTTTGGTTTTTACATAAAAATTCCAGTGCAGAACATCTCTCAGGAATCATATCGATCATGGTTCCTATGGATAAACCTGGATAGATTTAGCCACAGCATTTTGGGGACTGCAGTGTCTAGCACAAAGCTCCACAGGGCAGGATATCAGGCTACTTTGCCTGGTGAATCTTTCCTTGACTCATGTGTGCTGAAGGCCTTTGGCCTTCATTCTACTGGCAAAAAATGAAAGGGGGAACTTGGCTTAAAACACACAAAGAAATTACTGAATGCCACAGCTATCCTGCTTTGGTGTGTGATGATTTATTCTTGCAGGAATGAGAGAGCAAGGATGACAAATAACATTTCAAGGGCATTAGTGTGGGACTTTAGGTTAACAGAGCGCAGTCACAGGAATTTGAATTTTTAAAATATTAGAGCTGACATTCCTTCTGGAGAAAAACTGGTTCTTTGCAGGAAGATGCTATTTTGAAATCAATATTTCAAAATACCAAATCTGAAAGGAAAAGATGTTTATGAAATTTTAGCTGAGACACGGCATTTTGGGTGTGTTGGTAATCACAGCTGGTTTTGAAATAATTAGGTCTGCCCTTGCTATGGGAAATATCCACCCCATTGGCAAAGTCAACACTTGTATAGTAAATGAGTAAGATGACTTTTGTACAAAATACTTTCAAATAAATACTGTAGAAATACAAGTAAATACTCTGAAAAAAGAGACAACTATTTTATTCACAGAATATACAATAATAAACAATCAAAGACAAACCACTGTAGGCAAAATGGAAATAATGAATTGTGATGGATTTAATTATTCCGACACATTACAGAGTAGATTTGTTTAATTAGCCTTCTTTGTTTTGGTTTGTTAGTTGGTTTTGTCTGTTTGGGCTTCTTTAAATATAATGCAACCCATTTTTAGTAGAGGAGAATTGCATGACATTTCTGTATCCACCTTGTGGCTCTCCTTCCACTGATAGTGGGAATTATAATACAGTCTAGGCACCAGTGGTAACTACATTTAGGATTACAATTGTTTTGATTTTCTTTCAACATAGGCATATTACATGGTTGTAAAAATATCCCATGTCTTTATTATAACTTGTAACATTTTTTTTAATACCCCACCCTTTATTAAACCATTTTTTTTAAAAAAAATTATAAAAATAGTTTGAATTACTTAAGTTACAGTCATGTGCTGCAGACAGAGTATCTAATTATTTGTTTAGTTTTATCGGGGAACTAAATAACAGATCAAATCAAGATATTCTTCTAGCAGTTTCCAGCTATGGTCCAAGACCAGGCTAAAGAGCTGTAACTTAATCTGAAAACAGCTTTATAACATCTTCTCGCTTTTCAGTGCCGTTGCCCACCCCACCTATGTGATACTTTTATTGGACTTCTATACCAAGACTAGACTACCCCCTAAAAATATCCTGTGGAATATCTCACAATCCTATATTAACCCCAAAGAAATGGCATAATGGCTCTATGATCCTTTCCTTCTCTCATTTCTGTTATCGTATTTATCTTAATTAAGAAAAAGGGTTCTTATTTTTACATCACCAGCTTCAGCTACTTATATTTTGTTTTAACTTCAAATTCTCAAAGATCTTCATTCCATCCTCCTTCCGTTTTTATTTCCTTTTATTGTTTCTGCTGTTACAGTTTCTATAGTAACTTCTCTAAGTGCTGATGAGATTGATGTGACTAAAAGCTGTCTTCATCTGAATTGTTTGAAGCTTGAAACATAAATACAGTTGCAGTTGTTATGGGTGTAAAAAGCAAGCTATGCCCTTTCTTGGCACAGGCTGGTGATCACTGCAAAAAATACTCCTCTGCTTTCTGAGCAGAGATACACTGCTAATTGCTGAGAAGTTTTATGTTACTTTCCAACTGGACAGGGAGACTTCTAAAGCATGATTTTACCTGAGAAGCAGATGTGCAAAACCATTGTCTTCTCTCATTAACTTTTTATTCAGATTATGAGGCTTGCAAATAAGTTGTTTCTTCTGTTTCAAATGCTGCCTGGGATTTGAAAGGAAACTATTTTACTTCATTCTCACCTGTGGTCAGTGTGACAATCTGCAGGTCAAGAGGACCCTCTGCTGCCACACCTGCTATCCTGTTCTTTCAACCTTCCCTTCATTCAGGTTTACAGCTTTCAAATCCTAACCCAGTGTAATCCCATCTGGCCCAACTAGCCAACAATGCACTCCAGATACTTTCAACTGCAGTACAGACCCATTGCATCTTTCCACTCCTGAAAACCACAATTCCACTTGTACTCTTGAAGCCACCTTACACAGCTCTAAAAGCTTATCTTTCTACTGCTTTTTAATGACCTAAAGAGCCACTTTGTGGAACATACTCGTTTATGACACACTTTCTAGACCACTAGCCATTTTTGTGTTCTTTTGTGAATCCCCATTTGAGGATGATGTAAGACAAACATTAGGATCACACTCCTAACATTCAGGGAGCAGACTTTGGGCTGTTCAGGGATCTTGCTCCTCCCATGGAGGATTCCTATGGGATAATGGTTCTGGTAAGAAGATGGGCCCATATGACCTCCTCCAAGCTCAAGAACAGTCTATCCCAGAGAGCAGACAGGCAAGCATTACCAGCAGGAGGCCAACACAGATGAGCAAGGAACTCCCGATAAAACTCAAACATAAAAAGGAATCACAGGAGATGTGGACACTCCCTGAGCAAGCAGAGACAGGACTGGGAATGTCAAAGCTGACCTAGAATTGAGTCTGGCAAGGTGAGTTAAGGATAACTCAGATGGGCTGCTACAGGAAAAGCAAAAGGATGACAAGGGAAAAATAGGACTGCTGCTGAATGGGGCAGGGGGACTGCTGACAAAGGAGACAGAAAAGCAGCTTAAGCACTCCCTCCTTCCCCCATTTTGACATCTATGCATTGTTGTGACCAGTTCCATCTCTAAATCAAGCTGTATTCTTTATTATTCCAAAATGAATTATATTTATCTATTTCTCAGCACTTGCTCTGTGTGTTATTGCTATGTCACATATGGATTCTTAGAAAAAAATTATTTTGGTGATAAAGCAATTGCGTAGAAAAAGGAAAGAAAGGGAAGAATGATTCAGAAAATGTTTCTTATCTTGACACAGCTCTTATTTATAGAAATTTCATCTCTCTAATAATCGGTGGTGTTGTGTATCATCCTATTTCTTTTCCGAAAGCATTGCCTGGTATTGAACCCAGGACTCATCCATGAAACCCCTGCTCATCATCTCCTTTCTGGACAGAAAACAAGAGATTTGCTTTTTATTATGAGCAATTTTGAACTTGCTGTATTTCACACCTTTACAGCAGTTCTCATCTTAGAGAAAAACTATCTGTGACTCAAACTCTGGTTTGAGCATGTAGACTCAAACCAGACATGGAGTAAGGAGAAAAAGCATCACAACCTGTACTCAAGTCCTGTCCCTGTCTTTTTCTGGCCTAATTATTTCTCTTCAAAGATTGAGTGCATAAAATAGGATTATATCCTTTTTCCATGTCAGGTACCTTTTCTGAGAATTTCAGTCATCTGTCATATACTTGGGCACATAGTAGTCATACTCTAGATATATATATGAAATAAGAAAAATCAACAGTTCACTTTTCTGAAAAGTGCAATTTTGTAAGAAGTTATTATAAAACCTTTCAGTCCATTTGTTAAAGTGCTTGTAGTTGCTGGAAGAACGTCAATTAATGTCTGCAGAAATATACTACAGTTTTAAAAGTGTGGCAAATATACATGTTTCTCAGAAATTAAAATAGTAATATCCACAGCAAAATGACATTTTAAAATATCTTGCCAGTCCACCCACATCAGGCCATCTATAAGATTCTTATAAAGCCTAATTAGTATCACAACTATTGCTTCTTGTTGCTGTCCATACCAAATTTTATGAACTGTCTGCTCTCCATGCCCTCTTTTTCTGAACTTACAAATAGGAACCTACAACTAGCTTATACTGAGTGACATGAAAATAAAATTAACATGGAGAAACAGAAAAAGAGGAAAAGAAAAATAATTTTGCAGGTTCATTTCCATCCATGATGAATACCTATATATAAAAAATCTCATTTGATTCACATACAAGTAAATAGCCAAGGTGGAATCAAAGGAAAAAAATATTTAAAGTCCTCTTAGTGTCAAAAATAAAATTACCAGCTTTCAACAAAAATTTCAAATTAAATTTACTTGGCAGTATCCCTTAGAAATAAAGGAGAAAAATACACTCTGGAGAAAAACTATCAGCAAAAGACTCATTAATTTTCCAAATGCTACAGTTCAGTCCTATGATTAGCCCCAGTTGAAGCCCATGCCCAGTTTCATGCAGAACCATGTGCCTGTGACTCAGGTTACTTTTCCATCACACTGCCTGATCCATGGCACTGCAGTGTATCTGCAGTTTTCATTGACTTCGGTAAGCAAGACACACTTCACTACACAGGACATGGCACAGAGAATGCTTTGCTTTGAGTGACTGAAATTATGGACAAAGTTTTAAAGAAAATCCCTCAGCTCAGGGTATATTTTGCTCTAGGCAGAACATCCTCTCAGAAACTCTCAAGAGCAGTCGAAGAAATACATGGAACCAACTAAAACCACTGAGTCAGAGGAGAAGACCACCAAAAGAAAGACACTTTTATGCTTATCCCCAAGCATAACATCCAAATTTGATATTCTCCAGCCACTTTTACATCAGTGGGGCTTTGTTAATTTCCAGTTTCTCATTTAAGAATGAAATGACAGCCTTATACAATATTTGCAGATTGTTTTGACCAGCATTGAACTTCTCATTCCCAAAACATTTATTTTGTTATGTTTGGCATTTCTACTGAATTATCCTGTTTTCTGATAGGACCAGATACCACCTTGTTATTCACATGGTCATGTTCCCTTTTTACCTTCTTTAGTTTTCAGAGTCATAAATTCCCATTTTCCTTTAAGGAACAATGACAAGTATAAAAGAACAGCACTGTGTAAGAAAGTTAAAACATCTCATTAGATAAAAGCTCACAGAAACTATCTAATGTAAATATTCCACTCAATACTTGGCCTATTTTTTTAGGACAAGGCTCAGGCAGACAAGGTTATTTTTTCACAACATTTCTTGAAGAGACTGACAAACACGTGCAGACAGCAATATCCAAACAAGAGTGCATCAGAAGCCTGCCTTGGTAATATCCACCAAAAATCCCTCAATCCAGAAGCACAAGTCCATCCAAAGCCTCATGACCATAGGTATAGTCTCCTCTTAGCCAATTTATGTTTTAGGTTGCTTGCTTGCTTCTCTCTTCTGTTTCAAAACTTTCTTCTTGCTGAGATGCTGCCTGTTTCTGATCTATCCTCTAACAGAGACAACCCTTAACAGCACAGACAAGTTAAATGGTGGGTGAAAAGCTCCTTCAGTTGGCATTCCCATGCAAGAAAGTTCATCAGTTAAACCCAAGCTTTTACATGACCAGCACTCTGGAACTCCTGGGGCAGTGGCATTTTCCAGAAACTGAATATCCCTTACAGTTAGCCAAGGTCACTTCCAGCAAATGTTCCCAACCAACTTCACCTTGACTGAGAACCCACACCATCTGGAAATATAAATGCTGTCAGCCTTCAACATTCTCCACCCCCTAAAATATTGCTCAGTGAAACAATCCCTTTTTAGTTAAATGCTTCTCCTTTTCAAGACATCTTAAACAACCACTAATACAAGCAGTGTTTCATTTGTTACTGCAAACCGGTCCAGCTTCTGTCCATCTCCTTAGTGCTGACAACCTAAAAATCTTGCAAGATAAAAATTAATCTTTGAAAAGCCCAAATATAGTTTCCTTCAGAGTTTTACTCTTGCGTTTGTAACAATAATATCACTTAATTCTCAATTATGCACAGATAATTAAAGTGTGTTTTTATCTAACATTGATCTGGCTATTGCATCAATGGCAAGACTTGATCTTAAAGGTCTTTTCCAACCTAAATGATAGTATAATTTATATATGGTATAAACACATAGACTGTACACAGGAACAAGAATATGAGGAAATATCTGTCTCTAAAAACTAATCATAGCTGATTTATAAACAAGAAGAGAAAGTCTATTGAAAAATGAGCAGTCTATTGAAGTTTACTTACAAAGCTTCATACTGGGACTTACTTATAGACAGTATCAGTATCAAAAGCAGTAAGTCTGATTAATGATTTCCTTTCCCATGAGGATGCATGAACCTCTCTAAATGTTTATTTCTTCTGTCTTCTATTTGAAAGCACTTGATTAATTCTTAAAACTAAACCACTAAAGAAACAGTTCCTTTGACTAGTCTTTGATCTAATATAGTAACTCCAGCAGCTTCATTAGTCTGATGATTAAGTTTGCAGCTAGGTAGCTCCTCGGTGTTTTAAGGTAGAGTGGGTAGACTCTGCTCTTCATTCTGTAACTACAGCACCAGTCCTTTTTCTTAGCATGTGAAGTTGTTCTAAGGATATCTGGCTTCAGCAACTCAGAAATGTTTTTCTGTTTCTCTCCTCTTTAACCCACTTTACTCAATAAAACTATTCTGAATAATTTCAACTTACTTCTAATGTTTTTTGCTTCCTAGTGTCCAAACAAGTTTGTAACTCTTAATGGAAATGGCTGCAAAACAATGCCAAATGTATTTTTGAAACCTCTGAATCCATCTTCTAAAGGAAATATGACTCATGTCAGTATTTTTAAATCTTATAATGTCAAACTTAAAATTTTAACCGAAATTTAGATGCCAATAAAATTTACTATGGCTCTTTTCATTTGATTTGCCACAGTGTATGCTGACCTACTTATTCTTCTCAGAATACTTTATCTACATACCATAGTAAATATATAGAGTAGAACAGTTTTCAACTTATTGCTATCTGTCCCAGACATTTTATTAGATGCTTGCTAAATATTCAACCATAATATACATAGTTATGTCAGTGGTTAGGAGATGAAAGCCTACATTACTTCACTCAGGAAATGAAGTGCAGGTTTCGGTCCTTTCACTGCAATATCCTTCAGAGCATGGACCAGAAATGCTTTTGCACTGAATTGTTCAACAAGTGAGTGATGCAATGGCTTACACAGCTAAGCCACTGTATGATTTCTAAGGCCACAGGGTTAATACATAGTGATAAACTATTCAGTTATAATTGTAGCTTTCGTGCCAGTTTAATTGAATACCATGAATATTACACAGTTAAAACCTGCTCTGTTATTTAGTAGAAATTTGAATTTTGATTCCCCTGAAAACTAAGTGATTCAACATGTATTAAGGTATATTACCCCACAGTACAAATCAAATCCATAGGAATTTTAACACTTATTAAATTAACCCAAATATGTTGGGGAGTAAGAAAGGTAGGAAATCTTCAAGAAGGCTGTACATAAAGAAGTGGTGTTGCATAGAAGACAATTGTCCAGTGACCAGTTCTCAGTTGTAGTTGAAACGCAAGTAAAGACTTCATAAGGTAATTTTCCCAAAGATACCACTTCAATTCTTTTTTTTCCCCCAACATAAATTATAGTAACATGATGGAAGTGTTTTAACTTCACGTTGGAGTTTTCTAGACCTCTTAAGATCATTAGTGTGTGGTAAGGTCATCTTAGGTGATATTAAGAAAGGGATTAGTAGACCATTTTTTATGATCTCAAATACAGCAAAGGATGAAGGATTTCTCTGAAGAATGGCAATCCTGACTTCCTGCATTAAGAACTCTGGGACAAATTTCTATGGTGTCATTAAGACAGCATTAGTTTTCCACATAAAAAGGTAGCTCACAATAAAAAATTATGTAATATGAAAGACTTCAGTGCTAGAATGCTATCAAACCAATGCTGCAGCTGCCCAGATTGCAATGTAATAATTTTAAACATAAGTAAGAAGTGTAACAATCAAATCTGAAGAGCTACATGACTGAATTTCCCCAGTTCAAAATATCTTTGATACCTGTGAATTTTACCTTACCACAAAGAAACACAGAAACTGTAACTTAAGGTTATATGTAAAAGGCAGTATCAAAGCCACATTTACTAATTTCCACATGGAGTAATTCCTATATATTTAAATTAAGAATGCCTTTTTGAAAGCAATATAATCCTTATTTTAAAGTTTTAAATGACACCAAACCTAGCTATCCGGTTAGGATAGTTTTGCCTACAGAGTTTCAGTCTAGGAATAACTTTTGGATCCTAATGACAATATGCTGCTATTTCTCATTGATATCTTTTCTCAGCATTCAAGTGTCTTTACAGTTGCTATCAATGCATACAGTTACAGAAGATTTTAAGTATTCCTGGACTGAGTATAATTACAGTCTGCATTACTAACACTTTTGAAAGGCCAAGTTACAACAGTAAACTTAATCTTGAGTCAAATTACCAGAAAACCTTCCCAGGACACTTTTGGCATTCTGTAAAGCCAACATTTCACTATTGGTGTCCATCTTCTCCCCTTCTCCAGACACAATTGAGATTTTGTGTTTTCTAAGTCACATCACAAATAGATTAAGCAGTGGATAAAAATAGCTAAAACTTTTAAATTGCTTCCTGTAACTGTACATTTTCCCTTTTGAACTTGTATCTTCAGAGAATAGACATTTATGCCTGAGGCAAAATGTTACTCACTGTGAACAAGGAAACAAAAGTCCTTCCACATCAGCAACAGAGTAAGCTTTGTGAATCCTTCTGCATCATATTCCACCACACCACTAACAAAAAAACAACAAAAAAATGAATACCATTTTAATCTTCTGATACTGGATGATATGTAAATTTTGTAATACAGGGATTGCTATTTTTGTTTGTACAGAAACTTCCAGGATTTGCTTTGATTATTAAGAGTTAGAATTTTCTAGCTAACTGTAAATTAGATTAAATTTTTAATCTTGGTAATCGTCTTAATTATGCTGTAGTATTGAAGGTGTTTACCTGAAGGAAGGCCATTTTCAGTTTAAAATACTCTTCTGAATGAAAGGAGACCTGCTACCATGTCTGCATTCCTAAATTTATGAAAGCTGTAGACCACAAATTCCCTGTA
Organism: Petroica traversi; assembly: GCA_025920805.1. Taxonomy (NCBI): domain Eukaryota; kingdom Metazoa; phylum Chordata; class Aves; order Passeriformes; family Petroicidae; genus Petroica; species Petroica traversi. The sequence goes on from JAHLSL010000010.1 coordinate 17,827,039, forward strand.
CCTTATTCAGATTAAGATTATTTCTGTAGCGAGTGAGAGGGTAAAACTGAAAATAGGCAAGCTGAGAAGAGTTCAAATTTGAAAACTGAAAGAGCATATATAAAAAATACAAAACACGGGATCATAACAAAAAAATCCATACAGAATACTTGTTCGATAGATGGATTAGAAGTTTCAACCATCAGAAGCTGACATTCTCTAAGTCTTGAACTGTATGAGAACTCATGAACCACAATGCAGATGTCATATACTCATAGGCACACCTGGCCACTTCTATTATATAGTTTTCTGAGAAGAAAAGGAAATGTCTTGATAAAGATTGAGCTTGCACTGACTGTCTATTCAAATGCCCAGTTGAAGTCATTGTTATCTATTTATCATTGTATTAAATTTGGGTGCATGCTAGAAGCCACCTGTTTTCCTAATCTCACTTCAGAGACCTGAGATTTAAAGGGCTCCCAAATATCCATGTCATTGGCATCACCCCTTGGAAGCAGAAACCCCTCACCACCATTAGCTAAGAGCTGGGTCATCGGCACAAGTCAGAATTTAGGCAGGAAACCAAAGTGCCAACCCATCCCAGTGCCAAGGTAGCCCTGACTAATTGATTTGTGATGCTAGTGTGTCATCATGTATGGCCATGGATATTTCATCTGCAGGAATGAAACATGACCCAAGAGCTCTTCCCCTGAGAGACAAAAGATTAGTTGGTGGTGGGAACAGCAGCTCTCCCAGTTCTGCCTTTACACTGAGCAGTGGTTTCTGGCTCTTACAAGGCCTGGCACCATACCTGCTTCACCATTTTCCTACCTCAGTCGCTGCCAATTAGTGTAAGACCCCTCAAGTCATTATTTCAGAAACAAACACAAGGAGAAAATCCCTAATGTCCCTATCCCATCATCACCTATTTTCCAGAAAAATCAGATTGGCAACTGGCACAGAAGTGAAATAATGCTGAACTACATTCCAGTATTCTATAGAGAGACAACCTATACACATCATTCTGTGAAAAATGACTAGATTTCATCTTACCCAGTGGACATCAGCCACACAACCACAAACCATGTGCAGAAAATGATTTTCCCCCACGCTACAGAAAAAGGAATGCATTGAAAGAAAACTTACGTTCCAAAGTGACTCAGGAAAGCTGCAATGTACTCTCTTCTCTTATGGTATCCCTGAATAACATATTGCACCTAAAAAAAGAAAGAAAACAAATCCAGAGCTATAGAAAGATTAAAAAAAACCCAAAGCCCAGTTTGCCATATATTTCTTGTTACGGAAGATTCATATTTGACATAGTAGTAGCTCTGAATCTTACATTTAGCATGATTTCCCTAAAGAATCCTAAAATACCTTTAAAATAAACTCTGGATCTTGCACACAGAATATCTTGTTAAGAAATCTCTTCAGTCACTTCTGAGTGAAACTCTGTCTTTCAACAGATTGAAGCACTGTTTAACCGCACAAGACAAAGACTGAAAGAAAGAAATGCTCAGCCTTGCCTTACTGAAGTTTGAGTAGAAAGCTGTGATAGGCAAATCAGTTATCTGAACTGACAGTACGCTAAGTGTCAAAATAACATTCTGGTTACAAAAGAGAAGAAAAAAATTAAATATCTTGCACAATTGATCTTGGGTGTTTTCTGAAGACTGCACCTCCAACAAAGTCTTCTGAACACTAAGCTCTTTCACTGGTTTTGTGCTGACTCAGGGAGCCACCTACTCAACTGCAAGCACCAGTTTCTGAGGCATTCTGAGTTTTGAAAGACTTCCATCCTGGCACAGACTAAATCCAACAATGATAAATTTGGAAACTTAAGGAAAAATTCTCCTCTCACTGTGTATGTTTTCTTGTTGATTTGGTTGGCATTACTTAGGAGAACAGTGTGAGCAGGGTTTGACCCATAACAGAAACAATGTATGTGTCATCAGGCTGCAAGGACATCTGGTTTACAACTGGTGACTTATGGAATGACTATATGTGATTCCCTGTGTAAATTCCTTCGCTTTCCAGAACAAAACCCAACATTTTAGGAACTCCTTTTTTCCCACTGAAAAGAACAGGAAGTGTATTTTCTTGTCTATGGCAATACTAGAATTCCTTGGCTGGCAAATGCTTTCCTAAAATTACTGAAAAAGTCTTGATACAATCATTGCTGAGAGCTGTCTTGTACAACTTAAATTCTATATTTAAATTGAAACATTTTATTTTATAAAACACTATGATTATTTTGAAGGCTTTGTGTAGGATCTGAGATGTTATTCTGGGAAGAGGAAAACATCCGATAAGTTCGCTTAAGTGACTTCGTCTAAGAAAGGATAAAAACAGTCCTGCATGCTTGCAGATTTTAAAAACAGAAAGTAATTTTAACAGAAAACCACAACAAAAACAACTCTAATGATAGATTCCAGCATAATTATGGAAGCACATACTGAAGAACTTTTTCTAAAAGATAAAATTATTTTCTTAATTTAGACAATTGAAGGTAAAAATAATATACAAATAGGAGGTCTGAAATAGGGAAATTTCTACATGTTGACCCCTAAGCCTTCTTTCGAAAACTACACTTAAATAATAGAGAAACTTTCAAAATACTATAATTGTTCTTTTTTGTTTGAATAGTAAGCTAACTGGAACACAACCTTTTCAATAACCTTAAGTAGCTATTACTGTATAAACATCCAAAGAAACTGCTGATTCAGTTCATCTGGAGGAAACATCTGAGGAGAAAAATCTCGGAAAGTACTCAAAACCTACAATAATGACTGGGGCATGAGAACTTGCAACTAGAACAATAATATGAAAACTACGCATTTCTATTTACTAAAAACCAGTATACTACAATGCAGTGCTGTACAATATAATAATATTTTATCCTGAATCATAACATGTTGCAGTAAAAATAAAACTGCTCCAGGATCTGATCCCAAACTCACTTGTTTACCTAAAGGAGTCATTCCATTCAATGTCGTGCTTAGGTGCTCAGCTTTTACCAAGAAGGTATTCCCTGTGTAGTTCAGCCTAAGCCTTGCTTAGAATACCTGGCAGAAGAAAAATGATGTCCGTGGAAATGCAGTACAGTGCATAAGGGAAAGGAAAACTGTCTGCAGAAGCTTACCTTGTTTGTTAGCAGCTGGCAAACTTGGGGTACATAGTCAATGAGACAACCTCCACCAGGAAAGGCTGGGATGTGAAGGGCAGATGATCCTCCAAGCGCACTAGAAAAAGAAGTTAATTTAAGAGTACATTACATGTACAGTCCCTGGGATTTGAAAATAATTTCTGCACAGTTCTCTTTCCCTGTTCTTAAAGTCAGAGGGCCAAGAGGAAGTGTATCTTATGCTGTGGTGATAATACAAAGTATTGAGTGATATCATCTATAAAAACAGGTTATACCATGACCCACTGTAAATTAATCAATTAAATCAAGAGTATCACTAATGCAAAACATTCTCTCAGAAAATAGCTTTTTCATTGTGAACAGTTCTGTTTCTTAGCCCACATCAGTAAGATGTGGACTACTGTAGTTCAGATATCTTGTTAGTGGGGGAGGAGAGGACCTGAAGTCCTCAGCTATTCCGAAACACACAATCAATCAAACCAGCTAAAAACAATCAAAACAATTGGGACTGAGGAATAACAGATGGACAGAGGCAGATATCAATCACATAATCTACTCCAGCTTTCCAAGAGAACACAGATGCTAACCTACTAAATCAGGGGGATAGTGGGTCAGAATGATTACCAGGACATGATGTAAGGAGAATGCTAAAAGAAATGGGTTGATTCAGTCTTCAGAGAACATTGTGGAGAGGGGATACTGAGGAGGGGAAGTTGATGGCATATTGATGCCTTAATGGAAATAATGGAAAATTATAGAGATGATAGAGTCAGAGGCTTCCCTGAAGTGGGGCTCAGTGGTGCTCTGTCCTCCGAGGTGCCCAAAGCTCAGCTGAACAACTGCCATGAGCTGGCTCTGGGAGGAATGGCTTGGCCAGATAAGCTCCTTCTTGTCAGTCGACATTAATTTATGATTATATTCCATAATTCTGTGATTTTGCTCATGCCCAGGAGGAAATGACAAAAGCAAGGATATTAATTCTGTCCATGCACGTACTGGATATCTGGATGGTAGGAATCCACAGAAATAAGGTAACTTCAGAGATGTATTTAGGCAGCTTAACCATTTGCCTTTATCAAAAAACAGAAGACTGAAGCATACCTGCTATTACTCAGGATAATGGCTTCTTTGGTGTGGAAAGATCTAACACTTATTTAAATCAGGCTGTATAAGGCAACAACTAGGTAAAGTCCATGCTACTTCCTTCTAGCAATATTGACCTAAATCTTTCTTTATAGTCCCTTACCAAATCAAAATTTGCATTACACACTGTGGATTACATCATTCACTAACCATTCAGAACCATCTTGGACACCATAAAAAGCTTCAAGAGCTAAGTTACTTTGTGTGGCCTCCCATTTACATGCTGTTTCCATGACAAATTACTCTAGCTAGAAAGAAAAATTATTCTCTGCAAAACAAGTCTCTTGCTCTCCAATGGGACCTGGTCTTTTATTTTCCTCAGTACTTGATAAGAAATCACTTTGGTAGGTATAAAGGTCTACAGTCATACATCCCTTTGAAGGAACAGAGCCTACATAAATCAAAAAAATCCCAAACTCATAATGAGGTATATGGAAATCTGCTACTCAGGCAAAACAGTCTGGGTTTAGCAGACTGTTCACCACATGGAACAGTTCTGCAGGTCTGGATTTTGCATATGCAATGATGAGAAAAAAAAGCCCTCAGTACACCACAGCTACACTAAAAACCAAACAAACTTTTCCAGCAGAAGTAAGACAAGAATGGGATTTTTTAAAACCCTGAATTCAGTTTCCTTGCTGCTTCCCCTTACTAAAATTACTCACACAAGAATATAATTTTGTGGATGGTTAAAAGCAGTGAAGTGTGACTATGAGATGGTTAATAAGTTGGAACACTTCTGAAACAGTAGTCTCTTCTTACAAAATTGCAAGTATAGCAGGTCCATTGATCTCCAGCATTGGAGAATGGAAGACTTGTTACAAGTGGGTTGTGAACCTTACTTTAAGACCTTGACTTTCAGTTTATTAAACTCCTTAAATATATCCATAAAAGCCTCCAATGCAATACACAGAGCAACTGGTACTGTCCATTTTGCATCCTGCCTTGTCTCATTTGACACCAAGCTCCCTCGCACCAGGGACGTACCACTGAAGATGTTCAGATGACTACAACATGAATTACAGGCTTCTCTCTCAGTTAGAATAGCAGGTATGAAATCAAGAATCATCTCTAAGAAACTATATAGGCGAAAAAGAAAGCTTTCACTCTTATATCATCAGCTTACAATGCATCTTCCAGACTGAATTGCTGTGATTTGTGAGTAAGGGTTTCCCATTTTCCCATCCATCTCTTGAAAGTAGCCATCCCGTAAAAACATGTTGACATAAATGGAAATCCAGCCCTTCTCAAATGAAAAATAGACTGCTAAAAGGTGTGGTTTCTGAGAGAGGTCCCTCCACAGAAAGAAGGCTGGAATTTCTAGTATAATTATCCTCTGAAAACAGAATAAAGCTGTACAATATGTAATTTATGTTCTATAGAAATAATTATGGGTAAGGAAAATTAAGAGTGGACAGGCTTCTTTGTTCCCTCTATTGGGTCAGAGAATCTGCTTATTAAATATTTTAATAAAATACTGCATTGGCATAGGACCTTGCCTCTGACCATCTCAAAACTGTCTATAAACATTTAGCAATTAAGGTTCATCTGCCTTATTAAACTGATATTTACCTTTTATTTTTAAACATGTAAAGATGCTGTTTCTCAGAGTTTGATTTAACTATGCTGTACAACAATGTCTCTGTCATGTTAAAGGAATATATTTGCAGTACCTCACATCCCTCAGGCCAGGCAATAGGCTGTAATAATTCATTTTATTTATAATAATTCTGCAAATGAAGCACGAAGAGACTTAGACAATATCAAAGAAGAACCTATAAAGGGTGCAAAATGGAGACAGGCATGGAAATGTCACCATGCAGCTCAATATCTAAGGCTGCTTTTTGAGGTACCTCATAGTCTAATCAAAAGAAAATGTGCCAAACAAAGTGATATAAGAAGCCTTTCATAGTCAAGGATATTCCATCTGACAAAGTATTTCACCAGCACAAGCTAAAGATTGCTGCATGACAAATAGGCTTTCCAGATAGCTGGGCCTCTTGGAGCACGTATCTTAAACACCTCTCTTTGCAATCAAGCTTTCCTTCTCAGTATCAGTGCTATACACCCCTTACAAAAAACTCCATGTTTATTTTATCAAGACAACAAAAAATGTTAAAAAAAAAAGCATCAAGAAATATGATGAGGAAGCTATTTGTTTTTAAACACAGACAATTGCTCCCTACAGCTGCCAGAGTAAGGCTAGTTTCAGTACAATCAACTTAATTGTGTTTGATTTTTACACTGTTTTTTCCAATAAACTGCAACTTTTTAAAGGCTAGAATTCTAACATTATTTTCTGTAATTTTAACAATTCATGAAGCAACAATCTTAGGGGATGCTGTTTCATTTGGCCTAGTACCAGACGAAGATTAAATACATGGTAGATTTACCTGTCTCAGAGATAAGGTTGTACAAACATGCTGGAACAAAGCCCTGCTGGCCTCAGAATTTTATTTGCTTGTTCTTACTCTAAATCTCCTCAGCTCTGCAAATCAACTTCATACATCTCATTGTAAGTAAGAGCAGAGCCTCCTTTGCAGCAAGGTCCTGTCCTCCTGGGTTTCCAGGATCAGACACAATGTGGTTCTGATCCATGGTCTGTGAATTAAATTGCATTTTGTGAGGAACTCACTTCTGAATTCAACAAGTGCAGCAGTCAGCCTGCATTAATAGAAGTTTTGCTCTGTGACATGCTGAGATACAAGTTCAGAAAGCATAGCTGGAGTATGTTTACATTTCTGCTGTTGACTGGTGCATACCAAGTGACTTGCTCTGTCTTTCAATGGATCTATTCATGCTGACATACAAAATGCAAAATTATTTCCCATTTTTTGATAACTTATAATTAATTAAAATATCTTTCTCATGAAATCATCCTCAATAAATGGCTTAGCATTAATTCAATAGTTTAGAGAGGTGGCTGTTTTTGTTCTTGAGTATTTATGTGTAAAGAACAATTATTTCCCCTTCCTTAAAAGCATCACTTCATTAAAGAAGAAGGATACTTCCAAGTTTCAAGCTCAGAAGACTGGGTGCTTTAGCAAGGCACACTTACAGGCATGTAGAGAGTGTATCCCCCCTTCCCTACAACTCTTAGGCCTGCCTAGCTCCCCCAAACTCTTTCATTCACACCATCTCTTCCATGCAATTTATTCTGCTACCCTTTTTCTCCAAAGAGAAAAAAAAGCAGGTTTCTCTAGATTGCTGGGAAACTTCTATGCTAAGTGTGAAAAATTAGGATTATTTAAGATTACCCTCTACATCATAGTTTAAAAAGTTAAGTGCTAACACAGGTTATGCTACTACAGCTAAGGACCTGTGCACATATACTACTGTTTATGTTTTATGCCCCTCCCCTTACCTGTTCCCATTCCCCATTTCCAAAAATTGCACAAGCTTTTCTATGAAACAAGTATCACAAAGAAAAGAACATCTACAGAAAAGTTATGCCCTTAAAACGAGGTACCTTACCCAATAGGACTTTTCTTTTTTTTAGGGAGAGTAGAAAAGATGTATTTGGGTAAGGAGGTTCAGAATTGTAAGAAGAATCATACTTATTTGGTACAGTGTGACAGAGAATGAAAGAGCTTTATACCAAAAGAAAGTGTTACATAATATTGACTGCACATTTTTAACTCCAACATATTCCTTCTGCAAAACACACATAAATAGGGAAATGACAAGTTCAATGATTGTGAATGATGGAGTTACAGATTCGTCTAGCTTTGAAAATGTAAACAATTAAAAAACTTGCCTCTGGATGGAAAGACCTTTTATATGGGTTTAAAGTAACTACAAGTTTTTCTTTCAGTGTGGCAATTCTATGTACTAGAGATGGAAAGTAGACTTTAGACTTTATAGACCACAGCCCTTTATTTTACCAAGATACATCCCTTTTTAACTCTCTGTTGTATTTTGAAACTGAAGCACACTGCAGACTGACATAAGCTTTTAAAGGGTTTATTACTCATGATGGCTATATCCAAGAGTAGCCTCAAGCATGTGGAAAGAAATTCCCTTCTTTTTCTCTTTTTTCCTATTTTGAGAGGCATGTTAAGGGCTTTGATCTCCTTCCTTGTTCTCTTTCTCCTTTGTTGCTGAAGTAAATAGTTGACTTTTTTTCTTTTGCAGTTTCATCACTTTAGTACATTACACCATCTGGCATGAGAGACACAAGGAACCACATCAAATAAAAGCACATGACCACAAAAGCTGCCTTACCAACCATGATCCCAGATTTGCTGTCAGTTTACCATTTTTCAGACTTGCCTGACTGTAACCAAATCCCTCCTATCACACAAACAATGTGGTGCTTGGCAGAAGCCTTGGGATAGTGCTTCGATCAGCAACACAAAGCTTAGCAGTAAAATAACAGAACATTTGTACTGAAAATTTGGACATTCTAGGTTTGAGAGCATTTTTTCCCTTTCTTGTAATAGTCCATTTAAAGTAAACATAATTAACATATTGCTTGTCTACTCAAATTTATCACAAAGGGAAGTGTGTCCCAAAAAAATTTCCATTCTATTTTTAAAGAAACAATTTTTACTTAGAATTATTTCTATTACAACATGGGTAAAACAGAAATGTATGTTTTCAGCTAAGAGATAGAATCTGAGGCATCTATATAATTGGATGTACAGGGAAAAAAAATACAATCCCAAATAGACCTAGAGGGAAAACAATGCCAAATCTACTTATCTGAAGAAAGAATCCTGGTCAAACTCAGACTCAGCATGTGGCCATTAGAGCTGAAAGGATGATACCATCATTTTTTCCTTGACCTACTAGAGATTCAGAGTAAATACCTCTGAGCTTGTCCTGACTAGTGACTGGAAAAAAATATGAAATAATCACCGTAAAGAGCAAATACTAAAACCAGAATGTATTCTAGTTTCACAGAATGTGCAGAAAACTGCAAGTCAGGCTTACTGAGCTTTATTTCAGCTCTTCTGCTGACTCTGTATGTTCTAGCATGTTATTTCAACCATGCTTATACTGAAGTACATGGAATTTTAATAATATGCATAGAATAGTACAAAAGCTGTGGGATGAAGTGACCTGTAAGTGCTAATAAATAGTATGTTTGGGTTACTCCAACTTCTATATTCTGCTGCAGGTAAAATTGGAAGAAAGAAGCAGTTGTCTATAATGTATCAGCCATTTTAGACAAAGTGGTTATACCAAGGAAACTTATATTAAGAGTACAGATTCTAGGTTCTAGCAGACTATAATCACACTTACATGCAAATCATAGCTAGAGTGATTCAATACTGAAAGATTTGTGGGGATAAGAGCTCTGTTCCCAGGATTCTACTCCTTCTCAAAGAAAATAACTCAAGAAGTATGGGATTCATAGATAGTTAACCCTATAATTATATTAGAATATGTTTCTTTTCATCCCTTCACTGACAGTACTGAGAGCTTGAGGGAGAAAGAACACATACTCTTGCAGTATCAAGTTTTTCTTACTGCTGAAAATATCAGTATTTCCTCTGTATTTGATAAATCAGGACTGAAATCACTTTTCCTTTGCTTAATGGGTTTTTATACACACAAAGGTTCTGCCTAAAGAGGACTGCCAAATTTCTACTTGTGTGTAGGGTGAGTGAACACCTGGGCTGCCAGAGCTGGAAAAGGGAGCTCTCCACCATCCTCACACCTCACGTTCTCTGAGAAAACAAAAACAGAAGAGGATAACACTTATGCAGGGGTTCCACAGGGCACACAAGCACTCTGCCTTCAGCAGGGACCACACTGCTTCCTTCTCTGGGTGACAGGACCTACTTTTATAAACTGACCCGTGGCTCACAGCAGACAGCTGGGCAGGCAGGCAGCCCAGCACTACTGATTGCCCTCTGGCACCTCCATCAGACCTCAAGGCACAAACTTGAGGAAAAGTCCAAGCAATAGAGATTAGCAGTGAGGCTTCAGAGTGTACAGGTCAATTTAACTGGTGTCAACAATATCATTCTATAAAATGGTACAAAAATTATGGTCCTTATTCATTCTGACAACATAAAACAAAAGTCAAGAGTATAAAAGCAATATATTTCAAACAGTTTCAAAGTATTAATATAGAGCTGTTTTTCATAATACACCAGTAACAGGTTCAAAAAGAAAATAAGAAAAGTTTCACAAGCTATAAAGAGTGTGATTCTCCTTAAGATTAAAAAATTCTGACAAATGTTGCTTTTGTGCTGCAACTGATTGAACTGACGCCCTCCCTTAGTTTTTCTGCAAAAAACCCACCAATAGCAACATGTACTGCAAATTTATTGTACTCAGTCAGTTGGAGCAGATAATAATGAGAATCCATAACGAATGACAGAAGAACTGAATTTAGAGATGTTTCTTATGATATCAAAAAAAGAACTTCGGTGCATCCTTCCCCTCCCCCAGAAGCTAATGCTTACTAGTACTAATTCCAATTATTAATATTAAATATAAAATATTTTTGCTAAATAATAATTTATTAAAGAATATTAACAGGAAACAGATATAAGAAGCCCTAAGTAAGTTGCTCGATGCCTCACAGTTTAAACAGGAGGGCATTGCTCCTGTCCCAAAGACCTTTCATAGTCAATATTTCAAGCTACACTGCAGAGAAAGGAATTGAATAAGATGGTAGGAAGCTCATACATTGCAGAAAAGAGACTTAAACTTTTAACACTTACAATGTAGATAAGTAATTTTCAAAGCAATTTGCTTCTTTTTTAAAGTTTGGCAACATATTACGAGAAACCTGAGTGAAAAGTGAAGAAAGGTCAGAGAAGAGTTTCACAGAGAACTCAATGCAATAAGGAAATAACAGCAAATAAAACTCTCAAACAACCAGGAAAAGTTGTAAGAAAGAAATCCAGACAAATAAAGCAGCAGCAAATATCACTGAACAGAAAAGGTAGATAAGATAAGCAACATGGGCAGATAAGTAAATAAAGAGAGCACTGTGCAGCCCTGTTTTGTTTTCATTTCTACAGAAGTTCAGAAACGTATAAATGAAGATTAAAGGAATTAATTAAGATGCCAAGAGAAAGACCATGTAGCATAACCTACAATTTTCTTCTCTACGGACCTCAGAAAGAAAAGCAAATGTGAAAGAGGCTGGAGACTCATCACAACTATGACAAAATAAGATTTTTGGTGAAGAAAAGGTCAACTGTAACTGAATTGTAAAACTTTTCCATCCTGCACTAGTTTGAGATGCCAACATAAACCCAGGAATTTGTTTAAAATAATGCACTATCCCTACTTCTCCTTCTCATGAACTGTGAAGGAGAAAAGGTGAGTCTGTTATACAAAATTTATTCTTCAAATTCCTGTTCTTCAGAAAGGTATTTTTAATGGCATTACCTGTTTTGCTGATGTATTTATGACCACCTAAACTGTGAATATATTAAGGGCCTTCTAAGTAGCAAGTAAAATAATACTGGGCATTGGCTGTTCTTCTTCAAGGGAAAAATGTAATGACTTGGAAGAGCTGTGTCAAAGGAACTAAAAATGGCATAGCATGAAGACGGGAGCTATGAATTATAAACTTCTGCATAAAGAAGAAAAATTTAACAGAACACTAGAATGCTGTATGCTGTGAGCAGTATTCTCCTCTGAAACAATGGCACCCAATAATTAACAAAAGAATCCAGGATTTATTTATTTATTTATGGTAAGGATCCCTGGAAATTCCTCTCTGCACTGAAGCCGGGTGGTATGTTACACTGTTGCACACTATTTAAGATACTGATCTGCTCTTTTATAATCCACTCTGCTTTAGTCATGAAGATCTCCCAGACAATTCAACTGAACAGACTATTTATCACAAATCCATGTATGTCTTCTCTTATTATCCATCAATGAAGTGGATAACACAAATTAATAACTGCTCTAATACGGTATCACAATTACATGTACAAACATATGCCCTACCAATCCACAATTTCTGATCACTGTTCCAGCATGCATTCAGTAACATTTGGTTTACTCCATTGTGACTGCTCACATGGCAGGTAATTTTCCAGTACTTGTACTAAACCCAGCTAACCAACAGTGTCTATCACAAAGCAGGAAAATGACTCTCAAAACCTGTATGAGTCTATTGCCTTCCCTGCCTACTGTTCTCGCTGTTTTCTGAAGAACAACACTCATTTCCTATAACTTGCAGCCTTTCATGTTTTGTGATTGCACTAGCTCATACTGTTCTTTATTTTATTTATGTTCCCTAATCTACTTGCCAAATTACAGTAATTATCTCTTATTGTTAATCTTTTCCTATATTGCTTAATGCCTAACACTTCCAGTGACACAGTCATTTTGTAGAGCATTTATTTCTTGCCTCTGTGCTAAAAAACTGCCGTGTTGTAAACTTCTCCCATGTAATCTTTTTTCCATTCTCCTTAGGCCAGACAGTAATCCTCATTTGTGAATCTCATCTATCTGGAGAAACATTTTGTATGAAACATCCTGTCCCCTGCTTCATCAGCATCACATTTAATTAGCTTACATGAAGAACAAGAATGACATACTGAGAGGGCAAGAAAACTTGCAGAAAAATTTCAGAAATGAAATGAGAGCCAACATGCTGAAAAACTTCTGGATTTGAAGTTGAGCATTTGGGTCATCGATAAGAATGCCTGGGGGAGACAGAAAGTTAAAGGAGAAAAATGTTTTTCTTTCATATATCTGGCTTCTGACACTGATTTCCATGTGTATGCAGCATGATTAAAGGGCATTCTTGCTCAGATCTTGAAATTGGCTTTATCTTATGTTCACAAATGATGTGGAATGCTACAAGTCTGGTCTGGTGCTCCTGTTAAATGCTCCAAGAGGCCGAGCGCACTCTGGTTTTATGTAAGCCAAATACACATGTGGACACAAGGCAAGAGAACATCAGTTTTTCATGTAAACACAGCCACTGTGGCTTGACAAGCTAATGTGAACCATGTTAAACCCTTACTCATTTAACAAGGTGATATCAATCTGCTCAGACAGTTTTTACAGCCTCTTTCAGAGTCTTTACCACAGGAATTTGTGTAAGTCTGTTTTGTTCCTATGAACACAAATAATTCAAAATTCATCCTAATACATTCTCTTCAAAACAGAGGGAAGCAGAGCTATGGATCACATTGCACAAGGGCAGCCTTTGATAGGTGGAAAGACAGAGAAATTCTCAGAAGAAAACACTGGCACCTTGAAATTCTGGTCTTACAACAGAGGTAAAAACGTTCCTTCTGTAAAAAGGCACTGGTTTACTCTTAAAACAGAAAAGGCAGAAAATAAACCCACATGTCTTCACTGTGTTGAAACTGGAAATCTCATAATTTGCTACTTACAGCAGTGCTAAAGTTGGTGAGAAGGTGAATTCCCAGAACTTTGTTTACACTGATGTCTGGATTTTGGTCATGGAGCACACTCATTATAGCATGTCCTGCAAGGCAAAGACTGGAGCAAAAAATCCTTTTCACAAAGATTCCCCTTTACCCAGAAGAGATAATGAACGTGTGTAGTGCACATCCAGACATCAGTCAGGCCGTGAGTCAAACACTGACACTTCCACCCCATAAACTTTCCTTAATGCTGTCCCTCTTTCCCTTAGAAGCTGCAAATACTTACATGGCCACTGAAAGACAAAAATTTCACCTTTACATTAGTACACATTATCACTTTTTAAGGATTTGATTAATATTACTCAACATTTAAGATGTTGAGTGGTAAGATAATGGTATGGCCTAAATGCCATCTGCAAGTAGATGTGTTTATTAATAAATATTGGATGCTTTGATAAACCAGCCTCTTAGGTTGAAGAATCTTTTCAGAAAGATTGTCAGCTTTTAAATAATTTCTGTTTGGTCTTTTAGTGAGACTGAAGTATTAGGCTTCTACATCTAGTATTGCTTCCTAAATAAAGTTTTCTCTTTTTGGGAATTATATTAATGCTCTTCAGTCATATAGATACATAAAGAAGATCAGACTATTACCAAAAATAAAAGCAGTACAACTGGTCTTCTTAAAATACCTTTTACCCTAAAAATGCAAAGTGTTTTAGTAACACATAATACAAATGATGTATAGTGCCTCTTCAGATTGCTTCAAATACATGAATATCCAATCCTTGATTGTGATTTATGTCAGAGAATGAGTACTATTGTATGCTAATAAAAGCTGAGCAGAACTCACAACTACTTCAGAAGCAGAGTATGACCAGAATTTCTCATGCAGGTCCTCAGCATCTTTCAAGGTGAAGTTTATGATTGAGCCATTTTAGTTTATTCAAAATTCTGCCTTCCATCAACTAATAACATCACAGTGTCAACAAAATCCCTTGGATACTAGCTACTCAGGCAAGTTAACTGTTCTCCCATTTTACAACATTTAAAGAACATGTTGCACACTGTCCATGCTATCGATCTGCAACCACAGAAATACAGGATTTCAGACCAAGACAACTTCACAAGCTTTTTTTGTTGTGAATATCTCTCACCCATGAAAAGCTATTTTTGAATTGACTAAAGAATGCAAAAAATGAAACCTTCCATATTATTTAAATCTATAAATAGTATTTTAGAATTGTAGTTTACCTGGGGCAGAAATAGCTGATTTGGAGCTCCTGCATGCTTAGGTTATTATTTTGTTGTGAAGACAGAAATCATATGCTTTTTGCTTTTTATACTATTTCCTGTCTTCAACATACAGGCAATCATTGAATGTTTTAAAGTGAATTATAATGAGTGCGCTAGCTTATGAAGATTTTAGGTCTGCTGTAGTTGGAGTAAGAAAGAAAAAAACCCTGACTCTATAAAACAACAAAAAAAATACAGTTGTGAATTCAAATCTAAATTTTCCTGTATACACACTATGTCCACTGGGCTTCCTTCTTGCAAATGACTGAAGGCTTTTCCTTTAGTAACTACTACTATAGTTAGTGTTTCTTTGGATACCAGTAATTTTTAATTTATTTAAAAATCGCAGTGGTTACACTGACAGCAATGTAACCATACTCTTCTCTCGCTTTCAGATTTTTTACCTTTCATTAAGAGCTCAGGGT
Organism: Petroica traversi; assembly: GCA_025920805.1. Lineage (NCBI taxonomy): Eukaryota > Metazoa > Chordata > Aves > Passeriformes > Petroicidae > Petroica > Petroica traversi. Next base: position 17,842,347 of record JAHLSL010000010.1, read on the forward strand.
AATGGTGCAATGCCAGGATACTATAGATGCCCAGTTTCACTTCAGAATAAGAATCAGGGTTTAAAAAAAAATCAGCTGTTTTGTGATACTAATGAGGGAATGAGATTTGATCCTCTTTTACTGAGGTAAATTTTTATCCACTTTGGTTTAAAATAACAATGTACTTAGAACCACAGGATTTGGATCTACTGTACCTAATATATTGGTTTCAAGCTAAAAAGAAAAGAATAGTGAGATGAGAGTCTTTAATACCATTCATCTAATTCTGACTTCACAAAGGACAGGCAATCCAATAACTTCTCTTATTTTATCTTTTCTCTTGTTCGTTGGTTCAAACTTGGCATTTGTATATCCTGGATACAACACACTATTTATTTATTTATGTATTTATTTATTTCAGTTACTACAATCTTGGACATATAAATCCTTATCTGAATGTCTCCTTGATAAAATGAGATATTGCCTTTTTACCCCTATAACCACCTGCACCTCATACGTAAGTTCATATACAAAATGCGTAATATTAAGTCAACACTTTTTTTCCCCAAACCCCCAAAAGAATCACAATTTCAAAGTTTTGGTTCACACATCTGCAGTAATTTGATCTTCCACACACGTGCTATAACAACACAACGTTACCAATGTTAACGTCATACCAATATATGGATATGACCTAATAAAGGTTGATGAATTACTTCTTTATGAGTTTTATGTATGTAAACATCAGCCATAATATTCCACAGATGCAATCTCTGTATTTCTTTGATTCCTGCCTACCTGCCAGTCAATGTTTATCTACCTGTATTTGCATGAATCAGGACTATTCACAGGACAAGCAAAGAGGAAGCTTATGAGTAGCAGTGGACTTCTACAATGCATGGGACTGACTTTTTACATGGGCTGTGTTAAAGCCACAGCACAGCATGAGTTCAGTCCTTATAAACACCAGAGAAACCACTCTGAAAGATGTCCTAAATGCCTTTGCCAAATGAAAAGCTTCAAATGCTGTTCGTGCCTTGCAAGACATTAGAGAATGCATTCAGGAGAGGAATCTGGACTGAAGAGAGGCCTTTTTCCCCTGATGTTTAATAAGGTATGAATTCTGATTGAAGCACTTCCTAAGATTAGAATATTTGTAATTTCTTTCCCCCATACAGAGTCTCTGCTCATTGAATACAATGAGCTTCAGCACTGTATTCAGCACTGAATACAGAGGGGCTTCACCCTTTCCTTCAGGTGGCAGTAACAGCATCTGCCTCTTCTTAGTGGTTACAGTCATGAAACGACAGGAATTTCCTATTTTCAAGACTTCTACCTTTCTGCAATTTTTTTTTCAAACTGACCAGCAGGCTCAAAAAAGTTAGCAGGACAAAAATGACAGATGCCTCTATGTACAGATAATATGATCATATTAATTTTACAGCAAAGAAAATCAATTTTCTTAGGAAGCTAGATTAAAAAACAACCCAAATTTCCCACCATACAACGTATCTAGGGAGGAACTGAAGTCCTTGGCAGAGGTAACCAGCAGGGACAGAGCCAAGATCTCAAGCTTTGTCTATGCAGAAAATGACAGCAATTCCAAGAAACCGACCCCCAAATCAACCCCACAGATTAACCTGAAAGCTTAAATAAAAAAACTGAAAATCAGCTGATTAAACTCACACTGCACATACAATTCAGAGAGAGGAACAATTTTTCCTCAGACACTTCCTGAATAAGAACAAGCACAGGAAACTTCATCCCATTAGGTAAATCATTTGTCAAAACCACTGTTACGAGAGCTTCTACAAATGCCTTCTTAACCACAACCCCAGGAGTGTCAATATAATACTAGCAAACTGCTTTCTTTACCATTAGTGCACACAGGTGCATACTCAAAAGAAAAAGTTCATTTAAAGTTCTGTAAACCTGAGGTGCCGAAGGAAGGTATAACTTGACACGGTTGCAGAAAAAAACACTGATGCCTCTTAAAGGATGGAAACTGAATCAGTAAGACATATATCTTAGCCCTAAGGAAGCTTCAAAACAGGACTCGTTTGAAACAGATATCTCACATGGAAAACCTCAGCCCACAACTGAAATTTTTTTAAATAAAAGAAACAAAAGAAAAATATTTATAATGGAAAATATGAGGCAATTTCCAATTGCAGCAAATTTCAAAGGTTGTTCGCTCTCCCGGCTTCCAGCTTTACTGGAAAGCAGGAGTTGCTTAATACCACTGAAAACATCTGACAAAGGCCTTTCAGTCTAAGTTTAGAGATATGACCTTTTTTTTCCTCAAAGGTCCAGAGCAAGAGTCTATTAATCTTTATAGTTTTGGACATGTGTATTTATGACTCTCTTCTTGGGCACTACCCACAGTGTAAAACTTAAAAGATTCTATCAGTCAGTTGGCTTATTTATTTATTTATTTATTTATTTTGAAGCTGGGAATTTGTATTAGAGAAAACGCTCTAGAATTTCTGCTAGTTTCACAGTAAGTTTACTAATCTTGCTTAGTGGGTAGGAAAAGGAGGTGAATGAACCACCACAAGGAAAATAATGGTCAAAATACCAGAAGGTGATGGAAACTTGCCTATGTTCCCTGGGTACAGCAGAAAACACGGACGCTTTACCACCACTTCTTAAGTCAGAAAATATTTTTGTACTCTGCCCGTCTCCTCCAGTTAGAATTTTAAAATGTAAAGCAAAACACATGTTTCAGGAAAAGTCTTGTAGTTTCAGAAACAAGTTCTTCTACTATCCAACCCGAATGCCATATAAAAAACATTGTACAAAGAAAGACCTATTGCTACATGTTGCTCTTGTTTTTTCCACTCTTGACTTTTCAGAAAACTGAGCAGATTTTTCTGTTTTTATATGTTGAAAAGGGGGTTCTGCTTATCAAGATTTTCTAGCAAAAGCTACTCACCATTAGACTTACTACTGATTTACTGTAAAACAGTTGCCTGTTACGCAAGGGTTGTTAGCTCTTGCAGGACAAAAGCCCTCCAGCACAAGTCACTGCAGTTTAAACGGTTTTCATTTGGTGAGTGCACAGGATTCTCCTGAATGTAGTCCTACATACTCTTTTTTAAACTTTTCTTTAGCTTCTCATAAGGCTGCTCAAAGACTGGTCAGCTCTTGTTGGAGTCAATGAAGGTCATCTCAAGCACTGTGCCCTCTGTTGTACTGATGATGGACATCACAAGACAGAACTCAATGACCATTTTACATTAGCAAACAGCAACCCAAGAGCCACCTGTACCTGCAGAATCATCACCTCTGGTTTTAAGCAGAGCAAAACTAAAGTTTTTCACTCAGATGAAACCAAGCCAAAGGAGGTGGCTGTGGAAATGACAAAGACATGATGAAAGCTCCATTTCTTTCCAGTGAGGGCTTCCCTAAATTTCAGGCAAATGGGTTCATTTCAGAACCCCCCTCCCAGCATGTATGTGTGCACAGGCACTGTGTAAAAGCTTTATCAATTCCTTGGCAGTTAGGGTAGTCCTGTCTCCCACATCTACAGGAGCTCTTTGAAAGAGTCAGTATGAAGGCTGAGTAAACAATTAGCTCTAACAGTGGGGTTAAGTCAGCAGGAGGGTTCAGCAGTGACTTGTGCTGTTTAAAATGTTCATAAATGACCTGACAAACAAGTGAGATGTCAGGTGGCAGTTCAGGGAAGACAGGTTATTGAGGGTAACCAAAACAAGCTCCAACCATGAAGAGTAATGAACGGGCTTTGAAACAGGAACTGGATGACAATAAGAAAGAGGAGATTTAACACAGATGAGTATAAAGTGATACAGGTAGAAAAAACCAACCCTAACCAAAAATTTAAAATGAACACCAAGCTGAACATTCAGGTGTTCTCAGGGTTATGACCAAAGTTTGATTGAAATGTCAACTCAGCACAAAATAAAAAGTCAAACCAAAAAGAAGTATGGGATTATGACGAAACCAGTAGAAAGTTGTCTGCAACACAACTCCGTCTGGAAACCAGAAAATGAGGACAGGAGACTGATTACCATAACATGACGAGTGATGTTGAAAATGTGAATAAGCACTGACTAGCTGCTGTCTCTTCCAATACAAGTGTAGTGGCCAGCTTCATACCAAGCTAACAGCAAGAGGTAGTTTCCAAACTAAAAGGAAGTACATCTTAATGTGAGATGTAGTGGAGCTATGAAATTCCCTCTTGCAATATGTATGCAAAGCGTAGGCTGGACAAGTACACGAAAGAAAAACACAATCATAATTACACATGAATCAAACTTCCTCAGCCACCAATGGCTTAGGGCTGGAGAATTCTTAGGGCGAAATATCATATGTGCAAGCCCTGTTTCTATGAATTTTGTTATCATTTTGCACATGCATGTGATTTTCTAGTGGGGTGACAAATTTAGATGATTCTGCAAGTCAATTTACAGTGCAAAATTTTAATCACAAACATGTATCTCTCTATTTACATAAAAAAATTAAAAGGACTGTCACAATATTATGTGATTAAAATAGATACTAATAATTTAAATGGTAGTGTTTGCTTAAAATTGCAGTAAAAGTAGTTGTTAGAGTAACCTGAATTAATGGGGAGAAAAAGGCAGAACTTTAAAATGGTCACATTTCCTTTTCCCCCAGAGAAAGTTTTAAAGTAACTTATTTTGTGATCAGCAAAACCTGGTATACCTTCAAAGAGTTTTAGATTTAATGAAACAAATGAAACATTTAAATAAATAAAGATCCTCTTTTGAGAACTTCAATAGCTCTGCAGCAATGGCCTGACTTGTCTGACATGAACTTGGGCTGGGTGGAACATCTGGAAAACCACCCCATTTGAAGATGTAGGACCCTGCCCTCTTCTGCAAGTACAAGTGATATGCCAGGGATCACGGTGATCTTAAAAATGCACAGCTCTGCAAAACACACTGTGCTACCTTCCCCACCCCAGCTTAACATACAATCCCTCTGACAATATCAACAGTTGCCTAACATGACATTTCACATACCACCACGATTTGGATGGCATGTGCTTGAAAGAGAACAAGAAACACTAACACTTACTGTGATGAGGTTTATGAGAAGATTGAAGGAAGTAAACTGAGAATTAAGATTACAAAATGTTTCTTTCATTCCTCTGTGGGGATGAAACAGTATGAACAAAACAATCAAACCCCAAATGCTATTTACTTTGGGAAAGTGGGTATGTTAAACTTCTCAGAGTAGGTGGAGTCAAGTGAGGACACAATTAGCCTAAAGACATCACCAGCAAATTGCTGCACACAGTGATATCCCTGTGCACAGGTATGGCGGGCTGCAAGATGCCAAGGGAGGAGGACAAGCTGTCCCTGGAAAGGAGTGTGGGGGGGATGCACTACCACACAAGCAAACGCCATCCCCCAAATACGGCCGTGATTTAGGGACGCACTTACGCGCTAGTGAAGCTCCACTTACAGGCAGGGCTAGAGTTTTGATTAAAGGCCTCTTACCTTTGTAACTGAACAAATTTTGTAATAAGCTAATGCTGCTGCTTGATTCTACTTGTTTGCTCTTTGTTTTCGAGTCACTGCAGTACACAGCAGGGATGTCGGTGATGAGACACAGCTACCTCTGTTTAATTTTTTTTGACAGACTGGGGGGATAGAAAGGGAAGACAACTACAAACATTGTACTTGATGCAATGTTCTTCTCTTTTGTTTGCTGTTTGGGAGAGTTACTATGCAAACTTGATACTTGAGGTAATTTTAATAAAGGGAAGTGAGGTAAAAGTATTAGTAAGTATGATTAGATAGTCCAGTTTACTTCACATCTTGCAAATTAGCACATCTCGGTCCTGAAATCCACAGTCCATGAAACAGCATTCCATAGGACAGCAACAACAAAACAATCTCATATGAGCCCTCCAAACTTTAGATAAAAGTCCACAGGAAGTCCGTCTAATTATGGGAGGTAGATTCAGTAGCTATGGTCAAATCAGTCCTTGGATATTTCACTGGGAGTTCAAACATGATTTGTCAGAATTATAGCATGGAAAAGATTATCAATCCAAAGGTCTGTTCATGAGGAATTAAAAGACAGCCAACCCACTTCCAAATTTAATTTCTTTGCCACATACAAATCAGATAAAAATCAATCATTAACACATTCCCCAGCCTTCCCTTTCTTACCAGCTTGTCACCCCATATCACAGTAAATGTCATTGAAACTGATGCTACCTTGCTAAGATACCGTCAATGTCCCAGCACAAAGTTACCAGAAATTTCCTTCTGTGAAAGAATATAGGTTGTACTTTTAAGCACAAAGAAGTTCAGGAAAAAAAAAAGAATACCAAAGGGGAAAAAAAAGAAGACACTTCAAATTTACACTGAAGAAAGATCTGAAGGTGGATACTATTCCATAATTGTGTAAGTTAAAGGCGGGGGGGGGGGGGGGGGGGAGTGTCACCATCTGAGACACTTCAGATTTGTAATTACATTGAAATCCTATGAAAGGTGGAAGTGGTCAAGAAAAATGAAACAATCTCATCCTTTCATGAGAGGCAGATTTCCTGAAAAACTGTGTTGCCTGCTTTTAGCATCTGAGTTACACAAAGACACACTTCTCAAACATTAAGGAAACAGAAGTAATTTGCATCTCTGCTCTGACTGACCTGACTACCTGAGAGTAGCTTTTTGATAGAAATTAATAATTGCAACAGTATTACTGAAGCAGCTGGAGGTCATGGTTATATACATCACAAACTTTTCAAGTACTGCATACTAATATCCAGATTGTTCCTTGTAACAATCTCACCACTTTCTGTTCTTCAAGACTGCCAAACCTGTGACTTGCAACTGCTACCAACTGATTTAGCGCATCCGTAAGTTTCTAATATGATTGGCATTAGACATAATTTCAGAGCATGAAAGACAAAATTGGTCGGGAAACATCTAATTTTCATCTTTCAACTTGACAATACACAAAAAATAGCATCTGAAATGCACAAATTTATTGCTTAAGAAAGTGACTTCAAAATTCATGTATTAGTTGGGAAAAAAGAAAGACACCAAGGTCTTTACATGTCAAACTTACACTCCTATGGATTGTGTAACACCTGCTCCAAATTGTGTTATCTTTGGAGACCCACTTCGGAAAGTGATCTAATGCTGTGGTCAGCACTTGGAAAAGGCTATCTAGCCTTCAAAGAACGATGGATTTGTTCAGTATCTAGTTAGTTCAGAACCTGATGAACATTGATTCAAACCTGGCCAGGGCTAAAAGTAATTAATTGTAGCTCCTCAAACCAAATGCTGGAACTTACGTCCATGGTCTGATTTTTCTAACTTTGTAGGAAGAAATAAAAATGCAGTACATGTAAAAGCAAGGGAAGCCTGGAGAACAGCTGACTATTATTATTTATCAAGTTTTAGGGCAGATATTTCATAAGCCCAGAGATGCAGAAATTATTTTCATTTAAAATTTCGGTTTTTTGCCTTGAAAACCCAGCACTCTACTATCTGTCTACTGGGAAATCCCCAGAATTGCTCAGTTTTGTTGAATGATCTTCAGGACCTGGTATTTTCATCTTTCCCTCAATGTAAATACACGTGAAAGGGGAGATGAATCACGGACAACTCCAAAAGTAGTAAGACCTGGAGAGTAAAAGAGCAAAAGCTCCTAGTTGGGGAAAAAAAGAACTACACTTAAAAAAAGTATTTCTATTAGCTAAAAGAACAAAATATAGTTTATAGTTTGGTTTTTTAAAATTTGCAACTTTACTTAGTTTTGTTTAAAAAAAGTCCCCAAACCCAAAACTTCCCCTCCATGTGTTACTCTGTATACAGTTTTCCCTTTTCCATATGGTACCACAGCTAGACAAATGAAACAGATATTTCTTCTCCAGCAGTTAATTCAAACAGATAATTTGCATATTTTCAACATAAAACAGTTTTAAATAGCCACAGTGGTGACTCTAAGACATTGTGATTGGTATCCTAATCAAGGTGCAAGTCTCCTCAGCAGGTACCACATCAAGACTGCCCAGACACTGCAATAACTTCAAAGGACTAAATTAATTTCCAAAAGATATTTGTCTTTTTCCTTCCTAAGGTTTTATGTTTTACATTGCACATACAGAACTATAAGCAGAACTTATCAAGGCCTACTGCAGCATTCTGAGGAGAACTGAAGTTGAATTTATGCCACTTTACAAATGCAAGAAATGACAAATAAGGCATTTCACAGGATAATAGAATGGGCTTGAAGGGACTTTAAAGACCACCAAGTTCCAACACTCTCTCAGGGACAGTGAGGGACACCTTCTACTAGACCAGGCTGCTCAGAACCCCATCCAGCCTGGCCTTAAACACTTCCAGGGATGGGGCATCCACAACTTCCCTGTGCAACCTATTCTACACCCTCACTGTAAAGTGAGTTCAAAACTCTTTGAATATCATCACCTGAATTTCAGAACTACTTTCCCAAAAGCTCCCTGTGAGTTCCTGTAACACAGCTTTATGTTCTTAGCTATTTTTGCCACATCAAGACAACTAAAAACGCACAGAAAATTAAATTTTAACTTGTAGATAGATTTTTCACGTGCATTTAATTTCACGGTACAATCCAAAAGATAGATTCTACTACCCAAGATACACTGCTTCAGGTTTTTGAAATGTTATGATAAAGGAACAATTTGAAGTCATTCTCCCTATCAACCATCAACAAACCTCACTTTCCCTGTAGAGCACTGATTTCATGATTAAATAAATTTATCTGAAAAACTTTTAATTACAATATCCAAGTGATAAGCAAACTAATTCCACCTCCATTCCAGATGTATTCACACCTACACTGACTGGAAAACTTACACTTCCTCAAACTAATTATTTCTTATTTCCAGACAAAGGTGCTTAGAGAGCCTAAAAATGCCACACAAACAAAAATGATAGTGCATTTAAAAAGAAATCCCCCACAGTCCATATACTGGAAGTCATCTCTGAATCATCACTGCCCTTCAGATTTCCACATACCCTCTTTCACCTCCTTTGGCAGAATTTGCATCTGCCAAACCTGAAAATGGGATACAAATTCTCCTTTTGTCCTTTAGGATTGAAGAGTTATCCACCTATCTATTTGCTGGTATAATAAAATCAAAATCTGGGTTGAGAAACTCACCACAAGATCAACTGTAAAATATTACCATGGTGGCTAACAACAGTTTCTATGTTATTATCAGACAGGTCTACGCCTGTCATCTTTGCCCAGATTTGAACTCCTGTTGCCCAAGAGAATAGAAATTGGTGATGCAGGAAGAAATGCTTAACTGTACAGTATTATTTGCTTGTGGCTCAGCAAACACTTAACCACATATGTGAAGCTCTGCCAAGATGTCCTCCTACAACAAAAGAACTTAAGGAAAAAAAAAAGAAAGAACACAAACACAATCAGTAGTTGGCAGATTTTGGGTGGAACACTATTTACCTACTACTTGTTCTTAAAATAGAACCTAGTATTTTTACAGGTTTTAAGGACTGAATTAAATTAAAAGGTCTTTTCTGTCTACCTGAAGATACAATTTTAATCAGCTTACCAACTGCATTATCTATTTGTCACTATGTTATTGAGATACACTGGTGGGGTTGAAGCTCAAAAACATACCAAATTATTAAAAAGATATTTTTCATGGTGGAAAAAACCATGCACTTCGGAACATACTGAGTTTTTTTTATTTCCATTTCTTTAGAAGACATAGCACAAATGACACCAGTGGAGAAGTCAGAGGAATCTGTATCAGTGCATCTAAGTGTGGATAGGCTCAAGACAGCCTATTGAGTTAAGGTAGGGCAGTAACTGAGGAGGGTAACTGAGAAGACATTTTGCATTAAAAAATTTACTATAAAAGAAGGAAGACATTTCTAAATCTAGCAACATTTATCTTGCACAGACTGAGAATACCAAAGGGAGTCTCTACTGGCTTCTAGTTTCCCAAACATGAAGTCTTTCTGACACACATCCTGACAGTATTTGGTACTATTTTATCCCAGAAGGGTACCAAGAAGATAAACACATTAAAGTTTGCAAAAACAGATATTCATATTAAAAGACAGTAAAACATTTTATCAGTGGAACCGTACCAAGGCAATTGTGTATACTGTATTCATTGCATAATTTCAAATCAAGCCTGGATAAAACTCCTAAATATTTAATAAAAAAATTCTTTCTGGTACTGTAGTAATTGAGACATGTGAGGGATGACTTGTTGTCAAAAATAAGAAAATAAAATGCATTTTAGACATGAACGACCAATGTAATTTGACCACCTCAGAAACGTGAGTTCTTCTTCAGTCCCCAAAAGAATGGTGAGAGAATGGTGCAAAAGACTTTCCCACAAATGATCTCAGTTTCCTTCTGTGGCTTAAGAAAACTTCATGGCACCACATATTAAAGGGCTATGCACAAGCAGTACAAACATAACCTATTCAATATAACTGAGGAAGAATAAAAGAATATACACACATCCAAAAATGAGAAAAGCCACCCCAAACCATGTCCTTTAACAGCTCACTTGTACAAAAGAAACTGCTGCTAGCACAGTGTGCTTATAAACCCTCTACACCCCTCCATTCTTGACTTTAAAGGGAGTCAGCTGTAGGACCTTGTTAGATATTAATTAACAAAAACAGGGAGTTGCCTTGGTGAAAAGTAAACAACATTCCAGTTGCAGAGTCTGATGTAACATGGGTGGTTACATATAGACTCTACCATTAAACTATTAAACAAAATATGCTGGACAGACTGGGGGACGAACAAAAATAGAATGCTAGACTTTCAAAGCATGAGTATAACAAACAAAATCACAACAAATCTATCATTTTTCTAACATTTTAAGTGTACTCAGTTGTATGTGGAAAGTACTCAGCAATGCCAGCTGCATTGCCAGGATCATTCACTGCTAGTTACTAGTGTTCTATTTCAGGGCATTTATTTACTTTTTTTTTTAAGTTCTGCTACAGTATATGAAATTAAGAAAGGAAAATACAAATTAGCATCTGTGTATTGAAAAGGCAACTTGAAGCTTTCAGTACACAGAGCCAAAAAAAAATTAAAATAAAAGAGAGTTCCCAGTATTGTGTGCCTTGATGTTGCAAGGCATAACACCACTGATAACACTGACCCAAATTCTTTTAATATTTGGTCCCATGCACTGCTCTAATTTATGTCATGTACCACCTAGTCCAAAAGGACTATGCAGTAGTGATACTTGTCAGAATGCAGAAAACTCATGCCCTTGTTCCTCATGCTATCCCTTCAGTGTGGCAGCAGTGAGATAGGAATTTAAGTTTCTACCAGCTCATCACGACCTTGAGCCAGAACAAATCCTAGATAGCAATATGTCCTTAAGAACTCACTCATCCATGCTGCAGGACAAGCATGATGAGACTAAAAAAGCCTTTGCTTCCACACTACAATACATGACATACTGCTAATGACATTGTGTAATATTGCTACAATCAACTGCACAGCTTCAGCCTGAAGGGACATTTATGTCCCATGGACTGGGGCAAATGAGGCCATGGGATTCTCAGACTGGACTTTCAGAAGAGGTCCTCACCGAAGGAGGGTGGCAGAGCAAGAGACTGGCTCCTCATGGGGCCTGTAGGATCTCCACAGAGAAGTGTTCAAGACATGGACAAAGACTGCCACCAAAACCTGAGCTAATGCTGGTGGCAGTCCCATGCCAAGCAGGAAGCTGGCCTAGAGGATTCAGAGTCGTTCTATGACTCTGATGAGAACTACCACTTCTTTGCTGCAAAACATTTTCTACAAAACCACAGATTAAGGAACTTGATATATTTTATAAACTGATGTGATCTCCAAAATTTTAACGCAACACTACAAAAAGAAAGTAAAGAAATTCACAGTACTGAGAAATATAATTTTTAATGCTGTGACATATAGTCTAAATAGAATACTATCACAGAGGGGAAAAAAGGTTCGTTCAATTGTGTGTAATCCAGGCTTTGATAAATACAACATAATGGAATGTTTTTGCTTTCACTTTTGCATAAAGATCCTCAAGGTTTCAGTCCTCTTATAAATGGAAACAGTTAATTGTGAAGATAAATAATGTTAAAAGAAATGTAACGTTAACAGTGTTTTAAAAATGAATGTTAAAATGCTGTAAAATAAAGAACAACAAAGGCACTGGAATAGTAGACAACACTAAATGATTGTTCTGGAGATGCACTGATTCGGTGTATCACACCATTAAAAGGGCTGTTAGGTTTTTGTAGATCAAATGTTACCTAAACTTTCAATAAGACTTGCTTTGCCAGGATGTACATTCATCATTCAACTCTCCTTGCAGTTTCTATATCAACTGCAGGAAAAACTGCTACCTGACATGCAAAAAACAGAGCCTCACTTCTTGAAAATGAAACAGGTTTTCAGAGATGTTTGCAGAGCTGAAAACAGACAAAAGAGAAATCAGAAAATAGAGATGGAATATAAAGAAATTAAAAACCAATGGAAGGCAGTATGAGAAACCGAAGTGATAGTTAAATGAACAAAAACAAGAGTACCAATTAAAAACAACAGGATTTGAGGAGGTAGAAAGCAAGTTACAGATTCATTACAGGCACAAAAGAAACAGAGTGTGTGAGGCATGGAACAAATTAGGAGCATCACTACATAATTACACATACATGTCATCTAACCATCTTCCCATTACAGAGCAAAAGAAAAGAAAAATAAAAATCTGGGAAGTCGACCAAAAACATGACCTGAAGGAACTACCTCCACAGAATGCCTCAGAAAGCCCTGCCTGCATGGAGACGTCTAGGGAAGAGCAGTGGGCACACACAACTCCCAGGACAGACACAAGTTGCTCAACTGTTTGGGTTAATATCAAAGGCAACCTCGAAGAGAGGAAAAGGAAAGGAAAGCAAGCAGCAGCCACACTGAAGAGCAGAACTGCTTCGCACGCAGTACTTAACATATGGAATAAACAGTACTGAGGCAACACAAGGGAACAATTAGTCAAAACCGTTTTGTAAATATCTTGGACAAATACCAGAAGAAAAGAATACCGAGGAAGACACTGACTAATTCAGGGGAGGGAAGGGGCCTCGATGGCTTTTCTGGCCTCCCTCTGTCCTTACGTGCCCTGTATTTATATTTGAACACTTGCATTACCCAGCATATAGGCTATTTAAGGTCAGGAAAGCATTGCAGTAGCGCAGCTGCCTCCAGCAAGTAGTGCTTGACATCACTAAACCACACAGAAGAGCACAGCCCTTTCATTGGCTTCAACAGCAAATATCTGCAAGCAGAATTGTTTCGCTCTATTTGTACAGGTTTTTCCACTGCACTGTGGTGTCTGCAACTTCAGTGCTAACAGAGTTTTGCCCACTGAAATTGTTAAACAGCTGAAGTTTCCTCTCCACGTATTTTTAGTGGCCCCTAACCAGAAACCAGCTCAAAGAATTTGGTTTTAAAATACAACTAAAAAGAATCTACACTTTCATCATCTAAATTTTCAGTTCTTGCCAAATTTAACTTGACTTCCTCCATGGGATGTTTGACACGTACTGCATGCGCATATTAAATATCACACATGAGATCTCTCATTTAAACTCTGTAATATTCTTTGCTGACACACAAGTATGCTTTCCCAAACTATACATAAAAAGAATCCCATTCATTAATACAACGGCCACATAATTTGTTGCCTATAGTCTGCACTTTCATTTAAATATAGGTGAAGTTTAGTATAGTTGGAGGATGCCTGTGCCAGGTTTAAAGTTCAGTAAATATCTGTGATTTTTTTAAGAGGACTCTTCAGAGTAAATGTCCTAGCAAAGAAGTTCACAGTGCTTCTGAAGGGGAATCTGTTATCCAGGAAAAGACTATTAAACAAAAAAATCTCACCCGTGATAATGTCATTTATACATTTTCTCCAGATAGGTCCAGTGTACAAGTGCTGAAAGGAGCTGGGGTTTCAGCTAACATTCACATCAGCCAAGCAGTTTGTTGCAGTTAAGTAGCAGGATGGACTGTGACTGTCTCATATTCCTTAAATAAAATAAGCAATACAATGAATCACATTCTTGACAATAATTAGGGAAAAGGAAACCCCCAGAAATTCTGCAGTCACATTTTAAAAATCAGCCACGATTTTCTTTGGGAAAATGGCATCTTTCTACGATGGATAATTCAAAAGGCATCAAGTTTAAAATTCCATTTATTAGCAGGAAAGATGGGAGGCAGAAAGAAAAGTACACTGAGAGGTGGTACCTCTGGGGTCAAGAGGTTTAATGGGAAAAAGGCAAGTTGGCAGGGAACCAGCCCTTCTGGTAATGTCAAAGAATGCACTGCAATCCTTTATCACACAAACAGTGGGGCCAAGACCCATCCCCTTATCTTCTCTCTCCTGCCCATCAGATTCCCCATACTCCTCAATTCCTCTGCCATACTCCTCAATTCATGTTCCCTGTACCACCACATTCCGTCCTGGAACATCAGTAACAGGAATGTGGTTCCTAGCAGGTACTACCAGCTCTCCCCAATGGGGGGATGGGAGGCAGAGGGAGAAGACAACAGAGACAATAAAAACTGAGGTCTTTCACATTCAACTTAATTGTGTTTCACACTTGTCAGGGGTTATATCTTAAAGTCCTTAACTTTTCACTTTCCGGAGGTCAGAGATTTGTACCAACTGAATGTGGCCATCTGGAAGCAAGCACTAAACAGTAGCTGAATTTTTGTTAATTGTTTTAAACAATAAAATAGAAAAAGTCTGAAAACAGAACACTAACGTGCAGATCACAATCAGAATGAAGTTCCCTGCAAACAAATGATTTAATTACCATATTCAGAAAGCAAACCACATATCCCAAATATGCAAAAATCAACTTCAAGAAAGCATACTTTGTTAAGATACCACGTTCTATAGTGGTGGGTTTGCATTTACATCAAGAACTGGGAAAAATACCCACGCAGCAACAAAAGTGGGTTCAAAGTGTACTCTAGGAAATCTGAGTTTTCATAACTGTTGAATAAATGTGCCTTTCCATATCCACTGCATTTTCTGCCAAGATTCTAATTAACTCATTTAACTACTGTTTGACAGTTTTGGTAGTTATTACCCAGTTAGAATGAATACAGTAGAACAACTAAATCTCAGCTCTGATCTAAAAGAAAAACCTTCCATGTCCTGCTTGTGCCACTTTCCATCCTTTGCCAGCTGTCCTAGCTAACCAAGGAGGACCCAGTTGACTGGACATCAGCAAATGTAATGACTATCTATAAGAAAGATCAGAAGGAAGATCTGGGTAGCTACAGGCCTGCTAGGCCTTGTGATGAGGAAGGTCACAGAGCAGATTATCTTGAGTATCACCACACAGCATGTGTAGGACAATCAGGGTTTGAGGCACAACCAGCATGGGTTTATGAAAGGTGGTCCTGCTTGACTAACTTGGTCTCCTTCCGTGACAAGGTGACCTGTTCAGTGGATGAGGAAAAGGTTGTGGATGTTGTCATTGACAACATCCAGCCAGCAGCCAGTCACTAGTGGGGTTCTCAAGGGCTCAGAATTGGGGCCAGTCCTGTTCAAAATCTTTACTGATGATCAGGATGAGGGGATCAAGTGCCCCCTGTATGAGTTTTCAGATAACACCAAGTTGGGAGGGAGTACTGATCTGGAGAGCAGGAAGGGTCTGCAGGAGGATCTGGACAGGCTGGATTGATGGGCTGAGGCTAGCAGTATGAGGTTCAACCAGGTGAGGTGCTGGGTCCTGCACTTGGGTCGCCTGCAACACTGCAGACTTAGGGAACTGTATCTGAAAATCTGTCCAGTGGAAAAGGACCTGGGGGTGCTGGTCAACAGTGGCTGAACAGGAACCAGTGCATGTCCAGGTGGCAAAGAAGGCAAATGACACCCTGGTCTGTATCAGAAACAGTGCGGCCAGCAGGACCAGGGCAGTGATTGTCCCTCTGTACTCAGCACTGGTCAGGCCACACCTCAAGTGCTCTGTCCAGTTTTGGGTCACCACTACAAGAAGAACATTGATGTGCTGCAGTGTGTCCAGGGAAGAGCAATGGAGCGGGTGAAGGGTCTGGAGCACAAGTCCTGTGAGGAGAGGCTGAGGGAGCTGGAGTGGTTTAGCTTAGAAAGAAAGAGGTTCAGGGGGGACCTCATCTCTCTCTCCAACTACCTGAAAGCAGGATGCAGCCAGATGGGAGTTGTCCTCTTCTCACAAATAGCAAGTGATAGGACAAGAGGAATGGCCTCAAGTTGCACCAGGGGAGGCTTAGGCTGGATATTAGGGAAATTTTCTTCACCTAAAGGATTGCCAAACATAGGAACAGGCTGCCCAGAGAAGTAGTGTAGTCACCACCCCTGGAGGTATTTAAAAGATGTGTAGGTGAGACTCAGGGACATGGCAGACTTGGCAGTGTTAAGTTTACATTTGAACACGATGATCTCAAAGGTATTTTTCAACCTGAACGATTCTATGATTACGTTTACTGATAAATTACTAGAAGCCTCAAACTTGTCAGGCAATTTTAAAATTTGATGCTGTCAGTAATTTTGAGAACTTTTCCTCTCCAAGAGTCATTTAACTTCAAAGAGGCAGTGCTTGGAATTAAGTCTGTTTAGCAACAGAGACACTACTGCTTCAGTTGTGATTTCCCTGCAACTTTGTATCTAACTGTTGCTTTTTTTAAAGCAGAATTTAACAGCAGGACTTAATCAATGAAAGGACAAATAAGAAGGCCCTAGAGAAACTCCTAACTCCCCTACATAAAAATTTTACCCGGACCTGATTTTTCCACTGCATTTTGCAGAAACACATAGTCAGTTATTGTTTAGGTTAACATTTAACCCCAATTACCAGACCCTCCTGCTTGCTCCATTACTGCTATATCAAACGCCACAGAATGAAAAGATGACACCTGCTTCAAATGTCTTTCATCAGCCTAATTAATGTTACAGAAAACATTTCAAGGAGTTAAAATTGTCCCTATCATTGGTCCAGACTTCTTTAGATCAAAAGGTCCTACAGAAACACCCCCCCCCCCCCCCAAATATTCCTATTAATTCTTAGGTATGAAAAGATTATTCCACCTGTGACAGACACAGTTCAGTACCAACATGGATTGGTTCTGTTCAGCAGGCTTTCTTTCCCCTACAAAAACATTTCAGGAAATGAAGATGAAACCAGCTTCGTGTGCTCTAATGTCTTAGGAAAATATCCAAGAAAGGCACTTCAGTGCTGCACAAGGAATGTCTGAGCGGCAATAAAAATACCCTCCAACTCTCTAAGCTAAAAACAACAGAGGCAGTAGAAAAGACAAAAATGTCTGGATGTATGAAAAGAAAAGTAAGATTTGTTGTAAAACTGAAATTAATTTCAGTATCAAAGTAAACACAATCAAGAAAACAATTTTAAAAATAACCTATATTGCAGATAAAGAGGAAGATTGCAAAAATACTAAGTATTGACCTAGCTAGTAATGAAGATGACAGCAATTTTCAATATTGTTTCCAGAATTAGTTTTGACTAATTAAAAGTGCTTTTGACAACCTCACTGAACAAAGATACAAGTCTAAACATATGGGCAACAGTAAAGAATCAAGCACACCTTTATGAACAATAATGTCTGATGTCCTAAAAAAAAATACTTTGTTCCCTTTTTCCTTCATTATCACTCTTTGTTGGTGGATGTACAAGCTTAGAAGCAGTGATCTCACAACAAAATCCTGAGGAAGATATTTTAGTAGAGTACAACTTTATAACGATACTTTAGAAATGCCTGTGTTGAAACATGGATTATTACAATGAAAGGTGGCATACTCATAGCATGTGACAACCAACATGATACAGAATTGGATGTTTAATTAGGGTAGCCTGAAATAAATTATATGTGCACAAGTGAAAAATACGACCTAATGGAGAGATTTTATCTAAAGGAATCAAGAGTGTTTAAAACTTGTGAAATTTCTGTAGACCATTCTACCCTAGTCAGAACTATGCAGAGGCAATTGAAGAGGGCTGTGTTGACCATGTTTTAATTTTCTTTTGTAACTTCTTACTAATAATTTTTCTAGATGTGTATTTCAACTATATAAGAAAATACTTAAAGTGGTAAAGTGCTTGATATATCATGTAAAACTACTCCCTACAGAATCACATCACAGAACCACATACACACAGGCTGACACTTAGAGCCTGACAAAACCTCCAGAGGACACAAACCCTTCCCAATACCCATCTCTAAGTTTTGCTCTGAGACTTGAGGCAACACTGAGCTCTGGACTGCCACAAAAGGTAAGTCAGACCAAAAACTGTCCTGTATCCCTCTATGCAGAGAAACTGGTACCTCATTACTTAGCAACAAAACCGGTCCCACTGAACTGCCTCAAGTATTTCACACCTTGACAAATAGGCTTAATTGCTTAGTCTCTTAACTGACTTAAAAATCTCACTAACTGAGCCATTTAAAGACAGCATTAACATATTCAGCATTAAAGCACCATTTAGATGATGGACACATAATCTAAGCTCTCCTATAACTATTTTCACTAATTGCTCTATAGCAGCTTCAGAGGGAAAAGAAAAAAAAGAACAATCAGTACAGTTGAACACCTGGAATAGAAGTACAAGTCAATCTGTTTTGACTGCCAGTCCCAGTCTGTCCTGATCTCTTCTGAAGCTGTCAATGGGCCATCAAAAGTTGGTAGCAGCAAAACAGATGATTTTTAGGACACAAGAAGAGCAGAAAGCAGCGCTAGTGTGGCAATCAGGCTATGGTAATGGCTACAGTTTCTGAAGGCTTGGCTGAGGGGGCAGGGGACACACAGCAGGCAGTAGCTATGTCTGATGCACTGGCCAGGCATTGACCAAACAAGGCTTAGTGGAACAGGAAGCACTGCAAAGCAATGGTTGTTCCCCCTACTTCCCACGTCTGCAAAGATGTTCTGGGATTTGAAGAAGCCATGGACTGCTCTGGATGACTACTAACAATTCTGCTGAAATCAACTCAGATGCATAAGCATATTTTAGTAAGCCAAACTGAAGATCTTATTTCTGACTTCCACAAAGCAGACTTATAAAAAGGCTTAAGCACAAGCATTTATTTAGTGACTGGTATTCCTAATCATTATGAAACAGCAGGCTTCTACTGATGGCAGCATGGCATGCCAACTTCAAAAGTGAAGCCCTTCACAGCTCCCCTGTGTCTCAAACATAGCAAGAGGTGGTACTTGGCAGTAAATGGGTAATATTCTATGGTTTTCCTCTTCCAACTCCCAGCAGAAAGCACAGGTAACAGACAGGAAACACCTCAAAGCAAACACACATGTTTAATTATCTCTTCCATGTTTTCTTCCAGCAGTGAAAAACATACAGGAACATTCAAAGCCTAAGAGTTCAGATCAGGTTCTTGTTATTCTCCCTGCCTGCATGAGAAGGTTAAACGCAGTCACCGAACTCTACATACCACCCTCAGTCACGAAGAACCCTCTGGCACAGCTCCCAGACCATTAAAAAACGACCATTTCAGTCCCCAAAGCATGGAGCCTGATCCATTTAAGCAAAACAACTTCTACTGACAGCTGGTTTCCTTAGCATATTCACATCTGCATATTTATCAGAGAAAAGCCCTCCAGGACAACAGTGTTTATTGCAGGATTATTTCTGTGAACACAGGGAACACAGCATTCACTGAGCAACAGTGTTTCTACCCTAATATAGTTTTTTCTTAAAACATGAACCAAGATGAACCCATTTTTATGTTCTTTAGCATGGATGACTCATTAAGGAAAAAAAAATACATACATTGAATTTTTTCCCTTAAGAAAAAACCCCAAAACTTTCTGATCTGCATGCATGTGTAGTATGCTGACACACACTTACAGCATTAATATAGAAATCAGCGGTTCAATCCTACACTGATTCTTTGGATTTAGAATCGAATTGCTTGTAATAAATGGGAAGCCAAGATACACTGCAGCTGTGATACAAATTTCCATCCCATATGAGTAGATAGTATACTTTCACTAGAAAGGCAATTTTGAACAAGCAAGATGCTTTCTACCAACAGGTTTAGAGCCACTACAAATAACTCATGGAAATGCAAGAGAGATATAAAGGGTAAATAAATATCTGAGCAGGTCCTTTTTGTGCCCTAGAGCATGGCTGTGCCTACATAGCCCAGCTGTGTGACCCACTTCCCAAAGGACAGCAGCTCTCAGCAGAGGATCAAGAGCATCCTGAGACAAGTCACCCACCCTGAGGTGGGAGGAAGGCAAGGATGAGCTTGGGACACACTCAGGATGCTGACAAGTACTATCTCTCAAACTGTGTGGTCAGTCTGTGTGGTTTCTCAGCTTACCACTTCCTACAGAAGTGAGCAGAAACTGTTTTCTATGATGCTACAGTAAAGATACTAGTTTTTAAAAATACATCTCATAAATATCCCACGTTTCATTTTAACTTGATCTAATTTTGAAATAATCAAAAGTAACTGTTGGCATGTTTATTGATGTAATGCAACAAAAAGTCAGAAGAATTCTTAAAACTATAGAATGTAAGCTTTTTAAGTGACTGATTTCAATTTAAGGAAACATTAAAAGTTGCTGTTAATGGGTTTTGAACAAATAGTACTGAAATGAACTTTTCCAATTAGGAAGTTTTAATGAAAGAATTAAACCAGGTATCGTTATGAATAGTTATTTATGAGATTTTTATAAATTAATACAAATGCTTTCCATCCCTAAACGTGGAGTTGGTTGCTTGACTATAAGACTTGCACTTGACACTCCTGCAGCCAGACGGTACACCACACAAGTCAATAAAGCATCAGTATTGACTTGAATGATCCACAACTCTTCTCTAATGCACTTCTACCTGCTGCTTCAATATGTGAACTTTTCCAAGCCAATCAGTGTACTAACATCTTCACCCCAAACCATAATAGGAGGACATTTCCCTGATTTTGGAGATCTCTCTTCCAGAGCCTACAAAAAAGTGCAGCCAAAGTCTCAGTAGTATTATGCTTACTATCCATTAAAAAAATAAAAACGACAGAACAAATGTGTTTAACAAAAACCCTTCGAAGTGAAAAACCTATATTCACATTTCTAGGACTCAAATTTGCTGACAAGATCTGTGGTGTGGTTATGTATCATTTTTAGAAAGGGCAGTGGGGGATTGCGTGTTTATATGGTAGAGAACAAGAGCAAACCTCTTGGGAAAGCAGGAGATAACTCATTTTATACAAACAGGCCCTTCTCCTCTTTTTGCTCTACAAACCTGAAATGTTATTTCATATGTCAGGATAATGCTGTTCCTGTTTGCTCATTCTTCCTAAAGTTAACATATTTTAGTATTAGCAAAATAATTGTGGGAATTTGGTATTTTTCATGTTTTGTTGAGTACTTGGGAATGTTATGTTGGGAACTATCAACTATTTGGTACCTCAAAATCTGCTGCATAGAAAAAATACACTGGCAATTTGCTTACATGGCTTTTGTAGATCCAGTTACTGTGATCAGCAGGAAAGACCTTTATAAGCAGAACACAATTCAAATGTAACGTGCCATGGCCTCAAGTCATTGAACTAATCCTCAGGGCTTCTTGAGGCTTTTTGTACTTTTGGCAAAAAGTATAAAGAAGTACACATTGTTGCTTCAGTTCCCAAACATTGGGAATTTAAATACTTAGACTGTCAGCCCCTGCTAAACACAGCAGAGATTGGGTTTGGGAAAGAATAAGAGAGAATTGAATCTTTGCTATTAAAGCACCATTACACAAATACTGGAAACAAAGCCATTTATTTTTTCATGGCACATAAAAAGTAGACAGTAGCATAAAGGGAGGTGCAATAGCTCACAAGCAACATCGGTAATTCTGCATTATCAGTACCTAGATATTGTGATGAAAATATTACAAATCCAGAAAGACAGATTGACTTAGATGAGTGAAGTATATCAACTTCAACACTCAGATAACGTGACAAGGCGTGGCATGGAACTCCAGGGTTTACTGGCATGATTTTAACATGACTGCATCAGCTATAAATGACAAAGCCATAAATACATCAGAATGTCAGACACATACCAACACCACTCAAGTATCTTTCTGCTTTATCGCTTTACATCACACATCTAAAATCAGATGCTCTTTAAAGCACTGAGAGAAGTTGCAATCCTTTTAGGAAGACAAAGAGTTCCTTTGTATCACTATTCTGCTTGGTATCAAGAGGTTAACATCTTTCCAAAGTTACTGTTGCAAGTGGGAAAATACCCAATGTATTCATTAGCTCACGGATGATTTAGACAGATATACCTGGGTGGCCTGAAACATACTTAACCATCAAGGTGTGACTACAGCTCAAAATACAATGGAAACTAATGGTAGCCCATTGGCTTTTAAGAGTTCAGGAAAATAATCCTTTGGAACATATAAGGATAATTACATATTTGACTACAATTATTCCTTCAACTGATGCTGAAAAAAAGTAATGAATTGATGAAACATATTCATCAACGCAGAAAACGTGAAAGCTACTAAATACATTATATTTGTGTTCGCACGTGCACATGTAAACTACGTTTTCTCAAAGTATCTCGGAAGTCTTATGCCTTTATCTAAGTCAAATTCTAGTTTTTATTTTCTAAACTGCATCTAAGAGTTTATCCAGAGCAAGACTCTGATGAGCAATATGTCAAGATACCATGTTTCATCACTCACACAGACTTTATCCGCAGGTTATTATAAAATCTTTCCTCCTCTACACAGAAGAGCCATCACCAGGCTCAGAGGAAAGACAACTGCAGTATTAGCAAGAAAACAATCCACTACTGAAAAAATGCTAGACCAGTTTGAATGTGGTATACTTGAAAAGTCTAACATTGTTGTTTTTTTTTTTTAAGCATTACAAGACTGAAATACTGAAGACAAGGAGAAGCAATAAAACATTCCCAATTCCAGAAAAGGAAGAAACGAAATTTAAAGAAAACAGATTGATTTTTAGTCATCAGTCTTCCATTTTAAGAGTAAAAATCCATTTCTCAGCAAATCTATTTGCCAACTGGTAAACAGATCAGTAAGGTTCAACGCTCTTAAAATGAAATATTCAGATATTCTTGTGAAAAAAGTAATTTACTAAAGCTGCAAATTCCAAAAGCATAGTTACCAAGGCCTTTAGCTTCTACAACAATACTTTCTTCAAATGTATTATGTTTATATGTTGAACTTACTTTCCCAAAAGAAACAAAATTTATAGATTCCCCGCACAAAAGCTATCATTATGTTGTACCATAGAAGGCAATCAAAATACACTGCCACAGGAAAGGACACCATAGTTTACAGAGATTGGGATGCTACAAGAATATCACATAAAAACAGAACTAGCTGAGACAAGATCTGTCATTTCTCCACCACACACACACACGCTTGCAGTAACCACTATAACTTTAAGTAATCTAAAGCAATATTATGTTATCATTCAGTATGTTATCACATCTACCAGGAAAAAAATTAAAAGTTCCAAGATGAAGTAGAATAAACATTCCAGAAAAACCTCTCACTCACTGTTCAATACGTGGAGAGAGGTACAGCTTAGGGAAAACCTGAGTAGCTTCTGCGTCCTCAAAACTAACGGAGAGAAGTGCAACATCTTCTCCGGGGTCTTCATTCACATCCTGTACATACAAAAGCAATATAAAATGAATATTTAAAAGCTTGCAGGTAAGAACTAATAAGTCAAATATGAATTTATTTAGGAGATGCTTAAGTGAGAATCTAAACCGTAACTACTGCAAAACAGGTTGCAAATTTATTCTTTCTTACTATATTGGCACTTTAAAGATACTTTGGTCTGCTTTACTTCCTTTAATGTATCAAAATAAAATTACTGAGTTATGAAGTATACAGTACTGTAGCTCTTCTCCAATTCAATGAACTATCAATTTCAGTAAAGATACAGATTTTGTTTTTAGGAATTCCTGGTTTGATATCAGATGCAAATGCTAAAGAATTTTTTAAATGTTGTAATATCACTTAGTTACATCCACACATTCTGTAGTTGTTATTTTTCAAAGCAGTTCATGGTTTAAACTTTTTAGTATTGTATTCAACGCCTCTTGTGGATGAAAAACATTTTGCAATTAGAAATTTATATCTAGATGTCACTGCCCCCAAGTTCTCTGCAAATTAAATCTATGCATTATTTCAGCAAAGACTGCAGACTCCAGGACAGTTCTGCAGAGAAAAAAAAAAAAAAAAAGGAAGCATGCTAAATACAAGCTAATGTATTCACAGTTGAGGCTTTCTTTATATCAGAACAATCAGTTACAGCTTTGGGATCATCTAGAACAAATTGTTTCTGGTTAGGACCTGACATCCCTCCAATTTATAAATCACATATAGTATGAACAAGTGTACTTCTGCCATGCACAACTTCATTTAAGCTCTTGACCTCTAGTTAGAAAGTAATGAGTTAGCAGCACAGTCACCTTCACTGACAGCAAATAATATGGTGCCACTTTCTGCTCACAAATAAATCTTTTAACATGTTTGTTCACATGTACATAGCAACTTGCCAAGATGCCTTTGTTTTTATCCGTTTTGGAAAAACAGGAGAGGAAATAAGATATGTGCTCAAAGTAGGATCAACATGGTGCACAGTGCCCTGGTATGCTCTGTCCTATGGGCAGCTGTGAGGAAGGAACAGGCAAACCACTTAAATATTCTTGGGAGGCCCTGCCCTATGTGGGGAGAAAAGAAATTAAGTGGCTGCTGAGTGGTTTTAGGAAGGCAATCTCATGCCATTTGAAGCTCTGGCAGGACAGGAGCTGTTAATGTCCAGAGGGACAAGCTGCATACCAGCTATACGTGCAGAACACTATATGCCAAGAAACTTAGTGATTAGCTGCAGGGAAGAATGGGTCTTTAAAAAGCCTAATTGTCTTAGATGAAAAATGAGACAGAACTGACAGTGTTTTCTTAAATTCTTGCCTTGGTGTGCAGCTCACTTCTGACAGCTGAAAGGAAACTATATTCTTAGAGCTGCCTGTAAAATGGTCATGAGCACACTACGGCTAGAAATCAGAGCATGGTTTTAACCCCAAGCTGCAGGACAACACTCCATATGAGTGGTGAGCACAAACAATAATAGCTGCTGTTCTGTTGTGATATGATCAGATTATGGATGGCATTATGTGACGTGGCTGCCTGCAACAGCAATGGACAGGATCTCGTGACCCAAAATGTCCCCTGAAGTGTTATGTTTCTAAGTGGAACTATTATCTCACTAGAGAAAACAGACTACAGAACATTTATCAACAAGACAAATAACAACAAAATATACCCAAGAGAACAATCTACCCTGATCATCCAGTATTTCATGTATTTCCATCATTAAGGGAAAAAATTAAATAAGGAACAGCTTTCAATACTGAAGTTGAGTATAGCATTTACTGGCTTTTCCCCATTAATTTGCTAATTGTCAATCAAACGAGAAGAATTATTAAGAGAGATTAAACAGCAATGCTTTTAATGCTCATAACAATGGAAAAGATTTTATTTTAATGGGCATTCTTCAAGAGATGACAGGTACATAAAATGATAAGGTTGATGAGAAGCTCAGTGTAATGCTGTGACGTGCACGTGCAGAAAGCCAAGTTTATCCTGGGCCAGATCTAAAGCAGTGCTGCCAGCTGGATGAGGGAGGGGATCCTGCCCTCCTGCTCTGCTCTCTGAGACCCCACCTGCAGTGCTGCATCAGCTCTGCCATGGACAGTACATCCCCTATTTAGTCTTGCATTTATGATTAGTGCTTAAGGAGATGTGTGCACACAGCTTGATACCATGAGTAAGACCAGTTTCTGGAATACTACCCAGTGCTTACTGATGGAACAAAGTCAAAAGAAGGAAAGAGAAAAACTCAACTTCAAAACAGTCTAGGTGAATGCCACTACAGCATCCATTAACACATACGCTACTATTACACGACATTTTTTATACTCACTAGTGAACTTCATATGAAGACTTATGCCAGGGGAAAAAAACCCACTTAACCACATAAATCACATCTGTATCTTTGCATGTTAAGCTGCAGTAAAATGAAATATGTAGTAAGAGAAATAAATTGATGATGATATTTTTCCATTTGGAAAAGTACACACAACAAACATGACTGCAGCTCCTGTTGCCAACAGAGCCCCATGTTATGTTCTTATAGCTACTATCCAATGCAAATCTATGTAAAGAAATCGGCATTCTTCTGTAACTACCACTTTTCAAATGGATGCATATTTTCAGGCTTGAGAAATGGAAACTGTTACTTAAAAAAGACCCAAACCCCAAAACCAGCATTCCTGTAGGTTTTAAAAGCTGCAGTGCAGTAACACCATGAAGCTTTTCAACCTTATTGTTCAGGTGGCCACAGATTTACAACAAACTTCCTTCTATCTGACACCAGACCATTTATTACTTTCAGGCTTTGTTACTTTTATTTATGGAAGAAGCTGTTTGGTAGAACTGCATTCGACAATAATATATCTGTTACAACTGCCGTTTATAAAACCAAACCAAAACCACATGTCTTACAGATAAACTGTGGAAAACTTTTCGACTAATAAACTTTTTTGATGTTTTCTGTGCCAGTTACAACTTAACTCCTTCAGTGATCTCTGTCCCAGTCATCTATAGAAACCTGTAATTGATTAGGTGAGAAGATGGAACCTTCTAATACCAGGCCATGACATTTGCCCAGAACAGGAGGTGAGATCTTTTTATTAAACCACAGTGTACAAAGACAATGATTGTTTTAATGCTTCTTATCAAACCCTGCACTGACAGCATCTTTCCTTTTTCCTATTTCTATACATGCATTTATATCAAAGAATAGACCAGATGTGAATAGAGCAGCAAAGTTGAAGTCACCTCTATTCTTGTTTTTCAGCTGGCTTCAAAAGATAGAGTGACATCCAATTGCTTTGGCAATATTATAATCTTTCAAAAAAAAGTCACTGAACTAAAGTCACATCTCATTTTTTAATATATAAGTAGCCATGCTTTTTCTTCTTATAATTTGTATTTAACTCACAACATGATAGAGGCTATTATTAAACAAATTCATTTTATATTCAAGAAAAACCAAATTTGTAAGAATGCAGAATGGTAGTTTTCTATAAATGTTAAATTTCAAGGTTAGAACTGCCATAATAGAAGGGCTGTTTACACTCACAGAACTCTTTCTACACAAGACTCTACAGAAGGTATTATTAAAATGAACTTCTAACTGAACAGAGAACACATCCTGGACCACAGGAATTTTGAGGTTTGAAAACTGAATGTAAAAATGCTTGAGATCATTAGTTAAACATGTAATAATGCACACGTATTAATTTTTCCACAACAGTCTCATGCCTGATAGTAAAAAAACCCAACCCTTAAAACATTGCAATGTAAAAGATACAACAGTGATTTTCATGGTGCCTTTCTGCAACTTTGCTACTATCTGTTTATTAAAAAAATATTTTTCTCATTTATGAAAATGTCCATTTAAATCAAACATGAAAAAAATGGATATACCCCTTAACACTGAAAATAAATAGTTTTCTTTCTCAAGAACTGCAAGGGGTTTCCTATGTTTACAGGATACTTTGCACAATGGGGCCTCATCCTTGTCCAAACTTCCAAAGCAAAGTGGTGAGAAAAGAACAACAAAAAAATCTAGACATATTCAACCCATAGGCCTATTTTTCTCTTACAGAAACCTAGCAACAAATTACAAAAATAAATAAAACTTTTCATAAACAGAAAACTCATGGTATTTGATTTTAATTCACCCTTTTTCTACTTAGCCAGTGCAGATGAAAGGTTCATTAAGTATGCATTTTCAGAACTCAAGAAAAAGAGACCATGTGAGAACACAAATGAAGAATACAACAGTCAAAAATGGAAGTCTAAAGGCATTTAGAAATTTTTCCCCTATATACCTAATGAAAAGACTGAGTATCACAAAACTATAAAGAAAAACTTAAAATCCTATTTCCAATTGTATCAGCACTGTCTTAACAACCAATTTTTAGCTTTCATTTCTAATTGTCTCAACTTACATTCAAATGCATGTTTCAATGTTTACAGCTACTCCCTTTCCAAGATCCTTAATCTTTTTACAAAGTTAGTATGAGTTGTTTATGAAAATTACCATCAAAACCACTTTAAATACACTATCCAAACGGCATTGTTTTCTCATATCCTACCTACTGTAATTGAAAACTGGGAATTTACTGGAACTGACAATTTATTATGAGTCAGATGGTTGATAGCCAGGCCAACCAAAACATCTGCTGTGCACAGTCACAACTGCTATAACCCATTTCCTCTTGTGCCTGGAGTCCTACCAAGTTGTACATTAGAGTTCCTTTTCCTTAAATATGCAGAGTATGGAAAATCAGTTATTACCTTTTCTTCATTATCAGAAAAAAAGAATTGCCTTGCAGCTCTGATTAAAGAGTACTTCTGAGAGGAGGTATTTCTGTATTTGGCACACAAGTGCAATTCCCTGCTTGTAGTGGTGCTCCAGTCTTGTCATGTGCAGTAGCAGGACCTGTCCTTCCATGAAAGACTCAAGATGGAGGGGGCATGAGACTGGGAGAAGTCTGCAATGGGGTGATGCACAGATCAAGGATGTGGCATTGAGAGCCTGGTTTAGTGTGATTAACAAAAATGGGAAGAAAAGAAATTTTGAATTTGGTACAAAGGATGGGAAAGTATGAGCAGGAAGAGTATTGGCATTCTTTGGGGTGGACCAGCAGCTTCTGACCCTGGGGACAGTAGGAAATAAGGCAAGGGAACTGAACTACTGGTGAGGCTGTTAAGTTTGTACTGTGAATATACCCAGCAATTGGTGTGGGGATAAAAGTGAGGGAAGGAATAGAACACAAACTGTTAAACCTATCAGGTGTTCCTTTGAGAAATGAGATGCCTCACAGATGATTGATATTGTAGATGCCTCCAACAGTATGGTGAGGCCAAATCTGCTTCAGGAGGGAGGTTCCCAGTCCCAGCTGATTGCTCCTACCTCTTGCAGGAGGTTTCACAGCTCTTCAATAATTGGTTTTGTGGTATGACTAATGGAAGGAATGGAAAACTCGAACAAATGGGGAAGGGATCACTTAAAATAAACAAAGGGTAAACTTACATGATGTGATGGAGGTTGCTGGGGAAGGAGGAATAGAGAGGCAGAACATGGATGAGAACAGCATGGAGTGAGGAAACCTTGATCTCAGCATCTGCAGCCAGCTTACACTAAGTGGGTCTTTCAACAGCCACTTGCTTGTCTGTGCTATCTCTCAGCCCTACCGAGTCAGTCAGCTTCACTGAAATTGAGTGTGAAATTTATGTTTCAGGATCCTTTCTGAAAAAAGAAAGGTGTCCAGAACAGAAATGCATGAGAATAACATGCATTCAGAAATTTGTCTTAGGGTCAAATTTAATTAATGTTATTCTGCATGATACACATCTGTAAGATACTTATTAACAACTGGTCAGATAAGAAATTGGTTTTGAAGCTGAAATGTGAATTACACCAAAGAATACACAACACTGAACACTTCATTAGCATTAACAGGCCTCTTGCTTCACAAGAGTTAGCAATGTTTGGCTTTTTCACACCAAATGGCAGTGTGCAATAATATGAAAATAAAGCACAAGTAGCTTGTACCCTTATTGTGTAGCAGTTTCACCAGCCAGCTTTGATTCGAGCAGCTACAAGTTTTCCTAATCTTTTCCTATATCCAGTGTTATTTTGTTTTTGTTTTTTTTTTGTTGTTTGTTTTCTTTTAAATAACAAAACTCACTAGGGGAAAGAAGGCTAAGGAATGTGGAGTGGCAAATGAGACAGAGAAATCTGCTTCACTCTAGGGAGAATATTTAATCACACCAGGAAATTCTTTCTCCTGTCTTCCAGGAAACCCACCAGGTCTGATCAAGGAGTGTTGATTCTTTAAATAGGATCTTTAATGAAAACAAAGACAGTTACCTTGAGTGCACTGCTCACAGCATCAAAGCATTCCTCACACAATCCCTCTCCCAAGGTAACACAAAAACACTCGCCTGGCAAAGAATATTTGAGCTCAGTGTTGTTCTGATTTTAAAAATTACATGGAAATTGTAGGCTAGGAATGAATAACTTTGTAAAATCTGAAAAGCAAGCTTCTAGAACAACATACTGTGTTTTCTTCATGAAATAAAATGAAACAAGTATCTACTGAGCATTAAAACTATCAGCAAGACCTCCAAATATACCACTGGGTATCAATAGCTGAACATTAAAATGACAGATGTTTCACAAGCAATGTGACCTCCCAGGGGTTCTTTTTATTGTCATTGTTCAGGGTTTTCTTGTTCAGTTTTACATATGCATCTGTTTTGTCTATAGTTTTTTCTTTCATTATGGTCATGGTAATTTACCACTATCACAATATGATTGATTGTTAAGAGTTAGGTAAAGAATGCTGTTAGGAAAAACGTTAAGAAAATGCTATTAAGAAAAGCATTGTCCATGAAAATGCATGCTAGATTCAAAACTTTCAAGATTAATGAAATTTCAGATGATAAAGATTAATTGAGTTTGACAGCAGAAAAAGTTGTGGTGACACTTTCAGCACAACAATACTGTTTGCTTAGGTCTGAAAAACAATCTCAGAAAACATGGCAGATTCCTTCAATGGTCAAAAACATGTTTTGGCAAGTTTAAGACTCAAATCTGAAATACATAATATAAGTGTAGCACAGTACAAAATTAGTATTTTTAAACTGATTTCAAGCAATCTAAAATGTTTTTACACATTCATTTTCACATATAAAATATATTTGCAAACAAGGATCATTCTATAATTTGCTAAGTATGTTTTGATGACACTGCAGTAGAGAATATTTAATATTTTTAGAAGAGGCTGATATGTAAGAAGCTGATGATCTTAACTTTCAATTCATTCAATGAAACTTAAGTATCAGTACATTTGCTCTACCTACTCTAATATCAGGTATCACATTCAGATTAAAATAAGATTAAAAACTAGCATGTACAGAGTTTGGAATACATCTGCAAATGAAATACAATTTTTAAAAAAAACAAACACAAAATAGGAAAAAATATTAGAAATCAGATTGCTGGGTAATAATTATCTCAGACCTGGCTTTTCTGTGCATTCATGAAAAAGCACTTTTACTTCCTAGAAAATGTAGGACATCAGTTTATCAAACAGTACACAGGAGTGCTGCTTAATTTTTCTTTCATTTCCTTCTAACTTAACTTCTAAGCAGACCACATAAATCATTAAGTCATTAAAAAACACTACAGTTTTCCCATTAAGTAAATTACCCTGAGAGACACCCCCTGCCCCATTAC
Source organism: Petroica traversi (assembly GCA_025920805.1). Taxonomy (NCBI): domain Eukaryota; kingdom Metazoa; phylum Chordata; class Aves; order Passeriformes; family Petroicidae; genus Petroica; species Petroica traversi. The sequence continues at coordinate 17,873,736 of JAHLSL010000010.1, forward strand.
TCTGATGAAGTTTTGTAGACAAGAAAGGGATTCCAATACCACCATATCTTCCCTAGAACCTCAAGAAAAGCACCTTGAAGCTGACAGGAGCACCTGCCTCTGCCATCACCAGCTGATAATGGGATGAACAAAGTGCTCACAGACTGCAAACCTTAGTTTTTAACTCTTCTTAAACAGCAAGCAGCAGTTGTATGCACTCAAACCAAGACAATGCTGCCATGTCTTGACTAACAGCTACCTCCCCTGTAGTTATAACACATTTTTTAATGTAAGCCTCTTTTTAAACTTGTTTTCCTGATAAAGATTTGGGGACACATAAAACCTGGAATTCAAATCCTTCATTAGGATTTCACCAAGACTCAAAACTTTCCAGCCATCTCTTCAGTTGACTGGACTGTAATTTATTTAGAAAGCAGTATTTGCATTCCTTTTCTCCATTTTACTGATTTCTCATCTCTTTAAAAATAGCAATGTCATTGCAGGGGCCAAAGAACAGTCTTCTTGTGTCCAGCAGAAAAGAAAATCTCCTAATAAATACCCAAGTACTTAATTGGAGGACAAATAAATCATTAATACAATTCTAAATAAAATTTTTTTGCTAAGCCAACTTCCTAATCGCCCTGTACTGCTCTTCTATACGTGCATATTTATACGTGTAGATTGACAAAACAAACATAACAGATTAGTATACAGGGTTCATGGCTGAAAGATTCAGAGGAAACAATTATATTTGGGAAGAATGTAATGTATTTGTGCAAGCGAGGATTCTAGGTACAGAGCTGACTTAGGAATGAAAGCATGACACTAACAAGAGTATTGTTTTAAAGATAATGAAATAATTCATTGATACAATTAATAAACCTCAGCAAAAAAAAAAAGAGAGCAAAAGTTAAAATATTGAGAAAGAGACATCAATCATAAGTATTTCTGTAACCGTGCTGTGGTTGGAAGTCAGCGTAAGAATTTATTTTTTAAATCAATCCACCTTTTTAATAAAAGCTTTTCCCCATGCTCTCCACGTATTCTTCCATGTTCCTGGTTCAGTGAATATCTCTGGAAAATCAGAAATACTATAGATTACATGGGTCACAACAAGAACACCAGAGTAAAGCCATACCCTGAGCTATGCCTTCAGTGAACCAGGAAGTACCAACATGATTTCACAGATGAAAAAGTGAATTATCAAAGTGTAAGGTAAAAACAAGCAAAGTTAAACTTGTTCAGTGGTCTTTCACCACTGCAGCTTAGCACTGCTGACCTGATTTAAAAATACAAAACATTTTATTTTAAAAGAAAGCGTCAATGTTAAAAGTATTAACTGTTATGAGTTGTTTTGTCAACTGCTGTTTCCTGAGAATAACAAGAATGTTACTTATTAAAGTTCACAGGACCTTTGATTCACAAACTGCTATTCTGCATTCCCGTCTCAAGGATATATTTGTATTTCTTTTCCAGAGAATTCTATTATCCCCTCGATTCACATACTGTTATTACACATTCCCATTTCAAGGATAAAATATTTTTATCTCTTTTCCAAAGAATTTTGTTATTCCCCTGTCTCATTATTCCATTTATGTCTACTGGATCTTTAAAATAGGAGTGTGTTTGTGTGGGGCATTTGGACAAAGACTATGGAAGTCAGAGCATCCTGCCCCCTTGAGCCCTATTTACAAACATTCCGCTTTCCAGCAAAGAACATACTTGGTCTGGACACAAGTATAAATGTATACAGATGTCACAAAGGGTAATAACACTAATACTGTAATAAAAATAAAATTCTTGCAGTAAGAAGAGAACTCAGCTTTTCTCTTGTATTTGTGTGAAGGTGGATCCTGATATAGGTGAGAAGCAGGACACTGGAATGAGGGATAAAAGCTGTATTTGTAAAAAATAGTTGTGACATTGGTATTTCAGAGTTCATATCTGTACCGATATGTTAGTCAGGTACATAATGTGAGAAAAATTCACAAGGGTGGTGTCTTTCTACATAAAATAAAAAAAGTCACACTTGGTGACATGCTGTGTCAAGAGAGGTCTCTGAAACTTAGAGTGTGAAACAGTAACTCCCATACTTCAGCACACAGCTCAGGTGAAGGCTGAATCATCTGTTGTTGTTTACCTTGCCCGAGACAGTGCCTGAAACACGGGGTGCCCAGTTCAGACATGGTCCCACTGAATTAACGGGGTGGTTGCTAGAACAATATGTAATGTATTTCCAGATGGAAGACTGACTCCATCACTGACATTTCCCTGACTACTGACTCAGAAAAGATCACCAAATCTTTTCTCCTATCTTTTCCATCAGCGTATCCATCACCAACTTAGGGTGAAGAATTTGGAGAAGTATAGTTGAACTCTTTTATGGTGTCTGGAGCTGTATTTCAATAAAATGAATAGGGTTCAAAGGCTACTAATATTGTGCCCACCCTTGAATTTTTAAAGTCTTTCTTGACATTTTCTCTCATATCACCTGTTCCAAAGTTCAGGGAATAATTTTTTGTAAGTGCAACTTTTAATGCTGCCACAAGGCTCAAATTCGCCTGCACAAGCTCAAATGCTTCAGCACAGCATCCCAGCATGCTCAAATCAACAGAGAAGAATTTCCTCTGTTCTAGGTCTGATAGTCAGCTTTCTGATCATAAAATTGAGCAGTATATTTTTTGTCATGGAGGGTGATCTGATTCCATACAAGCAAAACTTGGATCACATCCATAAAGTTTGAACTGAAAGCTTCTTACCCTGTTCTTTAGGAGAGACATTTACTTTTTAATATTCTTTTTTCTTTGAAGCAGTCAAATAAAGACTACATTATTTTCAGAAGTTTTCTGAAATAATGCAAATCTGATGTTCAAACTTTACAATTGATGGGATTTGCTGGATGGTTATTCATTTGGTTCCATTTTGCAGTTATGAACAGTTAAGAGTTCATGGGGATACACAGATAATTGTAACTCTTCTACTTCCCACTTCTTCAGGAACCTCAGCTCCCCTACAGGCAACAATTTCAAAATAATATCATCCTTTAGTTGTCTTACATGTACACCTACAGTGGGGCTCACTGTGGTACTTCTTTGGGGACAATATTAAGAATTTTACAAAAAGCTTAAGAAAAGTGCAGAATTGGAAGTTTTTTCAAAGTAGCTCGTGATAATCAAAGTACGTGCCAGCTAAAAACCAGAGAAGCCAATACTTAAGATGTCATAGTAAAAAAGAATAGATTAAACATATGATGTAAATAGTAATATATAAATTCCTATGTATATTAATAAACTGTAAGTATGAAACCATTGAACCTTAGAAAGACACTTAGAAAACAGTTGGGTTTTATCAGTGACAAAACTGCAATCAACAGCATTTTAAAGATCAAGGGAGAAGGAAGATTCAAACCCCATGCATTCTGGGAACTCTCAGAAACTGCCAAATTCAGCTCTATTTTTCTAATTAATCTTTCCACTCTCAGCAACTTGATTTTTGCAAGTCTAAGTAAAAGTCTACCATCTTGATATCTCATGTACAAGATCCCTTGTTTTTAACTTTATGGCATTTATCTGGAAATGAAGTGTCTCATCTTTTATTTCTAGGGTTCAAATATAATGCCAGAAGCTTATCCTCTCTTGTTATTTTCTGAACATTAGAAATAGATGAGATTTTGGCCCACCATTTTCAATTTGTATGCAGTGGTCACAAAAGAAAACCATCTAAAGGCACATTCTGCCCCAAGCCTCACAACTACCCAATATCAATTTTCACATCTTTGGAAAATGTACTGGGGGATGTAGGAAACCACGTGCAGTTAGGTATCACCTCTAGCTTCAAATAAACATGTTGAGAAACACTGCTTTAACTGAGTATAGTTCAAGTTTTAGCCATCAAAGAAAAGTCTACAAGTCTGCTCTAATTAAGATTGAATACATTAAACAAAACCACTACCTGGTTGCACTATGTTCCTTTGAAGATCTACAAGTCAGAGTCTCCTGTTAGAGTCACAACTGAAATAGCAATCAAACAACATCACACAGGGAATCCAGTTCTAGGTATAGACATCCTACATAAAATCAGTTTAACATCACACAGAACCAGTTCTGATGTAAGATCTTGTAAATTTAGGGAACACAAAGACTGAGAACTGTGAGTGTAGTAATAAAAATACACTGTATATTTCAACAAACAAAAATAATTAGGAGCTACCCATTGACATGTAAATATTTTTTCTGTCCTCACAATAAAAAGAATTGCTAGTCATTAATACTGAAATTCAACACCGTCTCAGTTTTATTTTGTATCTATGCAAAGAATGGACCTTCCTTTATATTAATTTCCCACTTCTGCAGCCTATACAGCCAGGGGATGGATCAATCTAAAAACTCTGCTAGCAAAGCTACAGCCATAGGTTTTTGTTGCGTGCAGTTCATTAGCAATATAAAAACCCATGTTTAAGTGAAAACTTTAATAGACTTGACTTCTTCAAATAAACCTATCTGCATTTTCATTTACATTTGTAAAAGAAAGGACAAATCATTTCATGATTTACTTCAAAACTGTTCTAAACTTATGGTTACATTCAATACATACCGATGCTTTAAATTCAATAAATGTCACTGTAATCTTAGGATCACTGAAAACAGTAAATCCTGGAAAACAAATCAAGCTCAACTCATTCCAGTTTCATTCTGCAACTTACATACAGCTTCACAGAGTTACACACACTGGGAATAGACCCTCATTTTAGTTCTGCAAGGTACTTTTTCAAAAGTGTATCTGTTTGCTACAATAAAATGTATAGTATTTTATTTAGGTTGTTTTCAAACAATTCAAGAAACAGCACTGACTGCAACCCATGATAAAGTTCCTACAGCTGAGTATGTTCAAAGAAAGCATTTCTAGAAAGATATAACCATTTATTTATCTTCATTTTCCTTTGCACAACGCTTTCACTGCAAAGATAAAACTCTTTAGACATAGTCATGGCATACACAGGTGTCCCTACCCAAATGTATGTATACAGGTTCTTTTTAAAGAAGTTTTGCTCTAGTTACCAGATGGGCACTGCAATAATTAACTCAAATGAAACAGAAGTGAAGATCCTTCCATTCTCTCACTCTTTTGCTGCTTCATTTGGGATTCACACTACAGTCTTGCAAAGTTCTGACCTTTCAGCCCAGACAGTTAGTCACCTTATGAACACAAACTTCTCCTTAACTATGAAGCTCAAGACTTCTCCCTCCCCATGTAGCATTGTTAACTGTCTGGTCTGCAACAGAAGCCACTCCTTTGACTTATACTTGGCCCCACAGCAATCTCCAGAAAGCTCTGTCTAGACCAAGTCTTCATTTGTTTTGATTGGTCCCTAGACTCCTTGAGTAGTATTAAATAGAAATTATTAGTATTCTTTGGAAATAACCATTGCCCTGACTCCCTGTGAACACTGGCTTTTTAGCCCCTACAGTCTGTGACAATCAATTTGAAAACTTCTAGACCCTTCACAGATAGCCAGCAGGTCTGCTGCTGAAAGTGCTTTGCACTCTCTAGGCTTTAACACTCTCCCAATGCTATCAATGCCAGTATTTATAAATACATAAAAAGAAACTTCCAGTATTTTCCTTCTACTCCCTAAAAAATTATGCCATTTCCTTTTGTCTTCCTCCATATTTGATTCCTCCATATCCTAAACTAACTGAAAGGCTTCTTAAAAGTTTTTGTTTAGTTTGGGTGTTGCTTTTAAAAATATATTTCTTTATTTTATTTCCATGGCATATGGAAACAGATGCTTCAATTCCTTGAGCTCCTTCAGCCTGAAATACAAACAGGCTACTTAAAACACATCTGTCTTGGTTTTCACTCAGAATAACTGCACTTACTTGACACTAGTTTGTCTTAAGGCTTTCTGTGTCCAAATAGATGTGCTTCTGACAAGTGGTTATTTGTTGGCTTTTAATAAATATAGAAAAGATATCCTTTTCCACTAGGATTAGTCAACACCTACAGATTTGTATCTCTTCTCTTCCCCCAAAACTTTTATTTTGTTTATTCTGCATTAATCAAGGATAGTGTTCCCACATTAAGAAATGCTCTCTGCAGGTATTTTTGTATCTATGAAATTGAAGATGCTTTACATTAAAACTTTAATCTTCACAAGATTACTATAATTATTAGTTGCACTATAATAACTGGTTTTGGGGCAACCACATGTTTGATGCTCTATTGTTAAAAGAAGAGCAATCCCTTTCATAAGTCTTTACTATCTGGAAGGCAGATGGATAAAGATACCAGGAAAGTCCAGAGACAAAATTAAACATCCCAGGTTTTTTTCTAATGTTTGTTTGCTTTGCGTGGTAATTGACTTATTTTTTATAGCTCTTACAACAAATTACCTTAGAACAAGAAAAGGAACTAACTGAAGGGCATTCTTTGCTGTAGCCAGTTTCACTGTGGAACACACTGATATGTGAGGTAAAGTTATTTAAAAAATGAGGAGAACAGAAAAGACACACTCAGACACTGATGCCACATTTCCTTAGGAAACTGAGCTAAAACTGCAGCTAAATGAACAACTTGTTTTATCTGAAATATGGTAGGGAAACCCTTGACACAAAAACATATAAATAACTCCTTCATGAAACTGTGTTCAGAGGTTATCAACAGCAATTTCTTCTATCAGCAGTTCATTCCTTCAAGAAGTTGCCATTTCCATTTGAAAAGCCATTCTTGAGAAGGAAAAGTGGAAATCTCTGTGTACAGGTAGACAGATGTCCGAGATGTCTACAATGGGTATTTGCAGCAAGTCCATTATATGCTGAACTTAAGGTTTAATAAGCCTGGAAAGCAGATGCTCAAGATTGATGGTGAAATGACCATTATTGGTATAGCTCCTCAGAAAAAGTAATCTCTACATTTTCTGAGATAACATTTTAAGACAAAATGCTGCCTTGATTAATAGGGGGTGAAAAACTGAACAGGGGCTAAGTATGAGCTGTAAAAGTTCTAAATCTGTAAAAACGCCTCATATGAGGAATATAATAATTTAGATTACTCTTGATTGAAATTACCTTTGAAAACAGAAAAACTGGATGTCTATTAGGTGAAGGAGAAATGCAGAGTGGGCATAGACACTTCTAGAACTCGGCAGATTATAAAGTACTACTTGAATAAAGCAGGTGAGGTCTCATCTTTCTCCTTGTTGAAGAAGACAAAGATGACACTATTGAAAACTTTACTTCCTACCTACATACGTTGGTGTAGAGCCACTCACTACCAGAGCAAAGGTGCTACACCTTATAGAATATCTCTCAGTCAACAACTGCCCCTTGTTTCAGTTCAAATCAAATGCTTTGGTGCACTGTTCTTTAACAGGATTAACATAATTCAAAGTGTTTTTAATCTGAGATCACTGTTTCACTAGGTGTACATGAAGAGACCTTTCTCTAAAGCACCATATTTTGTGACCTGCTAACTTGATTTACACACAAACTGCTAGTGGCAAATTGTCACCAATACAGAAACAACTATTTCCGTTGAAGATGAGAGGTACTGTATCAGATTAGATGTTGAAATAGGCAAAATAAGAGGAAATATTCTGCTGAGTCTTCACGGTACAGAAGTTTATTTCTAGTTATAGTCCATGATTTTTCCACCAATTTTATATGAAATATGAAGTGATGCCACTCTTCTTCTATCATATTTTCAAAGGCAAAATGCACTATCCAGTACAATGAAAGGAACCACAACTTATTTGTCATGACACCATACATAAGACACATAATGCACTGATTCTTCAAAAAGTTATCAACAGTTCAATACAACAACCATTTTTTATATATTCTGTGAAGATCATGCTCAGCTACTTCAGCTAGAAAAAGGTTTATTCTTAGGAGAACATGTACATTCTCAGTGACTTAAATGCTGTTCTTTAATCTAACAGTGAAATTATTGTTAATGCCAAGTCTAATAGGAGATCCTTTTTCTTGGCTGCAATTCTGCAGGGACCTTAGGTAATGGAATCAAAATCTTGAGCTTTAAACAAGTGCTGGCACAAACCTAGCTGCAGTAACCAGAGCAACCTTAAGCAATGTTGTAGTTACCTGCTGTCTGCTCACCAGACTATCTTTTTATGAGCCTCAGGCAGTTGGTGAATACATATCTTTGCATTAATTCCCACTTAAAGTTAAATTTAATTAAATAAACTTGGGACTTTTTAGTCCTCACCACAAATGATGTGCAATATTATTCTAACAAAGAAGTTTAGTAGATATTTGCCAACTTTGAGAAAATCCTTGTTAGTGGATATTGCAAATAAAGTAAACACTGATCTTCAATTTCACTTGTATTGTAAATTAAGTTACTTTAGGCATTTTGAATTGGTGAAGAACTTCTGTCTGTCTTCATATTTTATAAAGGCCTAGCTTTTTTCTTTTTTTTATACAAGGGAAATTAAGTATCTTCCACATTTCAGCACCTGAAAAAGTAATGAAATGTGGTCAGAGGGTACCCAGCTCTGATACTGAGTTACCTTCCTTAATTATTAAAGAAAACAAAACTCAAAAAGAAAGGTAAAAAACTTCTGACACTACTACCAACAATAAGTTAGGCATGATTGGGACTTACAGTGTTGTTCTGTCTGAAAGACAGCACTGAGTCTATAATCAGAAAATAAATATGTCTTAAACAACATACATCTTCCCCAGGCATATAGAAATTCCAAGGACTTTGCAAAGAATTCTCTAGGTATGATTAAGATACCCTCAAATACTGCTTCTCTGCCTTATTTATGATTGATTTTCACTTGATTAAATAAACAGATTTTATTAATTTTATTAATTAAATAAATAAGGAAGGTTTTGCTCCCATTGACATACTGGAGGCCTAGCAGGCTCCAGCACAGTTCAGAGCAGGTAAGAAAGAAGACGAAAGCCACTGTCTTCAGAAGAGCATTAAATACTGTGGCACTAATCAATCAGACTTCTGGTGCTAAGGTTTGAGCTCTGTGCTGAGAAAACTTGGCTAATACAGAAATGACAATGACAGGTCTTGCATTCTTGTCTGAACTGATCTGAAGCCATCAGCAATCCTGACACTGGTAACAGCCACCTCAGCACTAGGAATAGCAATGCTTGTATAATGAATAGCTGGTATCACAATAAAATCTCATAAATCTGTTTCTTTCATAAAGTGCTGGATGCTTCATAGGGTAGCCAGAGGAGTTATGAGGCCATTTCTGAACTCAATTTTGGTTCCATCAACCTGACACCTCAACAGCTTGAGCTGTCACACCTAAAGACCTGAATGCTCACTTATCAATGTCAGCAGGAAGAGAATGACAACTAAGTCTCACCACTGAAAACTTACTTCATGTTAAAATAATTTGATGCCATTGCTCACATGGATAGACTAGAATATAATTTCCACTGTCTTCTACTTAATTTTGACATATTGAACTGACATTCAATAATTTAAATAAAGTAGCACAAAAGCATTTGGAAGGTACTAATCATTCAAAATATCTGTAGTCTTGAATTCATATATACATGCACTTTAAACTATTAGTAGCAATTGAAATTATTACTTAAAAGGGACTAAAACAGTATTTAAAAGATAACCTATGACTAAAGCAAAAATATTTAAAGCAGTAATTAAAAACCTTTTCAGTTTGTTTGAAATTAATAAAATTGCTCATTTCCTCTCTACCTCCAACACTGCTGTATCAAAGGGCATTACTCAAAGACTTAAAAACATCTACTGAATGACAGCTCCTTAAATTGCATAAAGTTCAACCATGATAAACAAATACTCAAATGGACAAAGGCTAGCACACAGAATAGCTTGTACTCACCTATTAATAAATATCATACTAAATTTAGGTTGACAGCCACAGCTAAATTAGCAGATGAAGTAATTATTGTATTTGATACTCCAGAGCTTAAGAATCACAACTACTGGAATCTATTTCTGGTCTGTCACTACATTACTCTAGCAAAACTTCATATACCGGTTTCCCAGTTTTAAAATGTGGAGATTGATACATCTTATCAGTGATGTTACAGGTCTTAAGTCAATATTTCAAAACCTTTAGATTCTGACTGCAAAATTCTCCATCAATGATGCAGAAAGGAAACCTATTAATCTCAATTCCTTTAACTACCACCAACAGCCTTGTGAACAAGAAAAAATTTCAAGTTGCAGAAGTATTTCCAGCATTTCAGACAACTATCACTGGCAACATAAAATTCTTTTAACAGAAAAAGGATGAAAGAGTAATTCGTTTGATGAGCCAAATTTCAGCCTGATGCTTTTATAGGAATAATAAATCTCTAAAAAGAGGATTCATAATATTGATGCAGAAATACTGAGACAAACTCAAAACTATTAATGGTGCAAAAGACACCACTTCAAATGCTTTTACCTGTCTGAACCAGTTTTGCTGCTTTGACACACCTACAATTCTTGTATATATTTATCCCTCTGAAACACAGAACAAGCACATAACACAAAGAGGCCTTTATATATAATGCCATATAATTACCCTTCACATTTCAGATGGTTTGAAAATCTGTGTTTATGAATATAGTTCTGTGATCATGATCCTGTTGACTTCATTGAGGGCAGAGTCCACCACATGGAATAAAAAACACAGTTGTCTCTGGACTGGCCTGAACTGCACCAATTGGGCCAATTAGACAGCCTTTCTATAAAGGTATCCGAAATATTTGTTTTTAAAAAATTGCACACAACTAGTTTCATAACAGGAGACATAATACCTGTTGCCTTGATCACTTTCCAGCACCATAAACCTCTTCTTTTTTTCTAACACAAACACAAGGAAGTGAAACTACCAGCTAGTCCTTTCCCATAACATGAAATATAATGAAAATTTCTTTGAAAAACAGGGAAGAAAACCCACCAGCCATGAGATACACACCTGCTCTTCACTATAGCCAAAACTCTGGTTTAAAGCTAAAAATCAACTCTTTTTCATGACAATTAGATATATCAATGATTTGTTTCCAAATGCAAGTGACTTCATTCTCATTACTGAATAATCAGCTACTCTGTGTAACTGTACTATTTTTTCAGTATTTGTGTAAGAAAAACTGAGAATCTAGATTAAGAGAAGCCACATGGTAATTCCAAAAAGTTATATGGCAATTTGCATTCCATACTGTGCAATTAAATATAAATATATTGCTTTGTAGGCTTTATTGATCGAAATCTATGTTTTACGTCTCGAATTTACACCATATCTAATTTTCTATAAAACACCCTGTAGGAAGAGTACAACAAAAAGAAGTAAATTTTAATCTCATTGCTCTAGCCCTTTAAAGAAAATAATGAAAAAAATGAATTCTTTTACTGCTCTGAAATTACAAGCACACATTAAGCATAAGTTCATTTATTGAAAAGTTGTCTTCTGCTTTTCAGGATGTAAATGCTTCCAAAGCCCTGAATAGCTGTGCAACCAATAATAGAAAGAAATTTAAGACTGCAATAAGAATCAAAACATTGTATCAATTTGTAACTGTATGTCACTAATGCATTTTAAATATTTCCCCGTTGTTCAATATATGAAAAATCAAGAAAATATGTGACTTTCCCTCTCAGCATCAAAAAGAATCTCTTTAAGAACCTCAGTGGAAACAAAAAATATAAAAATCATTCTTCCTGATCCTTCATGTTGATAACCTCACTTTGAGGCTTTAAAAATATTCGGAAATACACCAAAATATATATATTTGTAACACACCATCTGTGCACCCCCCAAGGACACACACGGATGCAAAGGGCACATACTCTCCTCTTTTGGTGCCCAATAGTTTTGGTCACTTAAAAGGGAGTTGGAGAATTCTGGTACTACCGCTACACTTGGAAAGAAAATATACTGTTAAAAAAGGAATGCAAATTGAAAACAGTGCCTATTCACTTCTGAACTAATTTTATGATTTCACAATCTTAAAATAAAATGTATCATTTTCCCACCACAGATATCAATGCTCAGTAATTTGTCATCATTCTCAAAATAATTACAAAACATATTGAAAAACAATAAATAAACATTTTGCTAACAATTATGTTTGTACACTGCCAGGTCAGAACTGCACTGAAAAACTCTTATCTTCATATGTAAATTCTTGGAACGCACACAACACCAAGTTCTTTTACTTTTTCTTCATTTAACAGGCAAGCTTCTAAACAAATGCAATTGATAGCAGTCTCTAACTATGATGGGAAAAGAGATAATAAAAGAAATCAGGCCTTGTATCCAGAGAAGGATTTATACAAATAGGAGAGAAATAACTAGGTGTCTAAAAATTATCCTTCTGATGGTAGGAAAATTTGAGTTTTAAATTCAATAGTCATTTAAAGCTAAAACACTTATCAGCAACATTTATCAGACTACCTCTTCCCCTGCCAACAAAATCTTTTTTTCAGACACGGTATTCCTTCATGTACTATTTGGAAGGAAATGTGTCTCTGCAATAAAAATTCCTTCTGGTTTTTTTTTTCACTCCCTTCCAACTTATACCAAACAAGAAAGCATAACAGACATCCTTTTATGGTTAAAAGGATCTTGACCAAGGTTCTTAATGTTCTTGGACAAGCAATGCCCACATTACCACAATACTTTCTTGACTTAACACAGTTTGAAGATGAGGATGATGCTTTACATGCTCCAGGCTGAACAGATTTGTTGGGAAAACATGTCCTGACAGATATGCTTAAGAGAATAAGGTCATTGATTAATCAAGAATGGAGTCCATTAAAATAATGGAATTAATATATTTGTAGACGGTTACTTAACAGGACACTCTCAAAGTATTTTTGTCAATTTTTGAATATTCCTCTCAATCAGCATTAATAAATGCTTGTCTCTGTATCTGTCTAGCTTTCAGCATGTTAGAAGCTGGATTGCAAATAATGGCTGCATTAAAAAAAAAAAAAAAGGAAATAGTCCCAAACTAATAATGTACTTGAAGTGATAAATTGAGCATTTCCAAATACTTTTTTTTCTGTATAATAATTTTGCGAAGATCTGAACATCCTCATGCAGAGGAGAAACAAATAAATATCTTGAGTCAATACTGTAAACATTTCAAACTAATGTTTTCAAAAGTTTACATGCCGTAAGCTTCCAAAATATTAATCTCAAGAAGAATCTTTTTCATTGTATTTTTCAAAGAATACAAAATTAGAACACAAAGATGAAGAGATAAGACTTGTTTCCAGCCTTTATCTGTGATTCAAAAAACACTAATGTTTTGTACAGCTGTAAATATCTTAATTGAAAGTACATTCCAAAATTGCCTTAATATGGTAATGCAGAGATTATTCATATTTCTCTACAAATTCAAGCTCTTGTTTTTTCTGTCCAACCCCAAAATAGCTTTTTCATATTAAATGAGCAGTTAACAGTCTTCATATTGAAAGCTTACTACTGATTCTTTTAACGAGAGATTTCCTTTACAGTAACAGTGATGATCAGCTCAGTGGAGGAACAAAATCAGCTGCACCATGATCTACCACAAATGTTCCCAAACTTATCCATCACTTGACTAAAGATTTAAACTGTATAATCCCTTAGATGGGCATTCCCAAATTGATTTAAAAAACATGTATAGATTATTAAGCTGCAGGAAGGAGTTTACAAATAAATTCAACCAAATGTCTTTGTGCCAAGCAAGTGTAAATATTCTGCCTGTGCATTCATCCCACTTGAGCCAAGTGGTTCTAAAACTTTTTGGATGATGAAAAAGTTTTGAATGTCATCAAGTTTTTCATTCTAGTATAGACACACCATAATAATTTTTCTCCCTTTTTAGTTTCAGATTCAGTGCATATGTAATCACTCTTTTCAGATGCCTCCCCACTGTCTTTGCTCCTTTCCCTGACCTGTTTTTAGTCTCAACAGATACTTAAGTTCATAGAAGCTCTATGAAGATCAGCAGCCAGGTAGAGGAGAAACACCACTAGTTATTCCACCAAATACTCTGACAGGTAAATTTAGTTTCCTATGACTGGCAGCAACTGGGGGGCCAAATAGTGAAAACACTTCCCATCTTTCCACTTGATAAATTGCTACACAGGACACATGGGAGAACAATAACAGCACAGTGTAGAGATTCAAGGAGATGAGGGATTAAACCTGTACAAAATGAAGCTTCACTATTTCTACTGCTCACAAATGTGGTGAATTTACTTAAAACCTACATCTGTGTGTGTCAGAAAACTGCTCTAGAAGTGAAGCCCTACTAAGCACACTCACCTCCCATCTTGATGAATAGCATTGAAAAATTAATTAAATTTCTTTTTTCAAATCTCATTTATACAGATCACTATTACATTTTTTCAAGTCTCCTGGGAATGCCTCCTTCCAAACCTAGGAGACTGCATTTTTTTAAAATCTTACATGGATCTTTGCTGCTTAATAGGCTTTGAATGACTCAGTTATTTTCTATTAAAATATCTCTTTGTGCTATACCTTCTTTTATATTTAGAATCGAAGCACTGTATTAATATAATGCTTATTCATACACACCTTCTTGTAACAGTGATAACATATTTATATCAGTGGTATATAACATTCTACACCATTTTTCCAGGAGGGATACGTTTATTCAGCTATATTCACAAAATTCATAAATAAAGAAGCCAAGGAAAAGCAGTTCTGCATACTGCAATGCTGCCTCACATGAGTCAGAGAAATAATATATGCCTCCAAGTTGCTTTAATAGGTATAGTCTCCTAAATGTGATACTATCATTGCCTGAAGGCCTGTAAACGGGCCTGCAGTTTGATCACACATCTTTTCAAGAAGTAACTGGCAACATGTGGTAAACAACAAGAAAAAAGAAACAAAGAGAATATTTTAGCTATTAAGTTGCTGCCATGCAGTAAAACTGATGCTGCAAGAACACAATCATAAAATGCCAGTCTTGTTTATTACAAATTCAGTTTCACAGCTTCTTATGAAACATTTGCTATTGCATCAAGAGAATCTCTCTGGTAATTTCATTCCAACATTTCTTTTGTTTTAGGACAGCTCATAAAGCACTCAGTCCTAAAGCACTGTACTGTTAACACCTCAGTCTTTTTTTTTTTCTACCAAACAAGTAATAGCCACCTGTAATTTCCACATCTTGAAATAAAGTTTCTACAATTTCTGATTTTATATTGAAAAAAAAATAAACCAGCAACTTGAAAAGGCAGTTTGAGTCGCCATGTTAAAAAGAATATTAATACAAGATAAACTGCTCTTCTGTTCAGTAGCTCTAGTGCAATCAAGGTTAGCTACATAGAACAAAGCCCAGAAATTACTGCCACTTCAACAGCCTTTTATTGACATCGTCAAAATAAACAATATGCATAAAATGAAATGGATACACAAAGAACTACATTCTACCTAGAAAGCTGAGTGTTCCATTTGAAGCAAAGAAGAAACACAGCCTTAAGAATATAAAATTGAAACTGCACCTTAAATATTTCTCACCCAGACTGCAAATCAGATTGCGTGTACTCCAGTCTCTGCTCTGCCATTTATTTGCTTTTCAACATTTTATTTTTTAAATTAGTGAAACAGTTACAGCGGTTTTCTTTCACACAGAACACAGCTCAACCCTGTGAACTTTAGGAAAAAGATATAATTGAAGTTCTAAGCATCTTCAGAGATATAATTATTGTCCCAATGTGAAGAGGTATCCAAAATCACCTCAGACACTCAAGAACAGTAAAGAATGTTTAATGGCACAATAGTAAGAACCCATAATAGTGGAAAAATGGCCTAGGAGAAAAATCTCCAGCAACTCTGAAGTCATACAACTCTTTCTGCTGACAGCCATGGCTTGTTTTTCGTCCAAGGAAAGTGTCTCAAAATGAACTGGACTTAAATGACTGCTAATTGTAACTGTAATGAGCTGTGAAGGTTATAGAAGGAGAGGGGAGAGGAAGAACACTGCTCTGGTTAAAGCCTTGGACAAGTTCTCTACTTACACCTCAGGATTCCACTCTGAATTTACATATACCTAGCTCGTGTTTCAAGTCCTGTCTGAAAAATACAGGTCTTTTATCATATGTCACTACCCCTGTGAACAACATATTAAATTAGAACTTGTGAGATGATCTTCTAACCTAGGTAGGGAGAAAAAGCTACAATACCTACATGTATGTCAAAATGGTAACCTGGGTATAATTTGACCTACATTTCAAGAGCTTATCTAATTACTTAACAACAGTAAAATGAAAATTAAATAAGATTTATTACTTGAAAAAAGTAATGAGTCTAGGTGAAATGAGAGAGAATTAATGATTTTATCTAGGACACACATTATAAATGCTAAACAATGAGAATAATAATTTGGAATGAGCGTGTTTATTCTTTGTTAACCAACACATTGTCCTCAGGGTTTTGCAAATGAAATTGCTGATTATTTACATACCATCAGTCAGTCATCAGTTTTAGTCAAGACATCAGTCATATTTGTCTAACATTTTTCTACACCAGAAAAGATGTTACAGCAAAACACAGAACATCTGATATCTCCAAATATAGAAATACATTCAGATAGATTACAAGCATATATATTTCAGTAGTTTATTACTTATGATAACTACAAAAGCAAATCATTAAAATGACAAAAAATGGCACAAGACAGAACAGCATTATCAGTTTAACTCTATTTCACTATTTTCCTTCACCAGAAGGACTTCCTATTGTTATTATATGGGTATACTTAAGTCTTATATGTGCACTCCAGACAGTTCATTACACAACCTAAAACCAACATCTAATTCACGGACATCTTTTTGCCCAAATTTTGATGTACTGGTAACCTGTTAAGGCCTAAGGAGTGCACCCTAATTGCACCCAATGAAGCCAAATTAATGCTCCTCCTCCCCGCTGCCCCTTCTCTCCCATGGATGTGCTGTTTGCAATGATTACAGGTCCCAGCACATGAAAGACGTGCAAGTTCTAGCATGAACGCCTGAACTGTTAAAACAGAAATAGGGAGTCAAGAGGTCTAAGTTTTATTTGTTGTTCTTTCACCGTCTACCTGAGATGCTGCTGGACAAGGCAAACTCTCCTTCACCCTTCTCCATTCAAACTTTCCTTCTAAAAAAAACCAAACCTATGTACACTTTCTGTAAACCAGCAACTACCTTCCTAAACAGAAGTTACTACAGAAATTAAAAACTTCATAGGAACATGGCGCATTGTTAGCTAGCAATTGGTGGACAAAATGCTGAGCATTCTTTTGGTAACATGAAAGAAAAACTGTGGAACAGTAGTATGTTTTATGGTATTATGATTAATGACATTGCCAGCATCAATTAGACAAAAATAAAAGTGACAGATCAGTCAACCTCAGAATGTTTACTGCTGAGATTATGTTATAGCTTTAAGTTTTTTATTTTTGGCTTAAACCTCTGAATCTATGAAACCAAGTAAAAGTGAGTAGTGTTACAGACTCCACTACACGGTTATTTTACAGACAAATATTAAAAAAAAAAAAAAAAAAAGCCAAACAAACTAAACCTCCTTTTAAGGCTGTCACCCATGGAAGGATTTTGTGTATTTAACAAAAAAAAAGGTTATCAATGCAAATCACAGAATTCAAACCAAGCATGACTAAGAATCATATGAAATCACCATAGAGATGTACATTCATGTGAGTACTATTCCTTCTTAAGGAGACATAGTCTAGTAAGCTGAAAGCCAGAACATTAAATCAACCCTGTCCTTGTAACAGCAACTTTATAAACAAAATTTACTTTAAAATGCCAACATATGAGCTGTTGTAGGATTTAAACCCTGATCTGAAGCCTTAGGAAGAACCCAATACTAGAAAGAGGCTGTGGGTTCAGCATCCTACCATGATGCTTTTATGCACTTCTGTATCTGCAAACAGAGATCTGCTGGTTCATGAGTGTTACAGATTATTTGCTACCTTCAAACTCTGTGCTCAACAACTTCTCAAGTATTTTTTCCGTCTAGAAGAACCAGCAGTGGAGAAAGAACGCAAGAGTTTTAAAAATATGTATTTCCAAGATTCACTTCCCAGTTTAAGACCACTGCACATTGCTTGTTCTACATAGTATGGGCGGACCACAACAGATAAAACAAGAACCATCATTATGTAATAACCTGCAATTATTTTTATGGCTATTGAATTCCATTCTTCCTATGCAATACATAAAATGCAAATGTAAAGCAATAGTACAAATTACAAGCCCTAACAAGGCAGTAAATCTGAACCAAGTCACGCAATATAACGTGTCTATAAACTTTCCCACCAGATGCAAAAAAAAGCCTTTCAAAAGCTGCTCTTTCTAACTTCTTTTTCCTTATTTTTAAAAGAAAATTAATGAAAATCTGCCCTATCTCTAGTCATAGCTGAATAGCAATTGAATAGTTCTACCAAATTTGAGGACAATTCACAGAAACTGAGATGAATATCCTAAGATTTAACAGTAGATTTGGTGATCCTTTTATTTACTATTGCATTATAAAAATAAAATGTTTAAAAATAAAAGAACTGTCATCAGAAATACAGTTGATTGGAGACTATGATTCATATTAAGATCATAACCTATAAAAATCATCAGCTGTGCAGAATGAGCTGTTCCAGTTGACAGATCTGATTAACAAAATATTCCAATAACTTACAGAAAAAGCTGATTTTAAAAAATTGATTTTGGCTTTCAGCATATGGAGCTTAAGGTGCTCCTGACACTAACATGTTTTATGTGGTTTTAGTGACTAGATGTTACAAACAAGTCATTTTGTTCTGGAAAAGCTGTACTAATAAACTCAGTGAGAATGAAGGGGTTTTTTTTTCCCCCCAGAATTCAAATGTAGCACATTTTGATCATAAAGTACACTTTTACAGAGCTTTGCTTCCCTGGGTTTGTGGGTAGAAGATATTAAGAACAAAATCATGAAAGGATGACTAATTAAATCATAGTGTCTGTAAGTATTTCTGCAGCTTCACTGAACTATAGCAGTTATCTTTTTACTCTTAACTCTCCAATACCAGAATCAGTAAATTCTGTGACTAAACAAGAGCTGACCTATTCTGAAAAACTCTGTGAGGTCAATAAAATGACTGTGATGGTAAGACCAGCCAAGAAGCATAATACAGGAGAATATGAAAGATCTTATACACTTTCACCTATAGTCACAAGTGAAACATCTTGCAAAATAAAAAGCCAAAACAAACCCCCCAAACCTTTACAGCTGACAGATCTTATGTTTTTTAAGCTATAATGAAAAACTAGACACTTAAAATATTTCAGCACCAAAAAAGTCTAGTTTTCCAATTCCACAACTTTTTAAACTACCAGAAACGTTTCATAACATGAAGACATTTTTTTTTTTCCCCTCCCCATTTTATTTTTGGCCTCAGTCAATATGTAAGGTCCACTGCTTGGAGTTTTCCTTGTTTCTGGCACTCAGATGTTTCTCTGACAATGGCCAACATATCGAGGTAAAGGAGCATCTCCTCTTTGGTACTTTGTTACTCTTTTCAATGAAAAACGTGGACAGCAAAAATAAATGGCAGATTACTGGGCACAGGCTAACATGAAAGACTCTAAGAGACAAGCATCAGTGACATCTATTACTGATAAAGCACACACAGCTTACAGTTATTTTCCCAGCCTCTACATCATACAATTTACTGTCTTCAGCTGCCACTAATGCTACTGTTTCAAATACTGCCAGTATTAACTTGCACAGACCCATTTCTAATCTAAAATCTCAATGGCTCATTATAATTGTGTGTTATAAAGTTTGCCTTTATTAACGAAGAAACCCAGACAAACTTTGATGATCCAATACTCTGTTTAAATAAGTTAATGCTGGTAAAGGAATCAATCATACTGCCATCTACTTTTAAAACTTAAACTATTTGCTACAAATGCTTGCATACATCTCAAGATAAGGAATACTTCATGGAATGCAATTCAGGAAGTTAACTTTGTGCCTTTGTCACAAAGTCTTAAGTAGTATAATATTAACAGCATTTTAAACAAGCCTAAAAGACCTCTATGTAAAGCATGGTCAGAGCATTGTGAATTATGAGAACTACATATTCTTTCAGGATTATCTATCAGTCTTATAAACTTCCAGTTTTGCTATTGGTTAAACAGGTAAAATGACACCAGGCACCCCCAACCTATCAAGCTTCATACGGTATGCAGGCTCATTACTCTATCCAATACAACATAAATATGTTTTGGAAGGTAGTCAAATAGTATATGCTGCATAACATTCTATGCTCCTTTGAGAGGTAGCTGCCTGGCATAGACTAAAAGAGTCTAGTGCAAAGGGATTGTCATATCTGAACTCCACATCATTCTTGCCACTGACTTTGTGACCTCAATACACTACACATCAGGTTTTAGTTAATCAGCTACAAATGAAAGCAATGATGTTTAAAAGCAAAAGAAAGAAATATTCTGAAATATTTTTCAGAATATTTAGCCCAGGTTTTTAAAACAGCATTAGAACTTTATAGAAGTGTATTTGTGTTTTGGTAGTTGCAGCAACTTAACACAAACCATAAATGCTGCCAAATAAATTAAACTGCCAAAGCACAACAGTACAGAAATTGCCTGGAAAAAAATCTCATTTGACCCTGCATATTACATTTTTGCTTGTTCTCTACTATAGTTAATTACTCAAACATAGACAAGCATTGCAGTCTTTTCACAGTACCTGGAATTTGGCGTACGTCGTAAACAAAAGTTGCAATGAAGTCTTTTAAGAGACTTCCAAATGATGAAATCAGAGTAAAGAAAAAACACAAATATGTTCTTATCTTTCAATTTGAACTTGAGGATAAACCTCTTCCATTGACAGTCTTACACACAACTGTTTGGCCCCTGGCAATGTGTCTAGACAATGTCTGTTATTTATTTCAGTTCTAAAAGATATGCACTAAATACAATGGTCATCACCAAAAAAAAGCATCCTCAAAAGAAACAGGTCTGCATTGCGTATTTCCTTTACACCTCAATAGTATTCGAAATATTCCAATAGAAATATTATTGGAAGGCTGCTGGTGACAGCGCCATAGCTAAATTAGTCCTGATACTAGCTATTCACTGGAGCACAACAAGCAGGCACATACACATAAGAAATGAGTCCTTTAAAAGATACATACAAGAAGATGATGTTAATTAACCAGGGAACATCTTACTTAGTCAAAACCTAAAAACTCCCCATGGAAATAAGAAGAAAAATACCTAAATGTCTTGTTTTTAAGAGCATCATTGGCAACGTACTTGAAATTCACTAACACTGTGCAATCATACTACAGTCACATAAACAAGTACAATTTGTAAATTACTGAGCTGGAGGTTTTTATGATTTGTCATTACGATTACATATGTACCCCTAGCTGAGAAAAACTACCAAGAATGAAAGGAAACTACACAGAATGACTGTACCTAGGTAGCCAAGAAGGCCAATGGCATCCTGGCTTGTATCAGCATAGTGTGCCCAGCAGAACCAGGGCAGTGACCATGCCCTTGTACTCAGCACTGATGAGGCCACACCTCGAGTGCCGATTCCAGTTCTGGATCTCTCACTGCAAGAAAGACATTGAGGTACTGGAGCATGTCCAGAGAAGGCAAATGGAGCTGGGGAAGAGTCTGGAACACAAGTCTTGTAACAAGTGGATAAGGCATCTCAGGTTCTTTAGTCTGGAGAATTTGAGGCTCAAGGAGGACCCTCATCTCTCTCTACAAACACCCGAAAGGAGGTCATAATGAGGTGGGGGTCAGCCTCCTCTCCCAGGTAACAAGTAACAGGAGAAGAAGAAATGGCCTCAAGTTGCATCAGAGGAGGTTTAGATTGGATATTAGGAAAAATTTCTTCACTGAAAGAGTGACCAGGGACTGGAACTGGCTGCCAAGAGAAGTGGAGCAGTCACCACCTCTGGAAGCATTCATTTGATGTGCAGATGGGGCACTTAGGGATGGACATGGGGTTATTCGTGGTCTTGGCAGTGCTGAGGTAACAGTTGGACTTCATGATCTTAGAGGTCTTTTCTAACCTAAAAAATCCTGTGAAATCTGAAAGAGGCATTTTAGATGTTGAGCCTATTACCTTTTTTTATTACTGTGGCATAGACAGTATCTGTAAAGAGGCAGAAATGTGAACTAGAAACTGACTCTCAAAACGAGTACGTACAATGAATACTTCCATTTATAAAATACTGTGGATAAAATTTAAAATGCTGCAACCAACAGAAAATAATTGAATTTGAAATGAACATGCTGATTAAAAATCCAAGTGCAAAAAAAAAGCAAAGGAAAAGTACACAAGGATTTTCCTGAGCCAAAGGCATATTCTTTTCAAATAACAGAACCTTAATGAAAGATTTACAATAATAAACTTCGCTTTAGTTTGAGCCATCAGTTTGATTCTGTGGCTGTTTCAACACAAAGTTTACACTTATATCAAATGGATTTGCATAAGAAAACAATGTGAAAGTGGATACAAAGGTCCACATTCAATTAAAAATCTTCACATTAAAGTATAACTTTCTAAAAGAAAAAATAATGAATGTGCTTTTTAAGTGTAAGCCAACATTTCTTTAAGAACAGATCTTTAGCGTAGGAAATACACAATGATGCCTTTTCTTTCAAATGTAAAGGAATATGCCAAGAGAAGTTATGAAGAGAGATTAATCTGCTGCAGGCTTTGTAACGGGTATTATGTTTCCAACTAAATAAAATCTGAAGAAATTTTGCTACAATTTTAGAATTCAAAGGAAGAAATATTGTACTCTGCGTTGCTCTTTTAATTATCCTCAGTCTTCTTAATATACTCAGCTACTTTATTTAAAATGTACATACACTCGAACTCAATTTTAAATTTAATGCCATGAATACCTTTGAAATAACCTGGCAAATTCGCCTCTCCAGTCCATAACAATCCAACTTACGCTACACCTTCAAACTTTTATTCTTCATAGGAAAAGCACTCTCACCACAATCAGCACAAAGTTGACAGAATAACATCTTATGATTCCAGAGTGTATTCTCAACATCCCTAAAGATTTTGTAACACTGCATACTGATCTCATAGCTTACATCCTCAAACTCGAGCACTTGCTTAGGATACAAAGCTTTACAGTCATGCTCATAGTGTGATTTCCTGCTGATAGCAATAAAAATTTCAGAAGAGCATTAGAAATCACTGGGATACTAGGAGTGATTGATTGGGCAAAAATAATGGTCTTTAACATTTCAGCAGATTTTAATACAAGTAGTATTAATTAAACATAAAAAAGATGATGTCAAAGAAAGCACAACAGGTTTGAACCTTGCAAATCAGTACAAATAAGCTACTGCACACTATAAGGTTGGCTACAGACTAGAACATAATTCAAACACATTAAATTCTGCAGTAAAGCATTAAGCTGTTAATATGCTGACAGACTTCAATTACTGATTGCTCTTCCACCTTTCAGGGTAATATATTAACAATTATTTCCACTGCATCAATAGACACTCTATCAATCATGTACCATAATCCAGCAAGTAGCATCAAACCCAGCACAACTTACAGCTATGATGGAAATAAAATATTTAATTGCAATACATGAGAGATCTATTTATGTCAAAAGTCTCATCCAAAAAAAAAAAAAAAAGACACAGGCAACTTAAAAAATATCTCTTTTTTTGTTTAATAAATTTATGAATTCAAAGTATTCAGAACACAATTATTTACATCACAACAGAGTAGTTCTGATTCTTCTTGCTTTTATTTTGTTCATGTTGTTGTCAGAAGAGATGACATTTGTCTAGCTCAGAAAACAAGAAGCTAAAGACGGCAAAGGTGTAAGATCCTGCCTGCTACAAAGCACACAGTCATAACCCATGCTGGAGCCTAAATCAAGCCATTTTTCTACCGTCAACAAATACTTCTGGAATAAAACAATATTTCTTCTCCTGTGGCTACTCAGCCAGAGTACATGTTGCTGTCCTACTACAGATAGTTAACTTGCCAGTTTGCACTGCAGAAGCCTGACTAAGAAAACTAAAGATTTCACCAGTACATTGCCTAATAAGAAGAATCTGCTGCTGTAAAAATCCAGGCTATCACATACAAAAATACATTAATTTTAAAACACCAAAGCTAAGATATAAATAAAGGCAGACTGGGAAACTTTGATTCTGCTATCTGCCCTGTGTGTCTCTTCACCTCACACTACATAGGCATGCAAAATAAATATATGTATTCCTTCAGACTGATGAATCACTCAGTACTCAGGATGAACAAAGCTCCAGGAAGAGACTTGTGGAGCACTAATGATTTACCCACAGTACACAGACCTTGTTAGGAGAAGATGTTTAATGGACATGATTGGGAACTACAGAAAGGAGGAGTATGCTGTCATGCATTCGAACATTACTCTTCAGGAACAACAGCAGATTCTATCACAGTGTTCCTACACAATGACACTTACATAAGTAACATACCATCTTCCAACCTGCAAGTTTTCCCAGAAACTGAACAGAGAGGTACAAGACAGCTCGGCAACTGGAGCTAATGAATATATTCCTTCTGCACGTGTCCTGAAATTCTTGACTCATTTAAAATTGTTCCTGAAAAATATGGCACTAGGGAGTTCTGGCAGGAGCAGATAGCACAGCTCACATACATTCTTGGCCTTCTTTTTCTCAAAGTCTTTCAGAAGCAAATCACAGCTAGCCTGCAGTCTAGATGAACTGTTGCTGTGTCCTGCTTAACACCAACCTTCCCAAACAGGCCTTAGCCAATCCTCTTACATGTGACCAGAAACATTCTCATCAAGTGAGAAGTAAAAGCCCAATGAGAGACAGCAGGTGGGAGAAGAGCTGCCACTTAAGAACACAGGAATAAACTGAAAGTATCTGCATACTTTTGAGAAGCAGCTCATTACTCAAACAGAAAACAAATCTACAGAAGGTAGAAAGATTGTAGAATTCCAATCTCAAACTGTAACCAAAAATTTCAGTCAAGATTATAGTTGTGCCTGCCTGTATTCATGGTTTGTATCTTGAGACATCTTATTTTGTGAAACACTGAAGACTCACACTTGCAATTGTGATCTGAAGACAGTTCTAGCAATAAGATGAAGAGGGGTTAATGGAATCCACACTGACAATTTCATCTCAACACATTAGTTTTTAAAGATTAAGTAGCTGTTCCTCTTTCCAAATATTTAAAAGTAAAAGAAGGCAGACACATGGTTTAAATGAAAGATGAGCACTGGCAACACCAACTGACTCAAACCTTGTCTGCACTGGAAGTTCTGGCACTTCATTCTGACAGTCAAGATAGAAAACCTAGATCTCTCACTGCATTCTCTAAATATAGTAACCTTGACCTTATGATTGGCTTCCACAGTAGCTGCTTCAAAGAGAATCTGTCCCTGTGCTGTAAAAACCACTCATTTCAAACTCTTCCATGGTAGTAGTTGGTCACAAATTTCTTTTTCTGTTTTTATTTCTCCTCTTAGCAAAGAAATAAATGCTTTTTTATCCCAACTTGCAAAAATACTCTATAGTCCTACTTCCAAAAGTATCTGGTTAAATTTGTGTCCATTGTGAACAATGAAGCAAAGTAATCACTGAAGCTTTCAGTTCAAGTAACTAGAATTTACTGTCATTCCCTGTTAAGAAATTGCTTATTTAGTTTATCAAGACTACTGGTACAATTGAGACTGTTCATTAAAAATCCCAACAATGACATGTTATGAAATTCCACAGACTCATAAAAGATGCCACTAAAGTGGCACACAAAACAACAGTATGTCTAACATCACTTCTCCAAATCACAATCTAGAAATGGTGAACTTAAAACTCTGGGAGAGCAGAAAGGCAGGGAAGTCAAAATAATTACTAAAGAGATTGCAATAATTCATACTCTCTCATAAATACTGTCAACTTAGACACTCAATTTACCTTGAGAAGGTATGTAGGAATATTGCTGAAATCAACAGGCAACTTCAAGAGGAAGCGAGCCGAGAATTCTCCAGTCTGTGGAAAAAAGGTAATAGGGTTGAGATTTAAAACAAAATTGCTGAACAGAAATACTGGAGAGGAAAAAAAAAAATTACAGATTTCACAGGTGTCATATGGAAAAAAACACCTTAAAAAAACAGAAACCATCACTGCCAGTAAGTCAACAGCAAAAAGTAGTTAGAATAAAACAATGTGCATGACAAAAAATCAGTTCAGTATTTTGTTACGCCCTAAATATAGATGTATCTTGGCTGTACTCATTTCCGGACAAAGGTCTGGTGAGACCTGCAAAGAGTCTGAAAGCAAAGCTAAAAACCTGACAAATTGATAAGAGCATACAGATAAAGGAGAGGCATCTTTACAAACACTGTAGATATATGTAAGAGAGTTTGTGTTTAGAAAGGTGAGTACATATCAAAAGTGTCCTCTGAATAAACTTAGAAGAAAAGAGCTTAAGTAGAAGGTTTTAAATAATTTGTTTCAGAATTATGTAACACTAAACACCTAGACAACTGTTTACTGAAAATTTGCCAAGTGTCTCATACACATTACTCTTTTTTACGTATTAAGGGTATGTGAAGGAAATGGAAAGGATTTCCTTTCTGTTTCATACACTTCCTTAAAACCAGACTTTGTCCACCTGGTTATGAAGCAACAAAGATAACTGCTTTTTAAAAACAAATGCTTGCCTGATTTCCTCCGTACTAATTTTTTATCTCTATTTTTTTGGTTCAATAAAGTAGCCACACAGCAGCTATATTTGTTAGGTATGGTGAATTAGCAGTAAAGAAAGCGTTAAACATTGATTTTATGCAATTAAATAAAAAAACTGGGATAATCTGAGACAAGTTAGCCAGTTTGTCAATGCCAGTTTGTTTCTTTTACCAGGTCTATCTACCAGGCATGAACTAGAGATAACTCACTCCACCTTTAAGTCACTAAACAAGAAAAAACAAGATCTGGAATGCAACAGAAATCTGCCCAATGGTACTTTTCAAGTTATATCATTTGCCAAAAGGGTTTGTGTGATATTGGGTTGTAATCCATCCTTCTGCCAGCTAGCTAAGAAATTCCCTTAGAAGTTTGCTACTGGTAGTCACAAAAGACAGGCAAAGAAATTGCTCACAGAAACACTATACAACAAAAAGTGAGTGTATATTAAAGTCCAACTGTGAAACCTTTCCTGGTTACACCACTTGTGAGGAGAGATGCCAACTCCCTGATGCTGTATTACTGATGAATGCAGTAAACTCACCAACTTCTTGTGCATGTGTAACATGAAGACTGCTGTGATGACAGTCAGAGTCCTCACTCCTTATCTGGAGTGAAATGGGTATTACAGATAGTGTTTCTATTCTGGACTTTCAAAAAATGCCATAAAACATTTGCCATGAAATCCAGAAAATTATTTTTGGTATAATACCAAGTCTGCTGAACTGGGATGGCCACTGAACAGATGAATGGCCTCTGATCAATGCTGCTCTGATCATCAGCTGCTCCAGAAAGTCTAGATCTTTCATATCATTCAAACAAGGTTATTTTGCAGACTAATACTTCCAAAGGTGTTCTGGCTGGCAGGGAGCAGCCCCTGTCCATGGTGCTCGCCTCCCCAGCCCCAACCAGCTGAATACAGGCACCAGGTTGAGACAGATGAATTTCTGGCCATTAGATGAAATTCTGAGTGATTAGATATTTAATGGGCTCCTGCACCCATTGGTACTTTGCCAACGTGAAGCTACCATGCTAGATAATGGTTTGTGGTTTGTCATATATCTTGGAGACTTGCACAAAGGTATAAGAGCAAACTTCTGTTCCATTTTGGGACAGAGTACTGAATTCAGGCTTTCTCTTCCAAGTTTTTTTAAAGTCATGCACCTAAGATGATTGCTTGCATAATACTGTGCAAGGCTCATAGCTGATTATTTCAGAAATCTGCTGAACTCCTATTGATTCCTGACAGACAGCAGCAACATGGATTTAAATGACTTCTAGGCAGGCACAATAAAAGGCCATTTACCTCCTACTTTTTAGAAAAGCTGGTCCTTGAGGCTAACAAAACAGTTGTAAAGGACAGGACAGAGAACTACACAAGGTAGTTTCAAAGTTTTGTTTCAGGACACTAGTAAGCAAGTCTCTGTCATGTATACTGAGTTCACAGAATCTTCAAGACCCTCAAGAGTCATTTTGACAGAAAATGAAGACTTGGAAGAAAAGCAAATACTATGGAAAAACCTAAAATAGTTCTGCAATGATGAAAAGTATTTGACTCAAAATGTATTTAAAATTTATTTTATTGGAATATTTTTAATTAAGACAGCATTTAAAATTAAAGAAAGTTCTTTATTAGTCACAAAGAGAGAAAAGACTCGAAAGGCTTGTGTAGCTATGTCTTTCCTCTTAAAAAGGAAGAAACCCCCTAGTTTTATACAACCTTGAGTAGAATTTTTGCAACTGATGAAATCTATGATAAAATCTCAGTACAGTTCAGAAAGCCTTCTGCACTTCAATAAACCAGTCTGATGAAATTTAGAGATATAGCCAGTTGTTTGTGATGCAAGCTGTGGACAATAACATCAATGAATAAGTTAATTTCAATCAAATATACTGATCTATAAACATTAAAGAGGTCTGAATGTCTTTGATGAAGAAAATTAAATCTGGGTTCCAATTAAAAAAGCCTCGATGACTTGTCTAAGAAAAGAAAACCAGATGAATGTGTGAGTTGTAAAGTAAACATCCTTGCATCACCTGTAACTTAAGGATAATTGAAGTGACAAAAGTTGAATTCTAGGCCTCAATGATAGGAATGCTGAATTTTCATCAGTTTTCAGACTGCACCTGTTTCAGAAGATATTGCTTCTGAATGCCAGTTTATCTTAAGAGTATGCTGTTTCTGAAAGCAAGAGGTAAACAAGTTCATCATAAACATCATTAGATATTTCCTGACACATTTTACTCCAAACTTCCCAAGAAAAAGATATTACCAGCAGAAAACCCCCTGACTTTTGCAAAGCTTACTCTGTGGCACAGATAGATTAAAAAAAAATAAATCAATTCACACAGTAACCAAAATGTCTACATTGCCAATGGCCACATCTTAGAGATAGTATATACAGAGTGTTTCCATACAGAATGGCACATTTCCCATGTGGGAATTTGTGATTTAACTTCAGGAAACAGATAAGCCAGTTTAATGTCTGACTGTCATAGGAAAGCGTGGCCCTAAAAAGTCACTGCTCTAGCCCATCTTGACTCCTCTTGCAGAAAATTAGCTGGGTTAGTTTTTCCTGTCCAGTTTATGTTCCTGGAACAACTCAGCTTAGACAAGTGCAAGACAGATACAGGCAGCTGCAGCTACCCATTAAATCAACTCAATCACAACATGGAAACACACCCTAATACATCCTACCCCTAAGCAGGCTGGCAGGGTGTCATACCAACACTGTTCTTCTGCCTCTCAGATCTTCAAAGCTAACTCTAACTTCCTCATCAATGTTGTACTGTGCCCTCTAAACTTAGCACAGGCTTTTCAACAGTTTCGAAGTTTTCACCTATAAACCAGATGAATGAACACCAGGTTCAAAACCAGTTCTCACCTGGAAATCTGGTTCAACCAGCAACCTATCAAACAAGTAGTTTAGAAAATGAGCTGGAGTCAAATAGGAGTTTCCTCCATTGGAAACAGAAGGCATGGAGATCCACATGAACTGAAGTTTTCTGAAGCAATAGTTGTATTTGTTAAAAGCATTTTAGGTAAAATAAGAGCTTACCCAGTTATTCTTTTTGCCAGCATAGATTTCCATGTTTTCTCCATACTGGGGCTCTTCAAGTAAAGTCTGATACTCAAACATGAGACGAGAGCTCTCCCTTAATCGGCTGCACTGAAATTGGTGATACTGCTGCACAAGCTCTTTCACAACAAGCAGGAGGCATTCCGGGTTTGAAGGATTCCAGGAGGCTAAATTCTGTTGAGTAGGAAAGAACAAAGACCAAAATTGTTTACAGCAATAAAAGACAAGCAATCCCCCTTATATACTGATACTAGAGGCACATATGCACGTGGAACCTTTGTGACAAAGCTAAAGCATAATATCAAAATACAAAGGTTCTACCATGCTTTGGAAGAAAGCCAGGTGAAACAGCAGAAGCTTATTGTCATACAGGACACCTACCATAAAACTGGTAACAGGGCTACTGCCAGGCTTATATAGGCCCAAATTACTATTTTGTTCTTTCCTAAAATTATACTGTTCCATCTGAGAACAGGGAAAGTTTGAATTAAATTAAAACTGATATGCAACACACAAGGATTAGGTAAGTACAACCTTGCACAGTAACTGATTTATAAAGCAGTCAATCAAGTGAATATGGCAAATTAACACCAACTACAGAAACTACTCTCTTCCATTATCTCAAACAGTGGCTACATTCCCAGTGGTAGAGCAAACAGGTTCTCTTCTCCTGCCTCAACCCTGTGATTTATTTCACTTTATCTGTCTCTTCACTTGAATTACCTTGACTCATCCCCTTAACACAAATGTCATCTGTACACAGAAGTCTCTTTTATATGCCTGGCAGAAATTTTTATTATGGGTTCACTGCATTTCAAGAAATACAGCTAACAGAAATAAAAATGATAATACAATTAAGATAACTGTGTCAGCAGCTCAGTAGCCATGTTAGCACCCCTATAATTGGCTTAGATCAGTCTTCTGTGCACAGTAAGTTTTATTCAGGAAGGTTTGGTGATACAAACCACACCTAATGTGACCAATGGTGCATGCCCACATCCAGTTGACTAAAAATGGACCTAAGTGAAAGGCAAAGGAGGATTCACCCTGTAGTCCATGCTGTTAGGACATGAGACAGCACTGGCTGAAAGTACTTAGGTGCTCATATGCTTTGCACTTCAAGAGGTTTTTCTTGATACAACCTCAGAGCATATTAACACAGTCATAGGGCTTTTGGTGAGTTTTGAGCACAAGCAAAATCATCTGCATTTCATAGAATCATGGAATGGTTTGGGTAGGAACTTTAAAGATTATGTAGTTCAGGGAAGGGACACCTTCCACTAAACCAGGATGCTTCCAACCTGGCCTTCAACACTTCCAAGGATGGTGTATCCACAGCTTCTCTGGACAACCTGTTCCAGTGCTTCACCACCCTTCACAGTAAATAATTTCTTCTTACGTCTTGTTTTAATTTACCCTATTTCAATTTAAAGCCATTACACTTTCTCCCACCGCTCCATGATCTTGCAAAAACTCCCTTTCCAGCTCTCTTGAGGGCCCATTTAGACACAAGAAGGCTGTATATCACACAGACATTTGACAATAAACCTGCTGCAACAGAATTTTAAACTGCATGAATTGTACACTTAACATAAGAATCTCAGAACTTGCAAAGATGTCTGCATTTTACAATGGAGTGAAGATATAGTAGCTTCATAAAATTTCTTATCTATATTTTATTTCAATGTAGTTAGATGCCATGTTACTTCTTCCTGTAAGTTGCAGATATTTCATAAACAAATTCATATTTTGTGCAATACCCAAAGTAATAAATAAAAGTAATAAACACAAGTGAGTTGGATGCACAGAGACTTAGTTCAGTCTCAGTCATTAGAGACACTCAAAACCTGACTGGACAAGGACGTGGACAGCCTGATCTATCTGATCCTGCCCAGGCAGGGCAGCTGGCCTAATGATCTCTATCTAAAGGCTCCTTCCAATCTCTGCTATTTTTAGCTTTATGAAGAGGTTTACAAAAAGTTCAAACTGAAACAGGATCTTAGCAAGGTGAGACTCCACAGCTCTGGTCTGAAAAGAAACAAATGAGTTTGTGTACAAATTTAATCTTCTGATACCCTGGAATGCCAGATAGAAAGCTTAATCAGTTACTCACCAGGCACCACGCTTCAGTTCTACAATGAAATTTACTTGTAGCCTGATCTCTAGTTAAGGTGGTTATTTCCATGAAAAAGGGTTATAACTTCTATTATTTCTGATGATTTTAGATACGCCCCTATGGAATAGTTTCATACAGACTTCAGTATACGCATATGACGGCTCAATATTGCAAGTGTTTCTCCTTCCTTCTTATTTTTTTCCCACAGAAGTAATATATATTAACATCTTACCAAAATGAATGTATTGTTTTCAGCATCATCACTTAAAACATACCAGTATAATTTTTCAGTTAAAGCAATGTGAAGTATGTACAGCTTTGTTTTACATGCAAGAACAGATCCAGGACTGAACTGTACTCCTATTTTCCTGCTCACTCTGATTTTGGTAGAAAGGGAAGCTCAGCATGGCTAAAACACTATCCTTGAACCTCTGCCTTTAAAATTTACCCCAGCGTCACAGACTTCAGATGTGTTCACGACTTGATGTAACAGCACTCTGTTTTCTCCCTCTTCTAGACAGTAGGAACACTTAAAAAAGGGAATATTATCACTGCTGTATATTAAAAGGTAAACTACATTCTAGAGGAATTGGTGAATTGATGACAATATTAATGCAATTCACGTAAGTTCCCCAAGTACCACAGAGTGACTGAAAGCCTTGTTCTACCTTGTCTGCCACCTACAGCTGGTAAAAATTTGTTTGCAACTCGAACCCATTTAAGCTTATCCAATTCTACAAAATACTAGAGAAAATCTGTCAGGTAGACAGCATCTTCTAGGAAACACATTTTCTATCATGCAGTTTGAAACCAGACTGCATATAACCTTAAATTTCCTGTTCCCAAGCTGCTGCTCAAATAAAACATTTCCAGAAAGCCAGAGGATGTAATATGCCAGTATGTATTGATATCAGCCAGACAAGTGGGAATAACCTTTCCTCCTAATGACATTGGTATAACACAATAGAAATGTTCTGTCAAAGGAAATGACCAACAGTATTTTAATAACTGACCTAAATGCAACTGAACCTTTTGTTTTTTAAATAACGTTACACTACAGAACAAAAAAAGAGCAAGAGGAAATCCATTGTCATTTGTGCAGCACAGAGCTAAAGGAGTGCTCTTTTCAAAGCATTCAAGAACATTGCATCAAAACAGTGTCTAGTCTGTATTGCCTTAAAGCCACAGGAATTAAAACAAATTATTTGACTGTAGATCCTTACCAAACACCTTTTATTCAGCAACTCAAGTTTCAAAGTAAAAACTGCTTATAAAAACAATTCACCTGAAGAACAATTCAACTGCCCACCCAGGACATACCTGAATTATAATGTATTCTCACTGAAGAAAGAAGAAACATACAAGGGATACACAAATTTTCTGAAACACAAGTTCTGATTTATATAAAACGCTTTTATCTTCAGAATTACATTATTGTAGTGCATGTTTTTTGGCATTTGGCCACTACATTTCCATCCATTTTGTTAACTTTGCAGAAGGGCTGTACTTTTCACAAAATCTAAACTCATAAATTTTAATACAAACACTACTGAATACAATGCCATGTTTATGTATGAAATTTCCTTTTACATATCTCAGTGTAACTTATTTGCCCTAAGCACTAGGTTCATTCACCTGAAAACACTTTTAAACAACTTTACTGTAATCCAATTTCAACAGGATGTCAAAATAGGTGATATATTGTTCTCAATTTCAAACTGCACCTTCCTTAATCTTCCTTCTGTTTTTGAAATCAAAGTTAAAGTAAGCAACTACCTGTAAAATACATTGTTGAAATCTAAGGCAGAATTTGATTTGTCAAGTCTATCCCTTTTAGAATGTCTACATTGCTACAATTTCAGTGTTGTAGAGATTCTTCTGAGGACACACACTTTAGTTGGCAAGAGTAGTATCCCTGCAATAGTAAGCTGATCTTCTTTAGAGGTAAAGGACTTTCTAAATAAGATTTTATTTAGCAATGCAGTATTATATTCACTATCACACTTTGGAAATCAGCAAAATCTTAAGTTTGAAGCAAAAATAGTAATAATCTGTATGCTTCATTATCTGATTGTTTGCCTGAAGGCTGCATTCCAGCTCTAGCCAATCTAGCATTTTAAGAGACTGGGTTTAAGAAGATTCAGAACATTAGAAGAACAGAGTGAGTTTCTGTTGTTTGTGTTTCACGGCTTCAAGTTCTGCTACAAAACTCAGATTTGTAGAAGTATTAAGATCTGATGTAACTTTAAGATTATGACAGTTATTTTTTACAACTTTAAAAAATCCTAGGAATAGGAACACGGTCAGATCACTGAAGTTAAGAAGGTATGAGAAATTCAAATACAGAAATATCAAGACAATTACGTATACAGAAAGAGACTTGCTGTTCTCTGTGGCTTATATCAAAATCTTCTGCCTTGCTCACAAATCTATACACTATCATTTTCACACGCATGCTGAGAAGAGGGGTTTTTTTTCTGAATTTGCTACAAAATTGTGAACAAAACGAATTTTATAGAGAAAAAAATGATCACAGAGACTGGGGTATTGACAGACTAAGTTACATATTTCACTCAATAAATCCTGTCTGATTTGAAATGAGATTTCTGCAGACTTTCCAGAGAGTTAATAAAATTTTACAGAACAATCATTAATGCATTTAAAATAAAGAAATCCAGACTTGGATACAATCCCTTGCTGTGTTTGCCAATAGATATCTTTAAACGAACTCTGAGTGCAACCTCCCTAAGTTAGCCAGTTAGACTGAAATAGCCCACTGTACAACAATACACCAGGAGGAATCAACCCAAACTGCATCTGCAACTAGTTCTGCATTCATGCTGCTCTCACGTGATGACCTACATGCACAACTCAGACTGGTTTGGACCAGCATTTATGTTATGATTTTTTCAGCATATTATTGAAGAACTTACCTGTCTTTTCTGAGCACAGCAATTAAACAATTATCTTCTGTCTAGACACTGATTGCATGTCTCTCCATGATCTCCACTAACACAACTTCATGCATCAGATCTTAATTTCAATATTTCAGTTTTTAATTTCAGCTTTTTTTTTTCTTTTGCCATACTTCAACTTGTGTAACTTTCGTTTTCTAAAAAGATCAATTATTGTCTCATCTTAAGAAGTACAGAAGCTTTAGTAGCAGGTTTAGTAGCATCCAAAGATGACTGTACTTTCTTGAGGACACAAAAGTCTGGTAATGCCATCTGTGGAAACATTAATGTAATCCCCATTTTTCCAGTTAGGGAATGAATGATAAAAGATCTACATAAATTCAAAATGGCCTGCAGAAAAAGTAAAAGAACAAGAACTTCCATATGATAGAGATCAGATTCCAGAAGCATCACTGCCCACACAGCTGTAGCTACTGTCATACAGAGGATGGCCAATACCTATTTATCTATCCATAAGTAAGCAATTCAACATAAGGAAGTTAAATGCTCCTTCATGGCAGAAGTTTTCCTGGATGACTTTTTTATCATAGGACAAAGTTTCAGGACAAGGTCTTTAAGAAAACAGTTATCTAGACCTTAAGGTGATTAATCAATAGCATATACATTCAATAAGCTTGCCCTCTAACTCCTGTTGTGTGGCAATAGGAATAGAAAAAATAGCATTCAATTATTATACAGATTAATAAACCACAGGCAACGATCAAACTGTACCTACATTGGAGAAATCCAAGTGATTCAGGAGATCAATTCTGACAATCGGCCAAATATTAACTTAAACAATCTCACCAAGGAGCATTGATTTTCACTAAGAAGTATAACCCCAGAGATTTTGTCGGGCTGCAAATTCAATTTGTGAATTCCCTGGCTCCTGATCCTGTCTGCTGACAGAAGTTGGCTGCATAGTAAGTGAACAGTTTGATAGGGAAAGGTTTTTCGACATTCAGGCATGACCAGAGTTGAGAAAATGAATTCACTTGAAGTTGGTATAAAAGGCAGAGTAGAGCTGTTATAAGGCCACCCACAGAGTGCAATTTAAGCCATTTCAACAGTAACTCATTTAAACGAGTAGCAATGACACCAACTGGATTTCCAAATGAGACAAGGAAAATTTGCAGCCTGACTATCAGTTCTAGTGAGATATTACAGGTGAGGCAAGTGAAAAACCCCCAATAAACTTCTCAGCCCTATTAGCAAAGACATGCAGAGTTAAGCTTTGCAAAGTTGCCATACTATTCAACTTCTGGCAAAGAAACCACATTTAAATTTTGTTCTGGAACATTTTGTGCTTTGTATTCTTTCCTTTATCTTTCCAAAAAATCTAATCAAGAACCTATGCAAACTACTCAGTGTCCATGATTACCTATTCCCCATTTTTTTTCATAATGCAATGGGCCTCATGTTCCATGAAACTGCTATTTCATAGACTCCTTCATAGGTTATTGCTTATTTCATAACTCCAGGCAAAGTCGGTAGCGAACTATAATTGTACATTATCAGAAATGAAATACGGTAACAATTTCTAATTGATTTGAAGTTGTTTTTCTTTGAAATATGTTTAAATACCTAGGTTGCCAGAATATCTTCCAGGAATGTGATTTTAAAGAAGACAGATTGTAACTGTTTTTCCTGGCTATACTACAGGAAATAACAGCAAGATCTTATTTTAAGTTAGTGTACTTTTATATTTCTAAGCAAGAAATTAACTTTCATGAGAAAATGTCAGTAAACAAAACCTCCCAAGCCCGTAACATTGGTAATGGATTTCTCTAGCATCTTTCATCCAGAATTATCATAAAGAATAATGTTAAGTACAGATTTGCATTTTGTTTATATTTCTGCACACCACATGCACACAACTTGCATCCTACAGTGGCTTAAAATCAGTACCAATCTAAGTTTTAACCCGAAATGAGAAAGATCACAGTGTGATATTAGCACTTCTCCTCCTCACAAATACCAAGGAGACACCGTTCCAGTGGTTCCAGCACCAGCCTAGAAACTGGAATATCTGGTTTCAGTCCCTGCTTCGCTCTGCTCTTCACAGGCCACCACAGGGAAATTGCTCACAGAAAAAGGCACAGGATAATTATCTACCATATGCTCACATCTTTCTATCAACAGATATTTTTCACAGTATTTGCAGGGCTGGAGTGTTATAACAACTTCAAAGGCTTCAGTTTCTTAGCAGCCAGCACTTAAACATCCTACAGGCTGCAGCTTCCAATCAATCACTGTAAACCTACATGCCATCTACTTGTCATCCTGTTTTCACAGGTTCTTCATATTCCTCTCCCCCAAAGCACCACTGGAACAACTTTCTGGAGTGATCTTCTTGAAATGATCATTTTTGGGCCCCAGCAAAAATCAAAACTTAACATTTTATAAAAACAGTTCAACTCTGGAGCACTTCTGTCATTGCAAATACAATCAAAGAATTTACAGACCTTGTGTGCTCTGCTACTGTGAATATCCGATAAAAACGTTTGTACAAAGCAAAGCAAAACTTGTCAGTATTTATTTCAATTTTTAATTTTGACAAGAGGCTGTAAAAACTGGATACAGAAATTAGAACAGCTAATAAATGCTTAGTTGAAATCCCAAATACCTGAAGGCCTTGAATTTGCAAGAAAATACAGAGCAGGTAAACAACATAATAAGAAATTAATTTTGCTTTCAGAAAAGCATCTTATATCATGCATGAATTTGTTTGCCCTTTTTTCTTCCACTGGCTACACAATGTGATTCTTGACAAATAATCCAATACTCAAAGCAACTCTGTAACAAATCCCAGCAAATCTGACACATGAAGACCACTCTTCAGCATTCACCTAGAATAAATGCAACACTGCCCCTCAAGTACCATTCACCCAAAAAAAGAGTAAACTCAGCTTCCAAAAGTTACCACAAATTTTTCTATTCCCTGCTGTAGGAGCAGTTTAGAGACAGCTGATCTTGGTAAGTTATGGGTGTTCAGGAAATCCAGAATCTGTGAAGCTGAGTCCAGGAGAACATTTTCATGCTGTGAACTCTTCTGGAAAGTGTGGGCCTGTTTCTCCCACAGAGCCCTCTTAGAAGATAATCAGATCCTTAAAAGCTACAACTGACTACTTTCTAACTAATCTCCTAAAGACCTGGCACGCACAAGCATTTCTTGTCCTACTTTGCTAAGGGATTAGAGCAAGTTTTGTTTCTTTCCAGATGTCTCAGCACACCCCTCTCAGAAAGCAGTTGATACCTTTACCTGATCCAAGTGGAAATTGCTTAATTCCCTCAGCACGTATTAAATTGTGGGTTAGTGAATCCAATGCATTGATCATTAGTTTCAACACATGAGTACATTTTTTTCCCTTGGGAGTTGGCTACCAGAGGTGTACAGATTTAACTAGACATGGAAAGTAAAAGGATGCATGAACACAAGGAAAATTCCCCCACAAGACACAGGATAATGCATCTTTTACCTAAAGACTCACTTACCATGCCTTGATGGCAGCATGAATAGACCTCAACTCCTCAGACCCTCAGTGGAGCAGAGAACAGACCACTGCTAATGCTTTACCTCAAGAGTCCCTTTCAAAGAGCAAGTCTCTCACTCTTATCAGCTCTTGTGGCTTTTCCTTTCCTGTCAACACAAGTAATTTTAGCTACAGAAAAAAAGGCAGAACCTTCACAGCTAATGTTTTGGACAGCATCCACTAACATCCCTTGAGCATTTATCATCAGGTGGCACATGCAGAACTCTTTTCTTCTAACAATTTTCCCCTTCCAAAATCCCATAAATTAAATTAATGTATAACACAGTGGGTCTCACTGTCGTGAGAGCAGTATTGCCATCTTTATTTTCACATCTGTACTACAGGAGGGTTTGTAACACCTTGAAAACCCTAAAGAAAACACTTCCAAAATAACATTATGTAAATCATAAGATATTGGAAATCAAAATGATTTCTCTACCATACCAGAAGAATTATTGCAAATTAGTTATCTATTCTCAAAAAAGCCAGCATGAGAACACTCATTTGGTTCCTTTATGAAAGTAAAAGCTGCATTTCTGGGAAGATGGGTATATGGCAGAGTTCATGTAAAACT
Organism: Petroica traversi; assembly: GCA_025920805.1. Taxonomy (NCBI): domain Eukaryota; kingdom Metazoa; phylum Chordata; class Aves; order Passeriformes; family Petroicidae; genus Petroica; species Petroica traversi. Next base: position 17,912,708 of record JAHLSL010000010.1, read on the forward strand.
GTACGAATACTTATACTGCAAACAAAAGACTCAAGATGCTGACTAAATTTGAATTATATTTCTGTAGTTATCTCTAAAAAAGAGCAGATATGCCTGAGGAACCGAAACAAAATATAGCAAGGAAACACAGACATAAAAGAATGTAAAGAATGAGTAAAACAAAGAGAGGTTTTGAAATAAATATAGGTTGAAACTTAGACCAGTAAAAAGGAAAGAAAATATATCTTCAGCCCTCCTCCATTTGGGGAAATGAACAGATCTTTTGAAAATCACTCTGAAAGAAAAGATATTTATTTCACTGCCCCAACAGTATCTTCTGAAGGAAAGAACCTTCAGGGTACCAAACTTAAACTAATTTCATTGGAGAAAAGTGCAATTATAAATTACAACAGAATTCACAGTCCACAGTTACATCAAATACGAAACTGCATTATTAGACAGAATGACCATTTCTAATTGACCCTCTGTAATCAGTTAATTTAGAAGTTTTTTCTGCTTGCATATTCATAAGCAATGACCAACTTCCTCTATAGAAAATTAATTATAATAGCACATCAATGTGAATTCAGAATTTTAAAGTATTCTCAATTCAGGAAGAATGTCCTAGAGTCAGTCTTTTCTCTCAAAAAGCCCCCCACTCAAATCTGAGCCCCTTGTAAATGTGTGTCTAAAAATCTAACAAGCTGCTGCCTTCAAGACATTCCATTTCTTATTGTTTCTAGTGTTCTTGTAAGAAAGAGGAGTGTATTGTGACAGTAATGTCACACATAAGGGCCAGAATCCTTTCATTTCCCACTAGTTTTTCTAATAATACTATTTTTCACAAAACATTGCTCAAGTAAAATATAATTATATATTAATAAACTGAAGCAAAAAATAGTCAGAAGTACATTACCAGTTAGCTGGTTTTCATTCAAGAATTACAAATGCCAGCACATTATCATTGTACCCCCAGACTTCCACAAAAAGGTGTTCTGCTTTCATATATCTGGGATATCCAACTTTATATATCTGGTATGAACTATGGCTTGAAAGTGAATGATTTGCTGGAATTCATTGTACCTACCTTACCACTAGCAAGGACTGTATTTCCTGCAAAGGAAAGACATGCAAGCCTAAACATTTTTTTTAGCATTTTACATTAAGATTTAAGTATCTTGTTATTCTGGTCCAAGCGTCTGGCCCATCTAAATCTATGACCATGAAAAATACGGTCAAACTCATACGACAAAAGAAAATTATTTTTAATTTTTCCCAAGACAATGCTATAAATGGAAAAACCATAAAATGTTTTCTCCCCCTATTTTACTAGGGGCACAAAGATTAAGTCTTTCATCACTTGCACTTTAGTTAGTATGGTAGAAAAACATTTTCTTCCACTTTGCCATCCTTCACTCAAATGTGCATGCACATTCCTAATGCTCTCCAAAAACTAGTCTTGGCTGGACTGAAATACTGTATTTCAAGAGCTAATATTCTAGATTTTTCATATTCTCATAGGGAGAAATTGCAATATCAGAGAAGCTTGTGCCAAAAAATGAGAAAAAATGAGAAAAAATGTTTCCTCAGGAACCCTTTACGGAACTAACAGAATTAATTTTGCCTTCTACATCAGCAAGGTTTAAGCAAACAGGGCAAAACTACCTGGCTAAACAGATATTTTGTTCCATCAAAATTAAAGAAGTATTATCAAACTACAGGTTTTTTTAAATTTCTGAATTCATTAGGTGAAAAGTCCAGCCAAAATGTTACAACTAAGCAAAGCAGAACTTGTAACCTCAGCATATTCTCTTCTCCTTATGCTTTGAGACAGAAAGACAGTATAGTTTTATAAGCTGTGCTAGGAAATGCTGAAGTTTGGCAAAAAGAAAGTGAGGTAAATATATGCAATGATTTTACATGAATAGAAAACAACAAAGTAATACAACATGAATAACCCTCTCTCAGCCCTTAAAATATTAACCTTAGACAAAAAAGACAAAAATGAAAGGCTGCAAGAGGAATTATGAAGACTAAAGCAAGGAGAAAAAGGAATATTTTCCTGGCATAGAAAGGTCTTGAAGGAATCAAAGATGGAAAGAAGACAGGAAAAACGTTTTTCTGTCGTCCTCTTGAACTCCTTCTGCTGGACTGTATAACTGCCCCAGATAATCCCAAGAGTTGCTCTCAGCACCATGTGACTTCTCAGAAGGACCTCCTGAGTGCTGGCCTCACACAGGCTGCAGTCAAGCTGGCCAGGCTCCACCAGGAGAGGATTCTTATCCAGAATCCTCTTTTGGGGATTTCTCATTTTAAACCCAGTACTTATTCAACTTGGCAGAGCGGTTGAACTAGATCATCTCCAGGGGGCCCTTCCAACCCTAACTATTCTGTGATTTTGTGATTCCCTGAGGAACTGTGTGGAGCTGAGACACCAAAACCAGATCAAAATACAGTCAAAATTACGTTCTTTCAGATCTGGCTTTAAAAGGAATGCTACTGGTACATCTCTATTGTTTGAAAACGTGGACTTAAAAAAGTATACCATAGGTGCCAACAATACCAGTCAAATAGTCCTTGGGAAAGTTCCTGAATAAATTATTTCTTTGATGGTATAAAATGTGATTTTTTCCACTGTCTACCAATGCCAGACAAACCTCAATAAGGCTGCAGTGACTACATGCATACATACAAATATACATGTGCACACATACCTATATCCCCCATATACACAAATAGGTAGGATCAATAGAGAGAGACAGGAATAAAAAGTTTTCAGAATTAGTGGGGTTTTTTTCAAAAAATTAAATAATAAGTAACATTGAAGTATAAATAATCAAAACATTTTCTGACATATAAAGTCAAGACATGACTGAAACACAATAAATGGGATGACAAAATAGTTTAAAATATGAAAGAATACTTTCTAATAAATGGAAGGATCTAATTCTGCATTCTGTTTCACTTAAATTCCCCAAGATCAACTGAAGACGAAGCAATTTAAGGCTTTCAGTAGAAGAACAGCAGGTTAGGGGTCCATGAATGGAATCTGCGGCTGACATTTGAAACAGAGCTCACAGAAGAGCTAAATAGGTTGAACTTACCCATGCATTTCCCAGACAAGTAGAACTCACTGCTGTGGCTTTATATTTTAAAATCACACTCTAAAAACCACTGAGCTCATTGCCCCTATGGGGGGCCATCACACTAGAACACGTAACATCTGAATCTTTGCTAACAATACAACTGACAGACTTTTAAGAACAAAATAGTTCAAATGGCATTAGTTACTATGAGGGGTGCTTGGGCTTTTTTTGGAATTACTGTGAGCAAGTGGACAACTGACACTGTTAAAAATGTGTCTCATGCATGTGCATAAATAAAGAATAATTAATGGAAGAGGGGGATATTTAAAGGATCTCTTCACTACCCATTAAAAGCTAACTCAGCAACCAACAGAAATAATGATTAAGACTTTGAACACAAACACAGAAAAAATACAACCTTCATGACAGTCATCATATAGCCAAATGAGTCTAATAAGCACAAATACAAGAACTTAAAAACAAACACTGGTCTACACAAGATATAGAGTCTGACAGCCAATACACTTGAGTAGCACAATGAGCTGAATTAACTTCACAGTGACTGGAATTTGTACTCAATATCAACAATTACACAAGAGAAAACAATCCCCTCAATGCTAGGTACAGCATGAGAAGTGCAGCAAGCCATTCTCTGAAGATCTGTGATGACAATATCTTCTTCCCACGCAAATGCAGCACTAAGTGTTCCCACAAGGAATACGCTATATACTAACCCACAAGGACTTATTCAGCTCTTAGCAGGCTTCAGGAAATGCTCACGTCCTCTTGCCTCCATTCCCACTAAGGCTAATGCAGCCTTTTTGACAGCAGTGGGTGGGCAGAATAATTTTGGGGAAACTAGCTGGAGACCTGAAGTAGAATACTAAGATACCCATTTCCTTGAACTGAAAGTTACCTTGCTCATACATCTATTGTATCCTCTTTGCCAAACAGAAGATACTACAAAATCATTGGAAAAATGGGGTTAACATTTTGAATAAGCACTTCAGTTATTAACTGGCTTACATTAACAATCAACTAGGCTAACATAACAAACAATTCTTGTTACTCAAACTGGCGTCATTGTAATGAGCTCCAAATTAATCTCATCCGTACACAATCACTAATCTTGTTGTGTGCCAACTGAATTTTTAATCAGAACGGAGTGAATCATAGGTTGTTTTTAAAATACATTTCTAATACTTGTCATCCAAAATGAATAAACACTAGAGCAGGAAAGAACTTTTCTATTTACATTCTGAGAAGCTGATTTTATTTATGCATGCTATACATGCAAGCATCAAATACATTTGCTAGGACAGCATGCTTAATGACAATAAAAAGTAAAGATGTTTATTTTTAATAACTCTTTGAGCATGAACAACACCACCAACATAAAGAATTTAGCCCCCCTGACTGTATTTAAATCTGTACAACAAACCAAAAGGACCACCTGCCCCACTGCTGAAGTGCTCCACAATGATGACATCATCCCACAAGGTCAGCATGCACACGATTAGACCCTACAACCAGCAGAGTAACCACTACTGGTACAACACGTAATGAAGCACACATTTTGCAGTGCTGAACTTGAGACTCAAGCTGAGTTTCAAACCCAAGTGACTTTAATGTTTGTGCAAGACACAAAAGCAAAGCTAAATTTCATTGAGCAATTTCAATCTGATTCTGCAATTGCAGTATCAATTCAAGAAAGCATTAGCTCTGCTTGTAAAACTAGAGTGCTCAACACATCGCTCTACTGCTGAAATACTGGCCTAATCATTCAGGAATTCTTTGGGGAAAAAAACAAAACAAAACATGAACTATTCATCTACAGCACTTCCTTTTTAAAATGCAGTTAATTCCAGTAATTTCTGGAATCTTGCTTTAGCTGTCTGGATAACAGCTGCTTAACTGAACACCTGTTAGCATACTCAGATGACAACCTAACTGGAAGGTCTGCCCATGGCCATGGAAACTGAAGAGTGACTGAAATGATCTGAAACACACTCATCCAAATGTCTTCGGGGAAGCCTACTGACAGGATCCATTAGAGCCACACGAGCCTGAGGAATCTGGAGTACCTGGTTCTCCTTTCAAGCTACGCATAATGCCTGACTCAAGCCATCTAACAACATGTGATGACTTCTTCTTGGAAAATAAGACACTCAGACAGATGAGAGCAGCACATGCAGGCTCAATGTCAGAATTCCCACAGATCTGATGGCACATCTTACTTACTCAGAGACTGTGCTCCTCATTGAATAACATCTACATGCTTTTGTGCATGGTAGATTCTGTTTTGATTGCCAGGAACTGTTGCATCAGAAGTATTTGAAGACCGCTCAAGATTAAGAGCATTAAAATACGGTCAATGCTCTAATCTGTATTTTACTTCTAGTCAGCAGACAGCACATTTAAGAATTCTGCTAATATCTTAGAATTCAGTTAAAATTATCTTCATTAAACACATTTGTGGGAAAAGGGAGCTATTCAAAGACTTAAAATAATAAGTAAGTTATAGTTAATGCAACATTCTGAAGAAAAAGTCTAAAAACCATATGGAACATTAAACAGTGTGCAAAAGCAAAGGGACACTATGTAAACCACAGCTGTAAGGTGGAAATAACATGGTCCAATACCATCAGGACAAACTGAAGTAGAATGACCAAGGACCTTATCAAAAAAGGTTACATTGACAGTCAGTGCTTCAGCAAGGCACAGTCACCAAAGGCAAATCGTTGGCTTGCAGATTTCTTCGTTGGTTTGTTCTTATTAGTTTAAAATAGGCTGGTTAATATCTCCTTATTTATCAAGAAGCAAATGACTCTTTCAAGTCACTTTCCAACAAAGCAGATAGGAAGTTTCTTCTATGCTCAGGCAGAAGAAAAGCAACACTCCCAAAAGAAGCATCATTAATGAACAATGTAAGAAAGAAAAATAATGATGTTTTTCATCATTGCAGGTTTTCCTGTGAATCACAACTGTTAGTGACTTCTTTTCACATGAGAAATATGGCACCGTACCACTCTCAGCAAGCTTCTCCATCTGAACAGCATTTCTGCAAGATGTCCCGCATTATTTTATAACTCATTTGCAATTTGGTATTAATTTCTGTTTTCCAGTACATTAAGAGCTGCTTTCCTTCTTTTAATATCAACTAAAAAAAGTAGTTGCTAATGTGAACACTTCTAAGAAGATTGTAAGATTGTGAAACAAATGAGAAAAAGAGGAAAACACAATTGGTAAATAAAGGAATGTGAAAACAATTCTAGAATTGCCTTAAAAATAAAAACATTTTCCATGAACTAGTGCAATGAAATAGCTGTTCATCAGCACCATGCCTCCTACCCAAAAGAGTTCGCAAATTTAACAGCAAAGCGACCAGGAGAAGAAAAGAAATATGACTTTCACCTTTTAAAAGTTCTATTAGGTATGCTAAAAATAATTATTAAAACCAGTTCTTCTGATTTTTGTATGTAACTTATTATAATGGAAAATTAAAACCAAAACCCAACACCTGTCCTGTCACAAATCAAGGACATGTCCAACCTCCAGCATGACCCCCATCCCACAGGGTAACAGCCATGGACTTCCTTTGGAAAGCTCTGGAGATGTGCTCATCAAGCACAAGAGGAACTGCAGGGGAGGGCTCTGCACAGAGCCTCTTTAGTAACTCCTAGTAAGTTTTGAAAGGGAGAACTACTGTAAAAGCATAAGCACTAATAGCTTCTTTACTACTTGAGGCTAATTAGGACTAGTGAACAAAACGGTTTCACACGGTGATGTCTCTTCTTCCATAGTAATAAGGCTGTATATAAGAATTTTCTCATTAATTTTTGCTCCTCCCACCTTTTAGAAGGTCATTTCTTTGTCTAGGTAACACTAACACACATGAGCAGGTAGCTTTCTTTGATGCAGTGGTTCCCATAACATATTAACTAGTTCTATCCTTCCTCTACCAAAATCAGCAACGCTACACCAAATTACACTACTTTATTTTAAAGATAAATTATTTTAAAGACACAATTTATCAACTTTTTTCAGTGACAGATCATTTAAGATGGTAAGATATTAAATAGACGTATTTTTACAGATATTCCAAATAACTATTATAAAGGTAAAATTGTCTTGGTTAGAATGTTTCAACCTTGCCTCACCCCCCCCCCCCCATTTATAGATTCAACTTTAAATCACTTTAGAATCCAATATGTTTACACTCAAAATACTAGTGAGATAAAAGGTGTTTTTCTTTTTTATTTTGCATTGATATAAAATTCCTGTTGCTGAAGCTATTCTAAAGAAGTGAACTTTCTCTGCAAGGTGTAAGGTTCTTAAACAGTAAAGTACTTACATGCAAGGCAGAAGGATCTGGCAAAAATTCAGCATCCTCTCCAAAGATAAAATCTGGTGGCAGGTCAGGATAGTGAGCATTAAAAATTATATCCCCTGAAAAGCAATAAATGAAAACATTGTTTGCACTTTTATATATGTGCATATAAATAAAAAAAACAGAATTATCACATACAACATACATTTTTTAACACAGAATTGGACAGCTACATTACACATATTTCATGTATATATCCCTATAATTTTTATAAAAATTCACATGCAAGATAAGCATCAGATGTTTTGGGGGATGAAGTCAAATTCCTGAGGCGCTGCTTCTTCCTCCTCTGCAAGCAATGAAACATGAAATACATTACTGCTTTGTATCTCAAATGGCAATTCAAACACTATTGCGGGATGCCTCAAAACACTGAGCTAGAAAAGTGATCATGTTTTAATAAAAAGTACCATATTTAGATGGTTGTGTTTTGTCTATTAAAAGTCAATTGCAAACTACTAAGGTCATGACTTTCAAAATACCAACGCTTTTAAAAATTAGTAGCACTTACTCCCTCTCTTCTCCTCACCACCGCCAACTCTTAGAAGGAAAAATACACAGTTCAATAGGAACCATTCCTACTACCCAAATTCTGGCCAAGAGAAAATGCAGTATTGCACATTTAAATGGAGAGACTAAAATTAACTGAAAATATAGAACTTCATCACAGCTTGGCACTGAGCTTTCATCTTGCCAGTGTCACGAGATATGCAATTAAAAGAAATTTGGGTTGTAGTATTTCACTAGTACACATGCTTCAGAGTTCATACAGATCAAGAGGTGGTCATATGCATCTGAGCTTTCAAAAAAACGCACCCACTTTCAAGAAAAAATTTAAAAAATAAAAATGTTTCTAGCCTTACTTGTCTATTTCCCCATCATTCTTTATAACAATATGAAAGAATAACTGAGCTTTTGCATAAAATAGATTTATGAGGTAGCAGACATTAGGAAAAAAGACTGTCTACTATGCATTATGACTCTTTAAAAGTCCACACAGCAAAATAAAACCAGCATTGTAATCCTCATAAACAATTCTGTTCAGAGAAAGTCACACCACTTCTTATTTCTTAAAAATGGTGAATGCAGAACTGGAGAAAAGCATTAGATGAACAAATCCTGCAAAGCCACATTGCTGGCTCAGTGATGTCACCATCTCAAGGCAATTAACGTGACAGGTTTAATTGCAGATATTCTGGAAACTTATCTTGGCCTTAGCCAGAAGCAAGGATGCCATGAAGATTAATTGCAGAGGATAAAGGCTCACGACCAAGAAGCTACTGGCCAGTCTGGGGTAGGTATTCTCTAGAGTGTGGCTCCAAATCACAAACTCACTGATCATGCGACGAGTAGAGCACAGTGTGGGCTTCTCCTGTCCACACGCCCACTTTCCTTTCACAGCTGTCAGGAGCACGTGTTGTAAGTATGGGGTGCAGAAAATAGAAGAGGTCTGCCAGTTAAAATTCCCAACACACTCACATAAAAATAAAACCTTTAATTTCATTTAAATTTCATTTAAAAGAACAAAACAAGCACCAGTGCTGGAGGAAAAAGCACAAAATTGCATCAGGAAATGCATCTATACTAAGTAAGAGAAAATAACTACTAGATTACCTCAAGTGTAATACAGCACGGAAGAATTCAGAAAAGTTGATGTTTCCTAGATTGGGTTATTCCTACACCACCACAACCCAATCCTTTTCTTGATATTTACTGCAATTAAAATGTCATGCACGGCTCCTTTCAACAACCTCATCAATTTCTACATAAAGAGCAGTGAACTTGAGGTTATGTACTGAAGGAGATTCACCTTAATACATTTTTTGAGTTTTGAAAGAGGCATGTTACGAATAACTCAGAACAGAACAACTGTAGGATTTAACTCTGTGGAATTTGGTTATAGGGGTAAAATAGAAGCGAGAGATCTCTAAAGATGGGTTTAGAGCATGGGAGTTTATTCTGAAAGAGCCTGGGTGTGAGAGGCTTGCTGGGCTGCAAGACGCAGCTCAAAGCAGGCCAGAAAAAGAGAAAGAAAGAGGCAAAAAGAGAGAGCAAAAAGAGAGCGATTTGCTGTTTACAATACAATAAATCACCTTCTCTGTTGAATATTCTAATTCTCTTTAACCAATCTGAAACAAGCTACAAACTCTACAATATTTGCATGCAACCTATAAGAATCATTACATTACCATATGGGGTTATATTTTAAACCTTAAAAAAACTGCTTTTGGGAATCTCCTACCAGGCAGGTAGGGTTTGTTCTGACCTTTGGACCTGCCTAGGCAGAGGGTATTGTTCTGTCAAGATGGAGGATTACTATCAGCCAGCTATACCATTGTTTCTTAGTTACTTTTCAACTCAAACCTTGTCCTGATCCCAATCTCGACTATACTTTCCATATTTTCAGCATCCCTTGCAAGGCAATCATATCTATAAGGCTTTCCTATTTCATCTTCCCCAACAAACAACGGTGACTTAGGCAGCCCAATGCTACTCCAAAGGAAAGGACTGTGCCTGTGCTTTTGCCATGTTCCTATGAGATGTTAAGTAACTCACTTAGCACACACTTTTCATAGTGCAGGTGCTAGCTGCATGCTTGTCTTTCCCTGCATTCCTCCTTTAACAGAGCTGGTGAAACTGAGTAGATAGATACAGCTCAGCTCACTTAGGAGGTGCACTCCAACTACACACATACCAAGAAGTTGTTTAGAATAAAAGGAGGATCAAAATAACAGCATATTTTTGATATTACACCTCCATATTCGATGCGTGAAAAACTATTACAGAACCCTACATCACGAGGCAGCTTCAAGACTCTGTTTCAGTAGTGAGATTGGAAATGAAGCATATCCACCTCTGCGAGCTGCACAGAAAGGGGTGAAGCTCAGGAGAGCTGTGGCAGTAGGTGCAACAAGGAGGTTCAAGTAGGTACAAACTCTTTCCTTTCACAGAGTGAAGTGAACTCACAGCAGCACTCAGAACACCATTATATGCAGTGCTCAATATAACAGTAAATTAAGGTTGGCACGATAAGTTTAACATGTTGAGTGGTAAACTTTAGCAATTATGGGTTGCTAAAAATGCCATGCAATGATTCATGCTGGGGGATCAAGGACAGGTGGAGATGGGATCCTCTCTGACCACTCAGCTGTAATATGTGGCCACACCAAGGTCAGGTACATCATGATGAAGCTGGACAAACCAATTTATTACCTATCCCACATGCTCATATTTGTTCTTTACCACTTTCTGTCAGACCCCTTCTTCCACTAAATATTAGTGGCATTATGAGTCCTTACCCACAGTGAGTGATCAACTATGCAGATATTTGGATTTTAAAAGTGTTCATGATCTATGGATACCAAAGAACTATTCAGGTACAATGGATGACTCCAGAGTAAAAATTAACACTGTGATATTTGATTTTCTATAACTCAGAATTACATACAATTGTTAAAATTGCTTCTACTTGTCCAGGATAAACATGCCTCAAATCCAAATTCCCAAGACCTTTTAATGAAAGTCACTTTGAGACCGAATATGTCAATATTAACGCCAATGTGTGTATCAAGATTATTTTTCCTATAGTGTATTCAGTTTCCAAAAGGTCATATGTTTTATAGCTACATAGGTTTTCTAGGCTTCAGAATAAATAAAACTAATATTTCAGTGCCTGTTAATTATATATTCACAAAACACTGTTGTTGAGACCATACTCAAAACATTTTACAACCCCATGAAAACTAAAAATGATGCCGTTTTTCTTATGTTCTAATTAAACAGAAACGTGTCATTTAGGCTCTCCTTCCTACAGTACCATAGGTTTTTAGCTGAATGTAAACCCTAATTTATTCTGTTACAATCAAACCTCATACAGGATGGCTGATAATTTAATAGAGACAAAGAAGTATAGAACAAAATGTTGTTTCCACTTTGATGTTAACAGTTAGAAAAGAGCAGTGATTCTCTATCATCAATGGTTTTCATTCTGGAAGTTAAATATACTATCTTACTGTGAAAGATTTGACCTTAGAACAAATTTTTAACATATTTAAAAATGAAAAAAATAATTCCCTCAGTTAAATCTTATTCTATTAAGTCTCTTCTGCCATGACTCCAAAGGTGTTCAGCTAGTTCCTAAAATAAAAGAAAAAAGAACCTTTTTTTTAACCATATCAGACATCGATGCACATCACCCCCAGTCTCTCCAACTTTTCCGCTCTGTGCTCTCCCCTTCCATGCAGTCTCACTTATGTCTTGCTTAATTTAATACTAGAACAGAAAAGGTAACATCTTTGACTCTAAAAGGCGCAGGCGCCAATTAAGGAGTTTGCCCTATTTGCATCTATGAGCAGAGCTATTTTCTTAAGTTACACACTTGCAGCAAAAACGCACTGTAACAGATCAGACTACAGATTAAGAGAAGCCATCCTAAAGATTAATTTTGTTCTTGTTAAATATCAAAACCCAGAGAAATTAACAGTTTGCTTGGCAGGGCTATGATGCATAAATAAAAAATGCTTCATTACACGCAAATAAAAGGTATCTAAACAATCACAACAGCCAACGCAAATCTGGTTTTACTTTATATAAATATTAACACTAGCCTCCGCAGTAAGTCTACAAAATATAAGGTGCTAAATATTTTGAATCACAAGCTAACAGTTTGTCTTGACCTACTAGAAATAGCCATTTTATAACGAGTACTATATTTAATGCTAATGTGATATTATCTGTGGCTTACCCTCTTCAAATATAATTGTGCTGGGGTAAAAAAAAGTAGCACTTTTAACCAATAAAGTAATTTGCAAAATTATTGTGCTTAGAGTTTGAGACTAGTTATGATTTTAACCTTGGAGGAAAAAAAAAAGAAAAAAAATCAGTATTGTCCTGCATTCTCTGCCCTTCTCACCCAAGGACACAAATACCTTTTCATTGCATCTCCAGCACATGAGTTTCTAGTTCTGCATGTGCTTCAACTCTCTTTGTCCTTACTCCCTCAATGGAAGGCCAACTGTGTGGTGCTCCACAGCACTACTGCCCGTGACCATTCCAGTGTAAGAGCAAGGCAAGCACAACCTCCACATTCAGACCATACTTATCTCATTGGCTGTAGATATACCAGCCAATAATTACTTTGATGGAATTACATTTCTGATTATCCAAAAATGTTACTTTCTCTTCCTTTCTTTCTCCTCGGGCAAACAGCATTAAATGTTGAAATATTTTACTTCACAGAACTTCAAAAGAAAAGTTAATATGCTCCCACAGACAAAAAGATACAAATAGTAATACTTGAATCTATAATTTCTTTTAAAACACACATGGGCTGTTCTTTTCTCGTGTATCAAAATGCATAAGCAAATCTAACAGAGGAATAAGAACTGACTACATGCAAGACAGGTGTTTCTCAGCAAGAAATTGAGAGATTTATAAAATCCCTACAATTGCTTTCCACTGGCCTATCCATTTTTCCTCTCCTGGTAATTTAATTTTTGAGGTATTTTTTTCTTTTTTAAACCATACCGTAAATTTGGTGGTACTGAAAAATGTTATGCTAGGGGTGCCACAGCCAATTTAACTGTTGGTTAAATCCCCATTTAATCAACAGCAGCAAAATTAGGAAGCAGCTGACCAGTTAACTTCCCAAATTCTGCTTTTGAAAGGATATCTATATGCTTCAATTTCTTCTGACATCAAGAATTTCAAAGTCAGCACTAAGTATGCAGAATAAACATGTGTGGCCACTGCAACACACAATACGACAATTTTGAATGGAATTTGTTATGAAAGAGATCAATCCATTTGGCTTTTAAGAAATCCAAACGCAACTTGATCATGAAATGTATTCACAGATAATAAGGCAATTGAGGAAGCAAGAGACCAAACTATTTGCAGAATCAGTTCTGGGAAAATACAGAAAGTGCTCCTGTTGAGTATTAAAAAGGAAAAGCCAGTAGAACTATATTATTCATCAATTCAAAATTCTAACCTGTCTCTTCTAGTAGCCATGCAAACTGTAGACAAGAACCACTGATTAGTCTCTTCTATAAACAAATTCTTACCTAAACCAGCCGGTTTCAATTGTCTTTACAGACACAAAAATAATCACGTATTCACTACAACCTGCAACCAAGATACTAAGCCAGTGCAGTCAGCAGTATGAAAGGATTTAAATTAACTAAATGCAGACCTGCCTGGAACCCTTTTCACTGGATTCCACCCTAAAGAATTTGCTCTGCAGGCTTTAAGTCAAATTCAGTAATGTAACACCTATAGAACTCCTTTCTAATTGGTTGGCAATAAAAATTAGATCATGAAATGACAATAAAACTTGTTAAATACAAAACTGCTACTACTGAAATAAGATACATGAATAAGTCTACTTTGCTGTGGTATTGCTGCTGACAGGCTATTCTTCTCTCAAGTTAAGGATGTTATTGAGCTTAATTTCTGACTTGATGTGTGAATCAAGATAAAAGGAAAGGCAGAAAAGTCAGCTTAAAGACTCAAAACCATCTCTTAAGAGAGGGACAATTTGAAAAAAATATATTTGATTGCACTAGAAAAAACCAAACCAGCTTCTCAGCCCCTCTGTGATGCTCCAGAAGAAATTCTAGCTACTCCACCTCAGCAAAGCTGAAAAAGACCAGGTCTCCATAAACTTGGCGCAGCTGATTAAACCAAGTTGTTCAGTCTCATTTGAGATGCCTCAGGGCACATTTACAGCAGCTGGGCTTCAGGGAGATCAGTGCCCTGTGGGTCAGAAGCTGAAAAGGCCAAGCAAGGTATTCTTGGAAACCTCAGAGTTAAGACACCTATAGTTAGGCTAGTGAATCAAGTCCCAGTTTTCCAACAGAACAAAGAAATACATAGGAAGAATTTGCAGGATGTTAATTTCATTCTTTGAAAGGGTTGCAGGTGAGGGTCTTTTTTTTGTTTGACTTCAACTGACAAATGCTGCTGCAGGAGAAAAAAAAAAAGATGTAAGACTACAGAAAGTATTTTGTTTTGTAAAGTGGGCAAACCTGCAAAAAAGGACTAACAACTAAAAGTATCTCAAGCTGAGCAAGAAGGCATAAAAAAAAAACTCAGTAACTTGCAGCTCTCTAGCTGGGCAAATGCTTTCTCAGAAATCTTAGCACTAGAATTGAAGTGAACAAAGATGAGAACATCAGATAATTCAAGATGGGGTAAGATACTGGTAGAAATTAAAGCCAGGCAGCACTGGAGAAATGAAAGCAGACACTGGGTAGGTGAGAATAGGAAAGTGAAGGCAAAGGATAGATTCAAGCAAATGGACCAGACACCATCACCAGAATGTGCAGTCCAAACAGATGAAAAAGGAGGAAAGAGCAAGGTAGCAAGGCACTACAGTAACACCACTGCAGAGGCTTAACATAAAATCTTCTATGCCTCCACACTTGTACATAGATACTTCTAAGGTCGCTTCTCTTGAAGAAAAACATTATCTAAGACTTACAACTGCAGAATCTTCTGTAACTTACTTGTTCAAGTGTTGTCCAGAGGATAAGAAAAAGTGAGCAAAGAACCCAAGTAAGAGGAAAGTGATTATTTAAAAGGGGAAAATATTGTTGCAAACTTTGTATTCAAAGAAATAAATATAATAAAGAGATTAGACTCTTGACACTCTCATTGGGTACATTCATTAATGAACAAGTTACTGAGGGAAAAAGATTTTTTACTCCTGCCACATAAAGCAAGATTCATTCAAACTTTAGAAAGTGTATTGCCTGGAAAAATCTTTGGTAAGTTGTATGACCCAGCAAAAAGGCACTTACCACACAAGTAAGGACAACACCTAAGTATGATCTGAATTACAGCAACCACAAAGTCCTTCCTACAAGAGTCTCAACCAAAACAGCCAGTGTAAAATAACCTAAGGGTGCAAAAAACACTAACACATGCATTGCAGCAACATACTTATGAGAATCTTAAATCTTACAGTAACTTGAGAAATTATTTTTACAATTGTTTATTGGCACAATAAACAAGTGTTTAGTAAATAACTTGGCAAAGCAGCCTTTAAAGGGGCAATAACAAGGTCGGGCTGTTCTCTATATTTATCTTTTTGTTTGTTCTTAATTACTTCCTTAAAATAGAAATCCACAGGACTGGATGAAATTACTGAAAGAGTTCCATCACAGGGATAAAAGCAGATGAAATTTTGTACCATGTATTATGGGCAATACTCTTAGACTAGTTAGACAGAAAGACTGATTTCCTCCTTTAAGGCCCATAACTAAAAAGAGCAAGAAACTAACAAACAAAAATCAGAAGCAAAAAATGAAAAACTAAGCTTCAAATGAGACAAAGGAAATGTTCCTCAGGATGAAGAAAACCAAAGTGGTGGCAGTAGAACCCAGAGCTATAATCCACTCACATAAAAACAGTGAAAATCAGACAGAAGATGAAAATACTAGAGTTCAAGAGGCCACAGAGAACAGTAGCATTGCAAGGGTAATACATTGTTTAATCACTGTGAAATTCCAGATGACAGCACTCAAGGTCAGAGAGGGAAGGAGGCATCAGTGCCTGAAAAAGAAAATGTGAAGAGCTAAAGCAAAAAAAATAAGTCAGATTCCCTAGCAAGCAGCACTAAAAGCTTGAGTGAGAAATGAAAGCCTAACCCAAGATATTCCAAGGTTTTTGGAACAAAACTGTAATTTGATTCTAAATGGCATGTGTTAATTATAAAGACTATCACAGCTTATAACTCTGCTTATCCTGACAATTTCTGCTGATATCCACACTGATGTTTTATCAACTAAGACTGAAATATCTGCAGGAGTTACAGAACACTTCACCTCAAAATACACAAATACTTCCACAGAAAGAACACTGAATTTTTCTAAGCAGATGCTGCTGTCCTCTGCATACCACATAAAGTAAGTTTTGTCCTAGAAACACAGATTCAACCTCTTACAGGGTATTACAGACAGTATTCCTGAAATTAAAACTCCAACTAAAAACTTTGAAAAACTCAAATACAGAGAACAGCACCAAGTTTAATGCAACAACATTGAGTACTGATGACCTAATAAAAACAATATGGCTGTCTCAGATTTCAGTTGATAGTCTAGGAAGACTAGGCACAAGTTTTCTAAGCATTTCCACCATGAAAACAAAAGAAAATTATTTCCCTTACAGCAGAAAATAAAGCAAAAGTGCCTCTCTGAAAGCATCACTTAAAAATTTCTGAAGTGTGATGGAAGATGATTAGTATGAGAAACCAATTTATCTCGAACACTGGCATAGTATTTTCCCCAGTATAAAATTGTGGGTATCTCCAAGGCTCCTGGCTGAAGCTTAGGACCTGTTCAGTGTAACATTCCAGAAGCTCTGCATACATGCAAAAGCAAGGTGAACATGACATCTTAAAAAAACCCATTAAACAGCCAACCAGCCATTTTTAAGTCACAACACGTTCACTCCTACCAAAATTAACAAAACTATTATTTTACACTACAGGTAGCTGGCCTTGCCTGCAAGTACACTTTCTCCTTTTTCGAGAATCTGTGAACTTTCTGGTCTCTTGGAAAACAGGATCGCACTGTGCAGTTACACTTCCCTAAAGCTGCACACCAACAGTTTCCAACACACTGGGAGTGCTACGAGGGTGCCTGTGCAGTGGCAGCAGTTATGATTGATGATATGCAAAGACCTAATCTGTTGCAAAGAGGATGTAACACAAACCACAAAGGAACTACACACTCCAGTCTGTGTTTGGTACCACATCTGAAGCCCATACACTGGAGATCCTGAACACTTTCAGCCAATCTTTTTATTCTGGCAGATTTCGCAACTTTCCTTTGCAGAAATATTCTGCCCTTGAGAGATAACATATCTTGCAACAGCCTACAACAAAGTATCTAAACATCTCTGTTTGCACACTACGGCTGTCTTCCCCTGCCATCATTACAGATCTAAACACAAAATTATTAAAGCTTTCTTGAATCTGCTCACATCACTATTTATTTCACATGCTGTGAGACTTAATGATTCACAGCATTTTCAAACATGTAACGCTGAAATGCGGAGGATTATGATTACTTGAATTCACAGATATTATTAGACACCTCTGAAAAAGATACACTTGTTTCCATCACTTTCACTTGTCTTTGTTAAAATATATAACATGGTTAAAATGTGTGGTTTGGGCTTTTTGAAGGCAGAGAGAGCAGTAGCACGGTAGTTTTTTTTGTTTAATTGCGTATGTGATGTAAAAAATATAAAAACATGGGGGGAAAAACCCAGATTTCTTGATACTGAAATTCAGTACATATTCCAATTCCATAATCATATTTCTAGGTACTTTAACTGGACTACAGTCATTTAATACATTAACATAGTCTTTATGCCTGAGCATACGGGCATTTTTGTCTATCAATTTTCCTTTATGAATCAGAACAACTTCAGCCTCTCTTTGAAATAAGACATCTCTCAGAATGTACAGACATGGCCCTGTATAAGATAAGATGGTCCCACAGAACATGATACCACCCTAAAAAGCATGTCATCCAGTGAAATTTATTCTGACTGCATCTTGCTCATAGTCATCAAATGAGACTCAAGTGTAATCTCCTGCACACTGCAGAACACATCAAGACTCAATAGGCTGAGTTTACTACACATTTTAACGATTTTTAAAATAAAAGTTCTACCTGGGAGGGCAGTTGGCTCCATACAATACAGCCATTACTTACAAGAATTCTGAATAAATGCAGAACGACTTCATTTGTCTTAAAATAATTACTAGCTAGGACTTAAATATTCAGATTTTATTCAGTGAGAAAGAACAATTAGTAAGCCTCTTGAGACATAATTTAATATATTTAGAAAAGTCAAAATAGCCATAGTAGCTGATACATGAGCCTGGCTCCTCTCTTGAACACAAAGAACTTCCAGATCAACTTCTGGGAAAGACAACTGTCCTTACAGGTGCCAAATGGAAGCTTTAAGGTACTTCTAGAATATAAGGAGTTTACTTGCATTGATTTCTGTTCATAAAGGATAAGGACTTCAAGTGCATGATATAATGTAAAAAGAAAAAAAAAAAGAAACAAAAAACTGCAGAAGAAATACAATTACATTCTTAATACTTAAAATGTCTTGGAGACCTACAGCATGTGTATGGTGCAGTCTAAATGTATACTATCCAAGCAGTGTTTTAAATGCCTACCATTTCTATTCACACCAAGTACCTGCTCCTCCCCATTCCATACTTTCATGGACTCACAGGATGGCTAAGGCTGGACAGCACCACTGGAGAGTGCCCAATCTAATCCCTCAGCTCAGAGCAGGGCAAACACAGGAGACTGCTAAGGATCACGTCCAGCTGGATTCTAAATAGCCCCAAGGATGAAGGCACACAAACTACACAAGCTCTGAGCAAAATCTGTTGCCCTTTTTGACCACCCTTGCAAAATAATTTTTATTGCTTTTGAATGGATTTTTCTGCATTTCAATTTGTGATCATTTCCCTTCAGTGACTGCCACTGAGAAGACCCAGGCTCCTTTGTTTATCCTTATCAGGTATTTATAAACGTTGGCAAGATTTGCCCTGAGCCTTCTCTTCTTAAGAAGCCCCCATTATTTTGGCCTCTTCTCATACAACAGATCCTCTAGTTCTTGGTCATCTTTGTAGTCCTTTCTGTACTCATTCCAGTATGTCCATGTTGCTCTGGTAACAGACAGACCAGAAATGGACATAGTACTCTAGGTGTGGCTTTACCACAGTTGCCCTAAAACTATAAATGCCAAGCTTTGAATTTTACTTTATATTAAATTCTTCACCCTCTCTCGTTTTTCAGTTGTTAGAGATAAAAACAACATAACCATTTTTCAGCAGCTCGAGTGCTTAGAAAATGCTACCTTCTAAAAATATTCAAAAGCAAATTTTATTCTAAACCTTTGAAACAAAACACAAACTAAGACAAGCAGAACACACACTAAAAGTGGGCAAATGAGTTAGCATTCTACAGGTTCTCTAAGCATAAAGATGATTTAACAATACCACTAAATCAGAAAAATCAAATTCACATTTCTCTAATCTGGTGAATCATACCAGCCACTGTTTAAAGACACATAATAAAATAGCAGAGTAGCATCTTTTATTTGAGCTTAATAAAGAATTATTCTTC
This sequence comes from Petroica traversi, assembly GCA_025920805.1. Lineage (NCBI taxonomy): Eukaryota > Metazoa > Chordata > Aves > Passeriformes > Petroicidae > Petroica > Petroica traversi. The sequence continues at coordinate 17,932,327 of JAHLSL010000010.1, forward strand.
AAAGAGACAGAATGAAACAACACAAAACATATACAACTTATAAATGAATCTAAAAATGATCACGAGATTGTCATAGTCATAACACTTTATTAGAAATACCGGGGGGTAGGTTGTGACTTTTAGCTTTTAGAACTCATTTTTCAAAACTGTAGTCTCACAGAAGCCTTTATCTTAAATATTACATATTCTGGATAATTGTCTGTTCTTGGACTAAAGCTTTAAGAGAAAACAAAAACATATGCATCTCAAAACTCATAAGGTTAGACAGACACACTGGAAAATTCGCAAGACACAGAACACTGAAAGAAAAGCCAAGATGTGGCTGCAAGATTTTTTAACTTACATTTGAGAGTTTCTCCCGCATAAGGGATATGTAGTTTAAAACGATCACAGCTGGGTCCAGGGGTCAAGGATGTACAGCTAAAAACGAAGATAAGAGAAGAAAGAATGTGCTAAGCATTTACAGATGGCAACAAACACTAACATTATTCTACAGGATAAAAATGACTAATAGTTAAGATATCGTGACTACTAGAAATACTCATCCTTATGATTCTGAGAAAGAAGAAAAACTGGAAAAGATGCAGGAGGCCCATTCTCTTTTGAGCAGCAGTCCTCACAATAGCATAAATAATAGGATTTTTGCCAACTCTCTCCCATTTTATAAAGAAAACATACATGCAAAATGCTCTGGTTTGAGTATGCAATCAGAATGCTATCATTTAGTCAAACTCATCAAGTTCTTGGGTTCGTATACAATTTTGCAAGTACAGCTCTGTATGTCACAGTAACGTGGTTACCTGCTCCCTATCCCTGCCACCCATATAACTGGGATCAATCTTATTTTAAGCCACCAACATTTATTCATTTTTTACCTATTATAACATTAATGTTTTCCCTTGTGGAAAAGTCTCACAGTAGCCTTCAAGAGGGCAAGTTTCAGGATCAACTATCTGAGGCTGTAACAACTGAGCATGTACATTTTTGGTCTCTTTATCTGAAGCGCAGGAACAGCAGCCAGGCCTCATGGTGGTAAGAGAGCATTTAATGAATAGAAAAGTCACTGGAAAACTGTTTACTGCCTAGGCCAGAGATGATCAACTTTTTCATAGCTTTTAAGTCACAGACCAAAAGTCACAAATAAAAATCTCAAAATCTCAGCTGGAAAAGAAGAACAGGGACACACATTGTTTCACTGGCAGGAATGGTCTCTCTGTGTGGACTGGTGGGCATATGATGAGTACCAGGAGGAAAAACACTGGAAGCCCTTAGAAGTTCATTGCTTTATGTTTCTAGGGATCTTGATAGCCCTGAATCTTCTTAATATTATTGAGAACTGCTCATAGCCCCGGCACAACTGTTGCAAGAACCCCTAAAAATTAAAGCCATACTGGTCAACTCTAGGAAAAACAATGAATGATAAGAAGGGTAGAGAAAGGTAAAATAACTTGACTAAACTTATGTATCAGATCACTAGTAGAGCTCTAATACACACCGCTGACAACACATTGAAACAAAACTCACATTTACTGGGCTATACACACAGACAGAAGCAGTCAGATGGGTAAGCCAGAAAATTGTCAAAAATTCTGATCCTACATTGTCAGAAACAACATGAGAACTCCTGCAGCTCTATCTGTCACACTGCCCGAGTGGCATCAGGCAAATGGAACAATCTTAATTCTCACTCATATACTCAAAATGGTTCAGAGACACATTTCTCTCAAGCGCTGGTTCTACAGGCTCTTTTCCTCTTTCCACTTACAAGTTACAGAAACAATATGCACTAACTTCAGACTTTTTGCTTTCAGTCAGCTACATTTACTACAGTCAAATTTATGACTGAATGTAGCTTTCTCAAAAAGAAGCAACCATGAAACTACAGATCCACTAACTTAAATGGAGTTTCCACAAAAATACTAGAAAACAAAAGCAAACAACTTATGCGCAGCTAGAATCTAAGACAGATACAATTAAGAGCCCCATGCAGTTAACAGCCTACACTGATTCAGCAAGAATACACTGTATCTTTTCAGTATCACTACAGAAATTAGACTGCTGTCCTTTCAAATCAAAGGGAAGAAACACATCTATCCTGTCCTGCCTTAGAAATGTTTTTGCAACATCTTGTGAGAGCACCATGAGAAGCAACCTAGAAAGCCATAATTTAGATATAAATTATCTACTATCAGGTGTGAGCAGACTTGAATGGAAAGCAAGTTTCGAAAAGAGATTAGTTCACATCTAGTTTCATGCAGGAAGAATGCCCTGACTTGGTTTTCTTCTGCTGGAATGATACTTCACATTTTATTGAAAGACTGATAATGGAAAAGAAATGATGCTTTGTGCAACCTGTTGATGATGCAAATGTGGAAGGGAATACAGCATATCAGACAAAAGGACCAAAGCTGAAATATGCTTTGATTTAATGGTTGCATTAATTATTTTTAAATTTCATCTAGGTAGGGCTTATCAAGGAAAGTGAGCATCACCAGCCTCTCTGGGAGTAAAATCAGCTTAAGAATACAAAAGACTGGATCCCCAGTGCAACAAAATAAAGAAAATATAATTCTTTTCCAAGCTGCACTTCTTTAGTGAGAACAGCAAAATGGGAGTGCCCATTGTTAGGGTGATTTAATGGCTGTGGATGAATTTAATACAATACAGATATTATTAGCTACTTACAAATAATTTCTATGATTTACAACAGGTATAAGACCAATTCTAGGAAGCATACAAAAAAAAGTGCAACATAAAAATCCCTTTTCAAGTTCTAAAATATCTCTGCAACATCATTTAATATTTAATGAAAATTTCTTTCAAAGTATCACAGGTCACAGTCTGAGATATTTCTCAAATACCATCAAAATTACACTGTTGTTACCTTTTCAAAAGACAAAAAAAATTCTGATCCTGCAAATACCCTGCAATCTTTTCTTTTAGCACAATGGGCCATTTGGAAATACTTAGGGAAAGTATAATATTCTTTAACATTAAAATAAAAGCCTTATTTAATGATAAATGTCCCTAAAAGCAATACTAAGTACTTTTCCTATAATATTATACTGCATTAGAGAGGTTTTGAATTTTATTGGTCTAGAAATTATAGAAAGTGACAATATTAACATTTTTCTCCCAAATTGTTCTGGCTGGGCTGCACAAGAGACTCCAAGAACTGCAACAGGCTGAGCAACTAAGCAGAAATATTATATACATCAATTTGAAAAGAGGCAGTTTCTTCTTAGAATAAACAGCAAAAGACCAAAACTCCTCAGGCAACCCAAAACTTTGGTACCTGTAGGAGTCTGTGTGTGCCCTTATTTCAACAGAAAGCCCCAAGTAAGAGCCTGGCTGTGGACATTATCTCCTATCTTGATTTCCTTAACATACAGAACCTCTTCAAATTATATTCATGTCTGACCCTGAAACATGACCTCTGTCTTCTCCAAAATGCAAGAGTTTTGTTTTTTGGAAATGTGATGCTCTTCCTTAATGTGGTCCACACAAAAGTAACACTTGAAAAGGAATTACTTGTAACAAAGTCTTTTAAACAGTATTTATTGTCTTTTCTTTACAGGGAATTTTCACATAGAACAGTAATACCTGGTGTTGAAAATTAATTTCATTAACTATCTCATGATATATGGGTGGGCTATCTCCCTCTTTACTCATGGAAAAATAATACTCTGGTTTGAATATATTAATCTAAGTAGTCAATATTTTACATAGGAAAGCCACTGAAGCAAGAATTAACGCTCTGATGCTCAGAGCAGTGATAAGTCTTAGTATTTGTAAAATAATTAATGTTACACCACAATGGTTACCCTACTAAAATATCAAAGAAACATCAACTGGAAAAGTTTCTGGGACCAAGGAATATCATTAAGTGTATTGCTTAAAATAATATTGCCCTATTCAAAGGGGCAGTGCTGAGACTTATGGTTGGAAATTGGTAGATGGAACTGAGAATGCAGCAACCACAGCTGAATACAGCTTATTACCTTTCACAGTAGATTTTAGCTAAATTCCTTGCGCAAATACAGCAGATTAAACTCAAATTGAGATACATTACATCCTTATGAATAACTACTCCAAGTAGGAGACAAGTAGAACATTCTCTTGTTGAGTGTTTGATGCACCTTAAAGATTGTGACTGCTGGGAAAAGGTTTCTTTCACAGTTAATGCAACATACATAAACTAAACCCATTCTTATTCAAAGTTACTGTCAGCACCAGATGCTTAGTTATAGGTGTTCAGAATTTTTTACCATTCACAAAAGGAAATAAAAAAGATTATCCAAACAAAACAACAACAACAACAATAATAACAACAAAACAAACCAGGAAAGCCACTCAGTTTTGCTGCTTGGAATAAGGCCTCAGTCTATAACAATGTATTTTTCTGCAAAATTGATCCTTCTTCCCAGAATATTCTAAAAGCCTTTAAGAATGCAGTTCTACTTGAGTGTAACAGCAAGATTTTCTCTTATACCAGTGTATTTACGATTGACTATTTTGTTGAATTAACGCCACTTCTGTTTTGTTTAAGCTAAAAGAAGCCCCCATTTTGATATTTTACATCATTGAAGCCACAATGACACGGAGGACTGATAACCCTAGACTTCAACACCATCTTCCCATTAATCAGTTTTCTAACAGCATCACTTTAAAGCATTCCCAAGTTTTAAGTTATTTGGGCTCTGGTAATATCTTATCCAATATTGTGTTCTGTGACAGCAGAAGGGATCTCAATGAAACAAAAGCACCAGTGTTTATCACCTTAATCCCTAAAGTCAGGAAATGGATGGCTATTCTAGCCAAAGACTTTTAAGAAACCCACAAAACCCCAAACCCATCAAGACCACTCTCCAAACTCACCACTTTTTATCCCAAAATTCCAGTAAGAGTCTTGTTTTTTATGCCACTCCTAAAATCTCCTGCTTAGAACAATATAAAACCATAGCAAACATTCAGAATTGCCAGACAGAAGTCCAATAGTTCTACAGGAAAATGAGTAATCTCCTTTTTATTTCTTCTTTTTTTAATTTGTGGAATAGGTGTAAGCCCAAATAGTCACATCAGATGTATCTGCTGACCATCATATTTACTGATTAAAAAGTAGTATGCAATGCATTTAGTCATTCTTTCTTCATAGATCACACAGAAGCTTTACTGCCTTTACTATGAGAAGACAAATCATCAGTGAATTTTACTGTACAACAGCAAAGTCAAATTAGACTAAGAATTTTAGCCTCTATAATTTCAGGAACTTATTATGCCACTGCCTAACCTGAATAGTCAGAAATGCAAAAGCTTCTTGACTCTCATGCTGCTGCTACACTCACTGTTCTTGAGGATCAGTACTTCTCTGGAAAAGAGACAACTGTGATTTGTTCACCAGACTCTTGGTGTAAAAGCCAAGAAAGCTTCACACTGCGTTAGAAACACCTCAGTGGAGTACATAGCTAAAAACCAACACACACACACAAAAATAAAAAGCAACACCACAAAGTCAATTCTGACCACTGGCCATATTCCAAATCCCTCCCACTATACCTAGGATCTGCTTCCAACCCTTCCTGTATGTGTCGTATAAAGATTCTGTTATGGGAAAAGGAGGTCAAGTTACTTTCATAATACAAGAGGCTAAGAATGAATATTATTTTAGGAATGACGAGACACAGTTCAATCAGAGTTCCAGAGGCTGAAGGGTCTGCCAGCAAGAGTCAAATACAGTTCATAGGCAAAGACAGGTTGATTGTTTGTTACTAATAAGAGGCAGCAAACTCAAAATTCCACCTGAAACTCTTATGTGGCAATTGCTAAGAAAAGCACCTCAGTGTTCAATTCCAGCAGAACAGCCTTTGTCGATGCCTTCAGATTTTTATTTCCTCCAATTTTTGTAGATGGAAATCTGCTCCAGTGTTCCTTGAAGACACAGTATTTAATCCCAATTAATTAGGAATTAATTGCAGAATTCACAACAGATGGGTATGCCATGTACAGAGGCACTAAGAATAATTAAATTGTGTGGAGGGTGAAGGTGAATAGAAGGAAGGCCAGCAGGTGACAGGTTTTTTGCAAGGATCAAAAACGAGAAAAATAGTGAAAACTGCATTTTAGAGCATTGACATTGATGACAAAACCCTGTATCAGGCGGTAGCTCCCTGCAGCACTGCACAAAGCTTTACAGGCTCCTACACAGTATTTAGACTATTGAGCAGCTGCTCCCGGAAACAAACAGATCCAACCAAAATTCTGTCAGTCAGGAAAAATTTGAAATGGGAGAGATGGTCTAGTCAACCAACTTCCACCTTCAGTTTCCCTTCTTTATATAGACATATGTATTACACATACGAGAGAGAGACTTGCACTGAAAAGACACACACCACTGCTTCTGGGAAATTAAAATCCAGTTACATTTAATCACTACTTAAATGCATCTCTTAATTAAAATATTAAAATCAGAAAGTCAACTGATAATTATTCAAAAAGCTTCCCTGTAGATAAACCCACTGTTTCCAGAAAACTCATTTGAACTCTGTCTGGTTTCTTCAAAGTCAGCATAATATTATAGCTAAAGAATATTTCTGGTATTATATTAAAGATGATGATGTTGTTTTTGAATTCTGATAGTACAGATGATATTCCATAATTGCAACAGCAATTCAAGCCACAGTTATCACCTGGGAAATTCCAAGGTGTCTCCAGATACATCAACTACATCCTCAATATAACCTTCATCTACTGCAAATGCTGATTTCCCTATACATACGTTTATGTTTTCCTGTAAGAAGTTCATCGCACTAACTGGAACTTTTAGAAAGCAGTGGGATGCAAGGCAGAACATATATACTAGAAAAACAACCCCTCAGTTCCCTTCTGCACCTATAGGCAGATTTGCATTTTTTAAAAGTAAAGTTCAAATAACTATTTAAAGTCAATTCAGCTGCCAGCAATCTGCTTTCACTAGAAACACTATATAAAAGCATCTTATGCCTATCTCAGTAAAACAAATACAGCACTTGTAGATTAACAGAAAATGTAGATTTTTCTTAATGTGAGTGAGAGTTTGCCAAAGCAGATGTTGCAGGTGGGGAGAGCTCTGGGTCTCATAGAACCACAAATCTCCTTCAGAGCTGCTTGAGACTTGTGGCAGGAGCTCTGCAGTTGCCAAAACACAACTGCCTCGGCTGGAGGGAGATGTCCAGCCCAGACTCTCTGAGGGAAACAGAGGCAGCACACCTATATATACATTTTTAAATAATCTCATATAACTTCTGCTTTAAATTAAAACACAAACTTCACATGATTTGGTTTGGTATTTTTAGCACCAAACTCCCTGTTTGCTTAGCCTAGAAAGGCTGGGTTTAGAACAGTTTTTTTTCCAGTCACCATAACAGTACAGGTTGGATGGTGCTACCACCAAAAAGAAACATGAAGTACCACATCTGCTGTACTTGCAAGTGGACTTGAAAGAAAAGCTCTGAAGAAGAAACTATCTCTCCACTCACAAAATCTCTGTAGTTTAGGGTGGGAGATTTTTATTACTGGGTTTCAGGGAGCTAATTACGATAATTAAAGAAAATAATTAAGCATTGACAAAGTTTTCAACAAAATGTATTTTAAAAACATGCTTTAGAAATGTTGATAATCAAACTGATTTTGTTCATAAGCAAGATCTTTTATACTCTGGTAATTGCATGTAATTCTTTTTAAAGAGTACACATGGCACACACACACCTCAAAATAATGAAATAGAAACAGAAAATGGAAATTTTAATGAGGGAATGATCAAAAATTTATCAGAAATAAAGACATTGCAATGGGATAACTAACAACATACACTCTAGTATAGGATGTTCAGGTAAATAAACTAGTGAATTCACAGTATCATAAACTGTCAAATGTTCACTCAAGGAAAAGGCACTACTTCTTTATACTGTAAGACCAGCTGTAGCCGAAATCCTTGGAACTCATAAGCAAATTTTTAGTGAAGAGTATGAGGGAGTGGCAGATGCATCCTTTGGATTTACTTCATCTCCCTCCCCTCCTGACAGTTTCAAACCATGTTTCAGATTTTCACAGCTGCCATTCAATTATCTATTACTTTGCAATGAGTTACATCCTAATAACGTGTCACATGTTTTATTTCTACTGCTCACTAAAGTCAACTCAATTTCTGGAGAAAGAAAAATAGAATCCGACAGGGAACATTTTTACTTTTAGATTACTCTAAAAGAGAACCATTCTTCACCAAGTATGAAATTAGAGTCAACCACCTGGAGTTTCACATCCTTTCAGTGTTCACAGAAAAAGCATACTCGTATAGCAAATCACAAAAGCTGAGGTATTATAAAAATCAGCTTTAATAAGCTGCATAGCATTGCTCACAATATCGGCTGTCGTAGCCATAAAGACTCCCAATCCATTTTCTAAGTAATTTATTTCATTTTATTGGAAAATGCAATTAATTTCTACCAGGGAAAAACCTCAAGCACTAAAATCATAGCCCATGTTTATATTTATATTTTCCGCCTTCAACAAAATAAATAAACAATAAATGGGTCACATCCCTGCCCAGGATGGGGGGTTGGAACTACATGATCTTTAAGGTCCCTTCCAGCCCAAACCATTCTGTGATTCTATGACTATTAGGAGGGATCCAGTGATCCTGTATCTTTTGCATTTCCTTTTCTAAGTTTTCTTTTAATTGCAGAGTTTTAGCTCTCTTTGGTCACAGATACCTATATTAATTGATTTCCTAATTTACAGGCCAACAGAAGAAATTTATGTAATATAATGAATTCAGTTCTTTGGATATGCAAACTAAGTCAAGCAAGGATCACCACATTTAGAACATAAATCCATAGTTTGCAGTCGCACACACATTCAAAAAGGGCAACTTCAGACTAAGCATATTTATATAAAATATATAAAATACAAGACTGGAGACACAGCAGAAAGCCTATGAAAAGGAAACACCTGAATAAAAATATCAGTAGTTCTTCTATTTCTAGCATTATTCTAGATTAATTACAACTTTAGAGATTTGCAGTAGAATAAAAACATCAGAAGGAAAAGGCAATTCATAGGTAAAATTACAACAGACCACCCCGTGGAACTGCACCTGCAGAAAGCAAGGTTTACATCATTCCACGTTGCATTTTCTCCATCAGTCTCACTCTAGAACCCCTCAGCTCACCTTGTCTTTCTCTAAATTCTCATTGTCACATTAATTCTCACAGTTCACAGCTGCCTCAACACTGCTAATACTACTTTAAAGATTAGCATAAAATTAGGCATCCCTCTCCCCATGGTCCCATTTAACGACACCAAAAGAAAGAAATTCCATGTATATTTTTCTTGATGACAGTAAAAAAAAATTGTCTTCTTCCCTACAAATGCTTGTCCTTGCCCTCACTGTCCAGTTTACTGTTTTCTCCCAGCACCACAGTAGGAGCTAGACTTGGTTCATCTCTTATCAGCCTCACAGGCACAGAAAACCATGTAGGACCTCCTGCAATGACAAGACTATTTATAAGCACAGTCACCTTTAGATCCCAGTGAGAAAAGGGTCCAGTCTACCCTAAGTTCTTGGAAGCCTGAGTCCCCAGCCCACCACAGTTGCCTTGACCTGTCTTTATGGCACATCCAGCACCTCCCCTACAACCCTAAGTTCTCCCACTTTCTGCATCTATCTAATAAAATTGAATTTTGCCTATGTGCAACAGGTTAAAACTAAAACAACAAAGTCATGTTCACAGAAGACACCACACCACTAGTAATCTCTGAGGAAATTATTCCTTTTAAGTGTCTTCTTGCCCGTTTGTGGTTGGCCTGAAACCATATCACTTCATAGGGTTTAAGTTAAGGCTTATGACTAACACTTATGGCAGCCTGGAAAACAGGACAGATAATCACCATCTATTAGTTCAAAAAATTGTCAGTACAAAAGAATTCTTAACAAAGAACATGAAACAATGAATTTCTCACACCACCACCCCCCACCCCAATAAAAAACAAACAAAAAAACACCAAAAAAAAGAAAAAAATTCCATGACTGAAATGCACAAAAATCCCACAAACTTTTACTGAGGAGACTGAAACCAACATTCCAGAGGAAGAAGGGGTAGAAGAGAGAGAAAGAAATAATATAAATTGGGAGACATTTTGAAAGGTCACTGGTAGCCCTAAATACAAACAAGACCAATCTAATCAGGTTTTTCTAGTGAAAAACAAACTGGCCATCCAAAACAGAGCTGCACTTTTGGCTTAAAGATATTATTTCAGTGATGCATACAGTTATGCAGGAATCTAGGGTTGGGTTTTTTAGGCAATGTAAGCGTAAAGCGCTTTATATTTGGCTTTTTTTTTTTTTTTTGCCTCTTTCCCATAATGGAATTCTGCAATTTCCACTAATCAACTCAGTTTTATTATTGGAATTCTTTAATATAAAAATGTTCCATCCTAGTGGTCTAATTTTGTTATTTCAGTCATATACCACAGATTACAGAGAAAAGAACCTGTGGCCTACACTGTGGAGTGGTTTGCCTCAGACAAAAATTCCCTTCTCTCAGAAAAGACAAAATAAGTATGTTCCCTTTTATTGACTTTTACTTTTCTCTGGATTAGTTAGGAGGGTTACTTTTACCTCATGGACTGAACATAATATCTTCAATAAAAACATCAATTTCAAGAGCAAACTAAACTCTGTTAGTTCATACATACAGCTCTAAGTATTCCTTTTAGATGCTCACTTTCAGTTAGAGAATAGCTGCTTTAAAGAATGTCTACACTGGCAGTGCAATGCCAGGTAAATGCCTAAGAGCATAGCTCATAAAAAAGATAAAAAATAATTATTATATTTCATAATTAATTCTTATTTTGCACACTGCTAGAGAATGATCTTCAACACTGTTGTATACTGATCTCTCAGGACAAAGCCTCTGATCATCACCTATGCTTTTAAAGCCCCTAATCTCATCAGACAATGTCTGCAACAAAAGGGCTAAAAAAAAAATCATTTTATTTTGCTTCATCACAAGTGTACATTAGCTTTTTAACGTTACGCCACATATACATGCATGCATATGAGAGAATTAGACACACAAGAAATAATTGCATATGTAAGACTGGAGGAATTTTCTGACCAGCTATTCAGGAAAGTATTCTTCTCTACTAAGGACAAGAGAAAAAAAAAAGTGAGTTGTTCTCAGCTTCTGGTGAAATGCAATATGCATCCAAGACACATGGCATGCTAGAGATCTGTTCAGTTCACATTAAACAAATGCAAGGATTTGGAAGTGAAGAAATTGGACTGGATACCAATTATTAGATTTTAGCTGTCTTTTTAACAAAAAATAGTCTTAGGAATTTTTTTCTCCTGGAGTGATGCACAGTGCAAAGAAATAATAGACATCTGTTACAACAGAAAGACCTGGGCATAGACCTACACTAACATAAGTCCCATTTTCAAGAAACATTCAATGAATTTCCAAGATACAGACAGCAAAATCACATTAAAACACCTTGTTAAGGCACACATTTCCAACAGCATTTGGCACACTATTAGTAGCACATCATACCATGCCCTCTTTACACAGAAAAGAAACAGTTGTATCAAATAGTTTTGTCTCATTTTTATTTAATATTAAAAGTCATAAACACGGCATTTACCTTCTTCAAGGTCAAACAAGAGGAAGCTACTCACTGTCCCCATCTAAAAATACCAGCAAAGACATATTGTGCAGTATTTAAACTGAAAAAAATCTCAGGAAAATGTACATAGTCTTTTAAATGAGAGCCCAAGTTACTGCAATTACCTAGTGCTACCTTTACTTTTTAAAATCCTTTCTTTCCTCATAGCACTTGAAACTGACAAACATAAACTTTTATTCTGAACAACTTCAAGCACCTTGTTTAAAAGTGGTGTAAAAAGAATGCCAAACATTGTGGAGAATATTTACAAAACCCTCGCCAAATGCATGCCCTACACTTTGACCTTTAACCAGGCAGACATTCTGCCTTTGTTTTTTCATCATTCAGAAACAAATGCAGGCCAGTGCAACCTTGGAGACAACCAAGTCTTTTTTAACCAGCACAGAAAAACTGCTGTTTGAAGTTCCAAGTGCTGCTCCACAGCACCAACTCTATCGCACCGTCCCATCAGAGCTTCAGCTTTTTACATTTTACTTGAGAGATAACAAACTTCTAGGTGTAAGATACTTTGCAGTGAATACATACATCTGTCATCAGAAACTGGAATGAAATAATCTACTTTGTGAAAGGTAGATTGTTGTGAAAAGGTAACACTTCATGACTTATTCAATATAGCAGTTAAGGCTCATAAGACCACTTCTCCTAGAAACTGCCACATCCTTTCAAGTACACATTTTACACAAAACATAGCTATTTTTGTAAAACAGCTTTTCATAGTAGTTGTGTTCAGAAGAGTCATATTCATTAAACTTTATACATGAACAAAATGTAAACATGTTAAAAAATTACCTATAGACACCAACGTGAATGATGGATACGAACCTTCCTCAAGTACCTGAAGTAGAATTTTTCACTTTAATCAAATGCAAAAGATCAAGCAAAAGCTTAAAATAACTGCTCCAGTACTATAATAGTACTTCACAGCTAAAATCAACATTATTTCACAAAATATGCACATAAAAATGCATATTTACTTTAAAAAGGGAAATGCCCAAAAGAAAGGGAAATACCAAAGCATATTGTAGTCCACTTGATAACAGAAAAAAAGTAAATCATCACTGCTTCCAAGGAAGCAGGGCAATAGAGTTATAAATATCTTATTACAGCTTGATAATAAATTTTTATGTTGAATTTTACTTCAGAAAGAATTACATTCCTTTGACCACTCTTCATATAGGTTTTTTTTCAGGAACATAACTACTTGCACTCATAGCTCAATATCAAGCAGAGAGGCAGAAATCAATAATGAATAAGACAAGTGAAAAGAACAAAATACTAACATGGTTTACTACAAATCACTTACATAAAAATTCCACAATTAATCTTCTCATAAATATGGAACAAATATAACCACGAAAGTATGAAATTTCAAATTTTGTTAGGAGTGGATATCTAAAAAAAATAGAATCTTAATATATGCAGCTTTAAATCACTGTATTCATTTTGAAATTTTGCCCGGTGGAACACATCAAAGTAATTTAAAAAGCAAAATCAAGTTTGTTGAGTAAGAATAGGCTTGCAGCATAATTTGAAGCTCAAGCATGGGCCCTGATGAACAGCTGTAGGGGAAAAAAAGAGTTCTCAAAGGCAATGACCACCACAACTATGTCTTTCACTCTTGTAACGCACCATAGGAAAAGCAGCAGTCTCTTAAATAACTGGATTCAACATTATACAACAATTAAACACCCTTCACATAGGAAAATATCCTCTATTTCTAAATCTACATAATAATCACTTTTCCCTATTCAACATCTTTCCCATGATTATGTGTGTAAATGCTAAGAAAAATGCCTCAGCCACAATTCAGTTGGTTATGAGTAGATTTTAATATCTAATTAAGATGGGTCAGTATTTCAAAGAGACACTAGTAGAGATTACTGAATGATACAATAAATGGCATTGACTCAATTGGCAGTAGTATTTTCTTTGGGTCCAGAACAAAGTAATATCCTATGCAAGAGTTAAAAATGCTTTCATCCACTCTGTCATCTCGAAGAATGTCTTTTATTAACGCAACAGAGATGCCTGCCAGGGTTTTGTTATCACCAGAATCAATGCTGCTAAAGGTGCTATATTTCAGATGTGACCTTACACCCCAGTTCTACTTTTGTTCACTGCGGGGCCCTATTTACAAGAAAACTTGGCCACCTAACCTTTTATTAGTAATTTTGTTGAAGATTTTCTTTCCTGTCATGCCATATTACTGAGCTCTGTTCAGGGGTCTGCATCAGCAGGGGCCATACAAATTCTATAAATAGTACTTGGTCCGGAATATCCTAATCATAGATGTAAATATATGTACGTGTCTTATGAGACTGGTACTGTCTAATAAGTTTGTAAAACACACAGACATTATGAAACTGTAACATATTATTATAAAACATTTACATACTCAAAGACTGCAAAACAATAGGATTTCCTTACTATGACACATTTCCCTCCCACACTTGAAAGCAAAGCAAATTAACATATCATCATACTTCATACATCTAACATCAGCTCTTTAATACAGTTTATAAAACACAACAAAAGTTGTCAATTTAAGTGATAAGTCAGAAAAAGTGCAAAACAAGTTCCTTACTAAAACTATCTGACATATGGAATGACTTCAAATAATTAAAGGCTTAATATGCTTGCCATTTACGAATCAAAATCAACTGACATGATAGGCTAAAATCTAGAAATTCATCTTCTACTGGTGAAATAGAAAGGAAATACTTTCCCCTTCTGAGGATGTCAAAAATCAAGTCTCTGAGTGGGCAAGGCCTCAGAAGTACTTCTTTATTCAGTATCTTACCATCACTCCTTGTTAACCTAACCACAACCCCTGTTTCTAAAACATAAGAAATGAGAATGGATGGATCTTCAGTTTGAACATTTTATTTTGCTATACATTGTAAAGCACTGGCTCATTAGGGAAGTGGCGAAACAACTGTAACTCCTCAATTTTTCTAACAATAACAGTGTGGTATGTGACAGTGGAGCAACCATATTGCTCCTCCCCTGAAGCTTACAGATGCTTCTGTTTTCAAAACTAATAGCTATTGGGGTGATTATCTTAAATATTTTAGTATTTTAAAGGTTACAGTAAAATTGTACTTGTTTATTATTAAAAATCTTCTACATAACACACCAGTTAAAGCAGAAAATATTTGCATGTTCTGTAACAAACTCAAGCTAGGCTAGGCTTTTAACCCTTTCACGTGTCAATAAATGCACAACCACCATTCAATAGCAAAGTTTCCAAACTGATGGTACTCCCAAGCAGGCATTTTCATTTGAGAACAAGAATTGCTCTTTATCTTACTTCAAACATAACCTGCCTGGTTCCATTTTTTAAGTTTAAAGCCTGATTTCAACTCATTAAAATTGAAGGGAGTTTTGCAATTGACACCCTGAACTTCATCCCCATTTCTCTAAAAGTAGTTCTCCTCATTTTCTTCCCATTTATGCCCAACTTCAATGACCTCACAGTACTGTTTATTCATGCTGATATCACCTACATTTGCCTCTGCTGATTATTCTGTCTGCATTGTTTTATTTCCTTTTCAGAAAACACAATGAAAGTGAAAGTATAAAGGGGTTTGGATCATCTCGTGATGAGCTGACAGTGGAGGAGAGTAGGCCATTGGCCTTCAATTAATTTTTGAACTCTTAAAGCCCTACAAATTTTTTTCTCTACAGTTAGTATCCAGCAACAAATTCAAATCTACTACCAAGGCTGTGGGTTGGGGATTTTGTTATTTATCAGCTGACATGAGACTCTAAGAAACAGTCTGTGGAGCACCAAAGGTTAAAGACCATTGAACTAGATCCTGTGTTATGGAATGGACATCTCTGTAACACTGTGATTCATCCATCTTATGGTAAGTAATTTTGCTCTCTTTACCAGTTCAGTGACAGCATAAAGCACTAAATCATATGAATTTTGAATTTCCACACTGATTAATTTTTTCTGTTTTAATGTTTTCTGTTATAAATAACCAACGATTCATTTGTAACAAACGAAAATATTTCCCAAAACACATGCATGAAATTTACATTTCAAAGACATTCCAAGCAATCGTTAATTCTCTTTATAACAATGGTTTTAAGAAACTAGTTGTACCAAAAAAAGAAAACCTTCAAAATAATTCTGAAATACATGAAGAACCTTGATTATCCTGACTCCATCTCCTAACAACCTCAAGCCAAAACAAAGCCCCAGCATAAAGAATGAGGTTCATGCTTATGTTCCAGAACAAGGAAAAATCTATTTCTAACATGTGCATTTAGGTGGGCCAGTGTCTTTAAACAAGCTATGAGACAACCTCTGTCAGGTGCTGTACTTGTGTGTAAACTCCACATTAACAGAGTTACTGTAGAATTTGAGTCACTAACTTTGAGTGACAGGTGCAGCTGCTGGCAGCTTTTAGCATTTTAATGAATAAACCCTTGGAAAACATTCATGTTTTAACAAAGCAAATACAAGATCTTCTTGGTAAGATCAGTGGCCAAAAACTTTAGACACCTAAAAAAATGCCCCTGAAAAGAGTCAGCTAGCAAACATGGCTTTTTATTCTTTTAATCTTTTAATTTAAAGGCAGGCAGCATAAGCAATCAGTGGGTAGAGAACAAACCCCTTACCTACCTCCCAACAAACAGCTGTGTTTTCTCTCTACTTTTCTTTGTATTCCTTTCTCTTAGATTTCAATTAGAAAAATGTAAGATAGCTCCCATCCCAGCTTTCCTAGAAGACTAGTTCAAGAGAAAGCAAGATCTAGCATGAAATGACAGCAGCAGATGCAGAACTGCTCAGCCTGTCTTATGTAATTTGCAAGCCTAAATGTCAAGCCAGTCAACACTAATAACAAAGTCATGGCTTCTTAGACCTCCAAGTAAATCTGTACTCTGTCCCAGCATATCACAGGGAAGGAAAGGTTCCTTTCAAACTAACCCTAGAATGCAAACCTCCTTCCTGAAAAGGCATTGTTACAACCAGAAAAGCACCTCCGAAGCTTTTCATTAAACCATAATAAAACAGCCTTCAGAAGCACATTAAACAAAGTTTGCTGCAGAACTGTGTTTTAAACAACAGTGATTTGCAATGGTTCTAACATCTTTTGTTATTTTTATTATGCTATCATTCAAAACAATACACAAAGCAGTAGTTTGTATAAACAACTTGATTTGTATATCTCAAGCAAAAGTAATTTCAGCCTCTCAGCTCCTGTAGCAAAAAAAAAATACCTGAATCAAAAGGATGCTCTTAGATGCCCAACTCTATAAGAATAAAGCAATTTCTGACATGTGTCACCTAAACATTTCACTCTCCCCATGAATTATTCACAGAGGTTATACACCAAAGTCTGTTTGCATATGCAAATCCCAAAATTCTATTACTACCCAAAAACTAATCTGAATGCTTCTAGAATTAAAAATAAAAGGAGCAGCTTGGCTTATTTCAAACACTTGGCCCACTTGATGTACTGAATTTGAGGGAGGCCAGATGAGGAAAAGTTACTTTTTCTTCTGGTTTGGCATATTCATGACTACAGGTAAGGTCACACAAATTGTCTTTCAATTTTTGGTTTAACGAGTAAGCAAGTGATAAACAACAGAAAAAAGTGTTTGAAACTACCTCACTGCTGAAAACCAGCACGATCAAGTGACAGCGATGAAAGTGTTTTAACAAGATTATTATTGCCAAAAATATGACAAATTTAGTCTCCCAAACTACAAAATGGTAGCAAGACAAAAAATAATGCAGCTAGTATGTCAGCTAGTATGTCAACTCCAGCTGTGTTCAAAATGTTTAAACACATGAACCTAATAAAACTCAGCTCTGAAAAGACATCTTAACTGTGAGGGGCTGGATGTTCTTTTTGGATGAGGAACTCACCCAGACTTCAAGTCTGTAATCCGTAAACAATTTGTAGCATCTAGTCCTACTTTTCCATTTCTGACCACACTGGAAATGAAGGGCGAAAGTGCTGGAGAAATTCTGTTCAAGGCCACTTCAGGTGACATTTTAGTATGTTCCTCCTTCCTTTCGTCTTGAGCTGCAAAGGGAGAAAATAAAATTTTAAAATACCCTACTTATTTGATGTAGATTCACATGTACTCCGCAAACATCCACAGAAAAAAAGCTAAGCACGCAAAAGATCTGGAGTGTAGAGTAACTGAAGTGTGCGCAGGTTTATAAAGAAAAACTAAATTCAGGGAGGTTTTTTCCCTCCCACCTCTGCAACATGTAATGAAGCCTGTTTATTCAGGATCAACATAAAGTCAGAATTATGTCCTAGGGACCTTTAATGAAGGCCCTATCCCTGTGAGAAAGAGAAATGAAATTGAGGGCCACTCGGACACTTCACAGCCTATCCCTTCTTATGGGCATTCCCAGTCAGTCTGTAACTGACAAGTCACACTTGCTCAGCTTTCCCTGAAATCAGTGGGACTTACATTAACTGCAGTGGGCTCAGGGATTTCATACCTCTGTATTCTCACCTGCAGTTTCTAAGAGCATTAGTGTGCGTATAATCAGCAGTACTTTTACACTACTTTATTAGGCAGCAATTTATAGGACTTCACAATGCCTTTTAAAAGCTCACACCGCTGCTCTTTCAGTGGTATCACCACACTCTTTGAAAAGCATCTTCATCTTCCTTCACTTAACAGATCAGGATGTGGATGTATACACATTTTAAGCACAGATCGTGCAGAAGTGCTTGCAGTTGCATGACCTTATGCTAAATCAATTAGGCCATTAATTTAGCACACTTCAGGAACCTGCTGTTTTCTAGGACAAAGGCAGAAACTGAGCATACATAGATTTTAAGTCACTGCACCATGAAAAGACTGGAGTACATGGACAACAACAGACTGTGGAATGAGAAGTGGGAGAAAACAAGGGTAACCAACCCATTAAAATGTAACATATTTGATCACATTCTAAGGCACAGAGCTTCATATGAAAAATAACTGAACTTGGCAGTTTTGGAAAAAAAGGCTGTAAATGACTAAAGGTAACATAAACTTGCCACTGATAAGTGGGACAGAAGAGCTCATACATAAACCCTCAGCACTAAAAAAGTACTTTTTAAAATAACCATTGAATTGAAAAACAGTAATACACACGGCATTCACTTTCTTTAAAATGCTGCATATGGACTGCTGTATTAGTAAGTGTTCTGTAACAAGGGTGTGAACAACTCATGGCAATAATTGCAATTTTCTGTTGTTTCTCACACTCTGTTTACAAGCATTAATTAGTAACTAATGGATATTCTACAGAATCTACTAAATCTCTGTAACTGGGAGCAACATTAAATTTCACATTCTGTTCTCATGGAAGCCATTCACACTGGAGTAGCAGGAAGCAATGCTCAAGAGTGTTTGTCCTAGCTATTTGGAATTTATCTTAATAAAGCAAAGGCCAGGCACTTTAAGGCAAACAGAAAGACTATTAAAGTAAGGCTTCCTAAAAACAGTAATTATCTTTAATATACTGGCTCCTACATTTTATGGCAGTGAAGGATCTGAAGACTAAGTATCCATGCCCTGACACATAATGTGTTCTCATGTATATTTGTTTAATTGACAATGGAACAACTTAAGTTTGTTTAGCAAACACCTACAGTAATTTAAGATACTACCTCCGATTTGCTACTTTTCTACTAAAAATTTCTGTCTACTCACCTTTATTCTTCCCCAGGGGGACTGAGAGAACACAAGCCCATACTTGACATATTTCAATGCAAAGTCCAATGGCTAAGATTGAACCGCTAATAAAAATTATTTTTAAGCTAAAATACTTTGCACAAGAGTGGTTACAACAAGTCACATACTTCAGTCTGCCAGCCCTGCTGTAGGGAAGGGTAATTTCAAGCAGGGGGCAGCTGGACTGATGAAGGTAAAAACCTCTTAAACCAGGAGAACATGCTGAAAAACAAGCTATCCTTCTAACAGTCCTGAAGTTTTACTTGAAGATCTCAGAATTGGTTCTGATAATGATGCATTTTAAGGGGACCGTAAGTGTTACGAGGGTGAAATTGTGAGACATGATACACATGGTGATCACAGCTGAACAGATGCACCCTCCAAAAGGAACTTTAAAATAAGATTCCTTATCTTTTTGTTAGTAAAAGTTGCAGATAATGTCAAAACAAGATTTAAATGACTGTTAGGCATTTTTCCGTATTTTATTGCATAGTTTTTTAAAATCACAATAGTTTCTATTTAACAAGCCAGACACACAATACTTAAAGGGTTGCTATCAAGTAAACTCACTGATTTATTTTGTAAACAAAGGGCTTTACAAACTAGAGCACAATTTGTACCAGTTTCCTAAGTTTCAGTTGTCAATTTTTTTTTT
>JAHLSL010000010.1:17952803-18009045 GCA_025920805.1 Petroica traversi
GGGCCAAGCGGAGGTCACCTCTGTCCCCAGGCCGGGATGGCAGAAGCGGGGCCGGCGGCGGGCGGAGCGCTCGGCCCCGCGCAGAGGAAAGGACTGAGCACAGGAACAGATTGCCCAGAGAGGTTGTGGAGCCTCCCTCACTGGAGGCGTTCAGGAACCGCCTGGATGCAGCCCTGAGCCGTGTGCTCTGGGATGACCCTGCTCGAGCTGGGAGCTTGGAGCAGGTGACCCGCTGTGGTTTCCTCCGACCTGACCCATCCCGGGATTCCGAGGTCCCGTGAAGGGGGGCGGCTGCGCCCGGGTGATGTCAGCTGCAAACTGTACTTTGAAAGAAGAGTGTGGGAACGGGGAGAGGTTTGAACGTGGTGCGTGCGGGAGCTTTGATCAGCCGTGACTCTGGAGAGAGGAGAGACTTGGGTTTGTGTTTTCAGCTGTGTCGGGTGGGTCGGTGTTGGCCTTGGCCAGGGCAGCAGCGTTTCGTAGGCACCCGCACGGGAAACCTGGAACTCCGATACTCCTTATCATCAGAGAAGTCTGAAACGATTTTATGAAACTAAATAAAGCTGGTCAACCGTAACACGTTTTCAGTTCAGAGCACACTTGTCTCCACTGGAAAAGCGAGGAAAAAACCAAATTTAGCTCTATGAAACAGCAGGCTGTAAGTTGATTACTTGCAGACAACGCTTCGTGTGACACTTTGAAAGGAGATTGAGGGAAAAGGGAAGAGAGGGAGGGCCTCCCAAGGTATTCATATCCAGACATATCAAGAAGTGCATATAGGAAACCCTAAAATATTTAGCAGCCTAGCAGTCAAAGGTATTTTCAAAATTATTTAATAAGTTTTTAAAATTAATATCTTAATTTATCTTTATTCATTTTCTGAGCATCTTACTTTTCAGATTAAATACCTGGGTCTTGTTGTCTTTTTTCTTTTCCTTCTTTTTTGTACATAGGTAAGGTTTGGAAACTTCTTTGAAAACCTGAAGTACAGAAATTCGTGAAAGCTCTATTTTCCAGTAGCCCAGGCTTTGTAGTCAATGCTAAATAACAGGAGAATTCAGGCAAAATTGCAAGATGCAAATACTAACCTGAACTGGCTGGCCTTGTCAGTCCCAGTAAACTTGCAAACCAGTCTTTGATTTGCACTATTTTAAACACATCTTTGTACTCTGTGTGCAGACTTGGTTAAAATAGGATTTAAAGTGTATGTATCTGGACTGCATCAGCTTGTCCTGCTAGGAATTCTGCAATTAAAAAATGATACCTTTTCTCAACAGACAATTATACCCGAGCCTGTGGGTCAAGAAAGTGCAAAATACATGATGAGAGGAATGAAATACATGCTGAGGAGTGAGTACTGCTTAGGCATAGACTTGTGTTGCAGAAATGATGAAGCCCCTTAGATAATGAGGGAACCCGTGTCAGAGAGATTTAATGCACTGTGTCATTTGCAGAACACACTGGCAGCTTTCCAAGAAGAATAGTTGTAAGTCAGGGTAAGGACTGGGGAGCTGATCTTAACGTTATGTGTGAATGAGCTCTCAGATGCTTGTGACGTTGCACTGAAATGTAAAACATAGTGCTCTAACCTCAAGACATTCCTTTTCCTTTCTGTCTGAAATGTGGGGGGAAAAAAGTAATCCAAAAATCGCCTGCCAGTTTAAGCACTGCTGACAGCTGCAGCTTTGGGCTTTTCTTGACACTGAAACAAACAAACAAGAAAACTCCTTACTCTTTTTTTTTTTTTAATTCTTTTTTCCTTTTTTTAAAATTTTGGCTGCAAGTTTGATATGATAGAAATGCAGTCATTTATTTGAAGGCATATTAACTGGCTGTACTGTAACCAGAGATTACACCATGGGCTGGAGTGATAGATGCTGTTACACTGAGATTAAGTAGTTGAAGAAAAGTCATTTCACTTTTCAATCAGCTGAGAGGGTTTCTTAAAGCGTACAAATGCTGTCACAAGTATGTGTCTGACTCACCATTATTAGCCTCTGCTTTAAGTAGCAGTGAAAGGCTTTTTATCAGTGATAAACTAATCTGCTTCAGCTGAAAAAGAAGGGATGGCTTCATTTTTTCTGTTACTAGCACAGCACTTCAGGCACTTAGTAAAATAAGAAGAGCAGTGTGTTTAAATTTAGCTGGCAAAAGTTTAATCTGACCAAAATTTCCATGTAGTACCTTTGCAGACATTGTTTAAGCATGTCCTGGGTTACAAAAATCTGGGTAAAATTACCGGAAAGTACTAAGCGGCAGCTTTGATTGTGCCTAGGTGGAACAGGAAACTGCAAACAAGCTTTATGAAGTACAAAAACTGTCGGGTTAGGATTAGGGTCCAGGAGCATAACTCTTGACTGTCTTTGTATGTGGGATTTAGAAGTGGCTGCATATTCTAGACTTAAAGCTAGGGTTCATTTCAGCTGAAATGAAGGAAAATTGTGGTTTTGAGAGTTTGTCATTTGTGCTGATGTTTCAGTTTATAAAAGACAAGGACAGAAGTGATAATGTTAAATGCCTATCACCCATTTGGAGGAGCCTGAATAAATTTGTCAGAGTCACACAGAGGAGGCTGGACACATTTTTGTAAACGTTCTGTTTGATGGGCATATTCACCACTCAACACTAAAGCCTGTCTTTCTAAGAAGGTAATATTATTGATTGAGACTCTACCAGAGCTAGACAATGCTGTGTTATAACTCACACTGGTAAAATATCCTGTTGGCCCTTTAGGACACAACCTTGGCCCTCTGACTGGAGAGCTAAAAGCTCAGGGTCAGACTTGCAATGGTAGTAGCAGTTTTTAAATGTTAAGCATTTCCAGGTCTGTAGAAGAAAGGTACCGAAAAGCTTCAAGCCACCATTGGACGTATGGTAGCCAGATTCACCATGAAAAAAAAATTAGCATATAATGTTTTTACTCAATAGAGTAAACTAATGATTTAAAGAAGTGTAACAAATGTACAGTTTGAAATGTGCTGAATCTTACATAATGACCAAAACTGAAAAGGACTGGGACCTTTGGTCAAAGACAGATACTCAGATGTAATTCTGAGAAATAATCAAACTCAGAAGAAAGGGTAGTGTGTCTTAAAATTCTTCTAAAAGGAAGGGCCCCAGTGGTTTGCTTTTAAAACACTGTTCTCATTGGAAATTCTTTTCTCATTGTCCTGTAGCGCTGCAGTGGCAGAATGTGGGTTTTCTAAAGTGAACTTCATATGATCAAAACAACCTCACGTACATACATGCAGTAAACCACAATCTTTTGGCTTAAGAGGACCAGGAGCAAAACATATTTGTGGTCACAATCACAATCAACACTTCATTGGCAATAGCAGGCAATAGTAGTAGAAAACAAAAACAGCATTGTTCTATATGATCTAGATATCAAACCAGACGGGTACCATCCACAGTATTATTTAAATAGTCTCTCTTCTGACTCATATTTGCAGACTGGTCGTGGCATTGGCATTTTATTTCATATTAAATCAGGACAAGACTAAACATATAAGCCAATGAGAGTCAGACACACTAAAACAATTAGAATAAACAGGAGAAACTTTGGCATGGCAATTGAAAACAGCAGAAGCATAGAACAAAATGTAAGATGGAAAAACAGTCTTTGGATAGTCACAACAACAACAGCCTTTCAGTTTAACTCAAGAGAATGACACCACAGTCCAAATAGTGGAAAACTGCATTTTTCAGGATGTTGAGAATTTCAAGTCTTAGTTTTCTGTGGACCTCTTTCCTCTTACCACGTTTCTTCACTCTGTTTAGGGAGTAGAACTAAAAGTTCTGCTTCCAGCCCCCATTAGCTGTAACAACCCCCGTTAGCAATTCCTGCTAAACAGATTGACTGTAAGCATTCAGAGGAGGCAGAGAAAGCCCTGAGCTCCATACAGAGCAGTGTGTTGCTGAACTGCAGTGGACAGCGGTGACAAATGCACGTTGGCATGAACATCCCAAACACATCAAATCCTCTTTGCTAACGGAGCACAACATCTCCTTGGGCCAAATGGCAAAGGTATCTTTTAGTGAGAGTCTATGTCTTCCTTCTAAGTCTACTGGTGATTATGGTCTGCTGAAGTGCTGAAGTAAATGGCTCATTGGCACATTTGTAATGTCCATGATCCAAAACTATGTCTGTACTTTCTTTTTAAAAGTGCAGTATTTGGAACAATAATTGCAGATTTTTTTTTTTTGGTGGGAATGTGAAAATGGAATTTTCTTACATTTCTTTTGAGTGATCAGAGGAAGTCTCGCATATGACTTCATTTTCTTCTTTGCTTTGTTTCCAGATCTCACACATGTTCTCATTTCCACTATTTCTCATGCATGTCACCAACTTTTAATGTTTTTGTCTTGTTTTGATTTTTTTTTCTCTTCAGCTTCTCCTAGCAGCAAAGTTTTCTAGGATCCTTCAAATACATTTCATTTGTGTTTTTGTTTTTATCTGTAATGCTTCCCCTGCAGCAGCCACTCCTCATTCTAGACAATCTACCATTGCCAGCAGCATGGGAAAGCACAACTGGGAAGGAATACAAGCTTAGTCCAGTTGAGCAAATTAATCTTTGGATCCAGTGAAATACATCAAGGCATGAGAGAATGTGTCATCTGTGAATTGTTTCATTTATGTAATAGTGAAAAATCTGGGCTTGATTTCAGTCTCAGTGCTGTCTGCCCCTTGTCTTCTTCTCTGACCTAGCAAAGTTTGGGTGTATATTAAATGCAGGATGTACAGGCTCAGCATTTTGTTGTTCTGCTCTGATTTTAGAGAACCTAAATGTTTAGAGAAACTCCTGTTTGCCTTCTTTTGTGTAGGCAGGAAGAAAGCTGTGTCTTGGGGGCCCAAAAAGAAAAATGGGATAAAAATCAAGTTGATGAAATATTCAGTAATGGCATTCAGTAAGAAAATTGTCTTCTGTGCATATATAGCTTTTGAATATCTCTACTGGCCCAAACACTGGTGATATGGGGCCTGATCCAAGCTCATTCATGACAAAAGAAGCTTTTCACTGCTGCGAACTGAAATTGAATTGTCATCCTGCAGCAAAATCTGAGTGATAGTTTATTTTAGGGTGAGACATGGTTTAATATTCTAGTGTGTTAAAGGTATTTGGTGTTATACCCCAGACTTGAATAGCTTCCTATGAAGTTCTCTCGCAAAAAATTACAAAATTTTGAAGAGGGGGAAAAGGAGGGAAAATATCTGCTTGGGTGCTTCTTAAATTAACACAAAATAACTAGGGCAAGGCCACCAGGGACTTTTTTTAACCCATTACAAGGGCTGCATTTGCAACTAAGGTTATGAACCCCAAGCAAGAGACAGAGCACCATTGATCCCAGCTGGCACCTTCTGAAAGAAACTGTTGTTTGTGGCACAGAGGATGCTGTGGGCCCTCTCTGAGAAGGACTGGTGGGACTAGAACACCTGCTCAGCCCTTGTCTTTGGCTCTTATCCATGAAAACGGGTTTTTACCTCCCCTTCCTAAATGGAAATGTGGAAGTTTTAAAAGTCTTGGGAAATATGAATGTGAAACTGGTCACACAATGTCTTTAAGTTAACCACTTCACAAACATATTGCTTTCTGGATTTTATTTAATTGATGTGTCCCTGCCCTTTCGTTTGGTGTCTTCATTTTGTGTCCTACACTACTGTGTACTATAATTAAGCACTGTCTTTACTTCCAGGGGCAATTCCAATGCAGCCATAACTAAGATGCATCTTGTTTTTTAGACTTGTTTATCTAGTGAAGTTTTAATAGTATGTATTTGGTAGTGCTTTTGAGCTAAAGAATGCCCCTTGTGGTCCTACAGTCAGGCCTGTACTACATGAATCCCAGTCATCAAGAGGAGCAGTATTTGCCCCACTGTTTGGAAAACATTTTGCTATTTGAGAACAGGAAGAAGGGCAGTTTGCTTTGTAGAAAGATAGAAATAAGTAAGGAGAATTTGAGTAAGGTATTAAAAGGGGAAAAAATAATAGGAATGACCAAACGCTTTACTGCAAAAAGTGTGAAGAATCTATCTATAGAGTTGAAGTTGAGATAAAAAGCAGGGACACTACAGTCCTAACAGTGACAGGTCCCCAGTTGTCCAAAGGCCCCTTGTTTTTCTGCATCTCATTCTGTCATCTCTGCTTGTCTGCTTGCTATCTGCAATTTTTTCACATAGCTGCATAGCAAAATTGAGGAAAAGCTCTGTTCTAGTCCTGCTGTCTTCTCCCAGCAGCAGTATGTTGGAAGATATGGCACCGAGTGAGTCCTCTGTTACCTCCTCCTTCCCATGAATGAGTTCCCAGCTGTCTGCTTCTGTTCCTACCAGCTGCAGTGTCTGGTCTGTTTAAGTTTGTAAATTGCTTTGAGATCCTTCAAGATAAAAGGTTATTCTTAAGTGAGGTCATTATCACCTTGTACATTTCTCCACTCCCTTTTCTCAGTTCAGACTTCTTGTCTTATCCCAGCTTGGGGTCTGGCACAGAACTCAACGTTCCCACCTCATGGCAACACAAAGCTTACACACAAATTTCAGCTTCCAGTCCTGGAGTTCTTTGACGCCTCTTGGAGTATTTCAGAGCTGAAGGTTAAATATATGTATTTTCCTGTGCTGATGCCAAATGCTTAGCACTTGCCACACTGGGATCATACTTCTGCATTTGCGTCTGACTTCATGTTATTTTGTGTGCTTCAAGAGACTGTAGAGTTCTCTTCCTCCCACTTCTGAAGTACTTACTCATTCTAGGAAACATTCCAGCTACAACATTGCTCTGAGATCCTACACTGTATTCTCAGAGCCATACTTTGTTCATGTTCTTGTGGTTAAACTGTACGCCTGTCAGGGCAGGGTTTTGACTCTGTGGTGTGGTGAACTTACAAAGGGGAACCCTGACAGGAGTTCAGAGGGCTCTCTATTCAAAGGTTCATAGGCAGTAGCACAGTGTTTGGGCAGGAGAACCCTATTTCTGTTCAGCTGCAAGTCTATTTGTTGTCTCCATCTTCTATCGTTCAAGTGGCAAGTAAGAGAGTTTTTCACTGCATGGTATGTATGTGTGTTTATTCCCAATGTCATTGACATTCCAGTGAAATTTCCCTCTTTCCTATGAAAGTGAGGTCATCTTAAACCTGTGTTTATGATATTGCAGTCATTTCCATGGCAGTAGACTATGATATCATCAGTGGAGGATTATGCCTTTCCTATGTGTGTTAGCAATTAAAAATTATGGTTTGTGAGATAAAACTAGTATTTACCAAGCATTTAGCTTTAGTCCATGTGAGGCTGGGAAACTATTGCTTAATCCTCTGGAGAGTTCACTTGGGTAATGGAGTAAATGAATCTAGAAACATTTTGATCCTAGAAGGTGATATGTTTTTGGGGTATATTTTCCTAATGAGAGAAGAAAATCAGCTACTCCATCTTGTGTTCTCTTGCCTGGCCAAGAGCACTTGTCTGAAACCCAGTGATAGTCCATATGGTTTTGTCATTCAGAACTATTTAAATGTTTGGCTTAAAGATTTACAATTTTCTGTTCTCACTAGAATGTCCTTTTTCACCTTTGGAGGTCCATAAGCTATTAGACACTACCCACAAAAGTAAAACAATGTGATCATCAGTCTTTTCATCTTTTTAGTGGGTGCCCTGTTTGCCAGCTATCAGCAGCTGAATCTCTTTGTTGAACCTTCCTGAAGCTGCACATGCTTTCTCATGGGCTGTGACAGCAGAGGAAAAGTTATCCGTATAGTCCAGTGTTAGAACAGTTGCTAATGCTGCAGGATGAGAGTGGTGGACTCAAAAACATAATTTATTTCATCCCTTCAAATACTTAAGAATTTTTAAGCCAGGGAAATGAACTTTCCTCAGAAAGAGTGTGGAAAGAAAGGGAAAAGACATTAGATGAATGTTTGTAGAGAAAGGACATAATCAGTCTGGATATTGCAACATGAGACAAAATTAATAGTAATTTTTGGGTAATGTAGTTTAATTTCAGAAAATCACTACGTCTCTGCACATTTCAGCCTATTTTCCCACCTAACATAACTGAACTCTCCTTAAATATCTCAACGATCTGGGTAAGACCATTGGGAAAAAAAAAGTCAAAATGGTGTGCCCTAAGTACATACAAACTTGCATGTGTCCAGTTACACAGAAAGTCTAGGATGTGAAAAGGTTCTTCCTGAAATTCTTACCTTATGAGTGACTACAGCAGAAAAAAATTCCTCTTCCCATCGTCGTTCATTGAAATGGGACCAGGCTAGAATAAAAGAATAGACAAAATTATTGTATGTATTTTTTGGAGACTAAAATTACTAATGCCAGAAGAGACCTGATTTCTTATTTACTCATAATACAGTCAGGTGATGTTTCAGCAGCTTCCTGAGCATGCATCTTCCTCATCATTCTGCATTCTTTCTGAGGCTTCATCTCTCTGTGGAAAACCCAGAGCTGATACCTCTGTTGGAAGAAAATGAAAGGTCAGGAAGTAAAATCATTATGACCAGGGAAGAGGCTGTTGGTATGAAAGCTTAGTTACCATTTGTCCAATATCATGATGAGAAGGGGGTTGTGTTAATTTGTGCTACAGAAAGATGTCATTTTATCTCAGTAACGCTCTGTAACATATGGCCAGTGCTTTACATTATAACATCTCGCTTTACAGAGAGCACAACTATTGCCTTTTGCTCTCTGTAGGGTTCTTAGCAGCTGAGCAGTTCCAGGTAAATAATGTGCAAAGCAGCAATACACTGGGCACAAGCAGTGTCAGTTCTGCAGGGTACTCCTGGCTTCTGCTGTATCTTGTGATACACATTGAATATTACATTGTGTTATGAAAGTATCTGTAATTTCTAATCACAATAAATACTTTTTCCATATAAGTCCCACGTTTTTTTAATGGTTGGGTTAGTGTCCTACTATTACTGGTGATTGTTTTTGACTATTTAAACTAAAATGTCTCTTGCATTTTCAGTCTGGAGGTGTCTGACATGCAAGATTCACTACAGTCAAATGGGAATTTGTCTAAAGGAACTCTTGAAAATATTCATCACAATAAACAGGTGTTAGGCACTAGATTTTAACACCCAACACTGAGAATATTGTATTTTCTCCACCTTTGTGAGACACAGAATGGTATGATTAATATTCCATTCTGTCTTGTTAATGAGTTACTTGCTGGCTGTACTGTTAATGGAAATAACCATTTCCCTAGATGCATTTCTAGACGTAAATATCTTTGGGTGAATTTTAGTACTCCTGACAGTAAAGAGCTGCTGGCACAAATCAAAAGCTGCAATAAAAATCATACACAGTCAATGGTAACAAATTTGTGTAAAAACACTCTGGGCAGGCATATATATTATATTGCCTCTAGGAGCTGTCTGGGCTGTTCTTTCCATAGCAGCTTACCAGTAAGGTTTTGTTTGCTTGTTTTATATGGCTCCAGTTGTTGGCTCCTATATCAAGCTGCAGTAAGTTATTTGATGCTGACATCCAGGTTCCCTTGAGGATCCTTGGATCATATACTTGGAGCTTGAAGAAAATACAAAATTACTTTTCACTAGTATGTTGCCAAAGAAGGTGCAGCTTTGTAGAACACGTTGATCTTTATGACAACTAATTATAAAATAAGAAGGTGGTAATGTTCCCAAATATATCAATGTGCTCTCTTCTGTACTTTCTTCTTTCCATTTCTGAATTTAGTCCTTTTCTTCTCCTTTTTTTCCTGTGCGACATCAATAGCATGTCATTGTTGAACCATGAAATTTCCCCTAATTTGCTTTCACATCTTCTTGTTGTCCTTATGCATCATGTTCTTACAGTGCACTTCTCTTCTGTATTGCTCTTTCCCTGCCTCTCATCTTTCAAAAATAACTTTTACGTCCAAAGAATGAAAACTGCCTTTTGTTACTTTATTCCATCCATCACTTACTATATTTCCTGTGTTCTTTCAGATCCCTGTTTATACAAAATGCATAAACCTTGATAGTGTAAACAGCAGAAAGACAGAAACATTGGTCAGAGCTGAAAATAAAGGATAAGCAGATCAAGTTCAGTACTCATGTGGAAAGACTGGCATTTTTTATGTTCTCAGCAGCAATGAGATTGAATATTCATTCCTTCTTCTAATTGTCTCATCCCATTAGTATTATTCATTGGGAATGTCCTGTTAGTATTACTCAATAATCTTTAAAATTCATTTTCATTTTTCTTTTTCCCAGAAAGGACCAAGTGAAAAATTACCTGTTGGAAAAAAGCAGTTGGTGGTTTTGCTAGAACTTTTATTACTCCATATAGAGGCAGCAAAATCGTGCAGATTTTTCTTCAATTTTTATTCCCAGTTGCCAATTAAATTCTGTGCTTAGATGAAGACACAGGAGTTGTCCATTGGTAGGCATCAGAAGCCAGG
The DNA here is from genome assembly GCA_025920805.1 of Petroica traversi. Taxonomy (NCBI): domain Eukaryota; kingdom Metazoa; phylum Chordata; class Aves; order Passeriformes; family Petroicidae; genus Petroica; species Petroica traversi. The sequence goes on from JAHLSL010000010.1 coordinate 17,963,206, forward strand.
GTAATACAAAATTACACTTTCCTTTCTGATATTTAGGGATCTACATTTCCTAAGAGAGTTTACATTGTGAAAAAGATAAAGGGACTTTTCTAGAGGGGATTCCTACCTGTAACAGCAGAGTGAACCTTGGCCAGTGAAGCCCAGGCATGCTCCCCCCACACCCTGCACATTCTCATCTTTGCCCCACAAGCCTTAATGTTACTGTAATCCCAGATTTTAATTGGTGCTTTTATAATTAGATGGAACTTCAGAGAACACTTTTTTTTTTTATCAGTGGATCAAGCGTAAGATAGTTTCAAACTAGAAACTTGACCAAAAATTTATCCTGAAGCAGCTGGGCAGTTAAACTTGATCATGGCTGTAAGTCCCTTCCAACTGAACTATTCTATCCCAATCTATTCCCATAATAAATATACTTATATTAAAATATATTTATTGCTTTCATTATCTATGATACCTTGAATAAATGTGTGTAAACAATGTCTCATTTTGGTTATACTTTTCATTCATGACCCATATGGATTCTGCAGGAAGCACTACACTTACAGACTTGATAAGAAGTATTATACTTGTCAAAATTACTGTCCTGGCTATGAGCTTTTAGAACAACATCCTATTGAAGAAAATTATTAGTACTTGGACCACACTGTAGTTCATCGAAATGACTCTGTAGTGAAAACACATCTATGATGTTGCTTCTAATATTATAGTTTATAAAACACAATAGTTTGTATGGAAAATGCCAATACTTAATGGCGGCGGGAGGGGAGGTTCATTTTATTTTTTACCTGGAGAAGACTGAAAGCAAGATTTTTGTATGGTGCCCTGTTTGTGTATGATAGTAAAGCAGAAATACAGATTACTTTGTTGATCTACCAGTAGATAGAAAATCATTGTGACAAGAGCAAGGACCCTGTGGCCTATCCAACCAACCATATTATTTCCACTTTGTTCACTGTTGTCTGATAAATCCTTTTTTAAGAGGTATAGAAAAGATTAATGTTCACATGTCTTGTTTATCTTAATCTCTCCTTGGGCATGTAAAGATCGCTCTTTGCTTAGGTTGCAAAGGTTGTTTTGTTGTGTATTTTTTATTTTATTTTTTTTTCTTTAGCACTGGTATTTCATCATGATATAATGTTCTGTTCAGCACAGGAACTGTAGGCAGTCTGCTTCAGTTCTGGGTGAGCACAGCCTGTTTCAGAGACAGTCTATTCTAACATTACCGTCAGATTGCATTGAAAATAATTATGTAACTGCCATTCCAAAAATAATGTAATCGAGAGACATCAATGAAGAACAACGTGGGAGGCAAATAAAGCTAGAGAGTAGCAATTCTGAAAATTTCCACAATCTTTCTTAAATTCAAAACAGATGTTTGGTAAGAATGATGGAATGTTTACTGAGACTTAAATATCTGAAGATAGATTTATTTGAGTTTTTAAATCTCTTTAAGGCTTCAGCTTCAGAATTAAACATTCCACAGATGATGAACTCATCTATGTTGTGCCACCTTTTCCCCAAATTTAACTGCTAATGATGTGAGGAAATGTTACAGGTTTGTTGTTCCATGAAAAAGCTTTTAATTTTTGATAATTAGCCAAATAAATAATTTCTTTGTGTTGAAGTTTCATATTTGTGACATAATTTAGGAATTTTGATGTCTTGGTAGTACCATAATTTCACTGAAATGCAGTACAGTGTACTACCATAAATGCTTTGGGGCACTCAACTGGATGCCTTTCTATTTGTTTGATCTTTTAATATCTGGGAGGGTAAAATCTGATTCTGCGTAAAGGGTCAACAAAATTATTGAAATTCTTGAAGAGCTGTAGACAGCTGTTCTCATTCTATGTGTTACAAGTTTTGGTCTTTTTTAATTCAAGCTGTGATTGTACATATAAGAAGTTATAACACTTGTGGCCCTCCTACATGTAGTCACAGCCATACATTTAATTTTTCTCCCTTGCTAGAGATTTTCTACAGTTGTTCCACTTCAGCTGTTTACCCACTCAGTAATGAGATCTACAAACCAGTTTGTCTATTTATATATATCTATATATTTATTAATGTGCTTATATAAACAGTTTGTATATTTATATGTTATTTATATATATTTCTGTTTCATAAAATACATGTTTTCCCTGATGGCAAAACTCATTGAAAAGATTCCTGCTGCTTTGCACCAATTTATCATTCACTTGTTTGTGTTTTGGTGGCAAATGTTTTTTGATGTAAAAGCAAACAGATTTTTTTTAAAAAACCCTCTGAATGGATGGTGGTGTAAAGCTTTTGCATCTCACTGTGCTGCAAAGGGACTCTTCTGAAAGTGTCAATTGTTGTGCCTGGTACCAGCTTGGGTAGTACTTCTACAGTGTTCATCACTATGGGCTACAGAAACAACCCAGACAATCAAACATCCAAGCAATAGGCAAGTATTTGAAATGTTTGAAAAGTTTTGTGTTTGTTTTTTCTTTAAAGAAAACCTTGTCATGCTTAGGGACATAGAAGGGGGAAAAATAGAGATTTTCTGTGATTATTAGGGTTTTTTCAGTTATTAAGGTTTTGAAAGGAACTCTACAAACCTAGAACCAGATTGCCCCTGCTTAAATCAAGGGAGAGTTAACTAAATTCCTGAGGTAATCTCTTTAGAAATCTTGGAAGTTTTCTACCTCTCAATAAGATATTTTAGTGGATGATTAAAAGAGGTGAAAGCCTAAATGAGTCAAGAACATCAGATTTTGAAAAGAGTGTGGTCTTTTTGTCTCTGTATTATGGATACTTTCCCACAGCACATGTTCAAATCTTCAAAATGAAGCTAGACAAAACAGACCAAGGCTAAACCAAAATGTTCAGCCAGATCCAAAAGAGGTCTGAGACTTTTTCACCACAATGTTGTATTATATTAGAGACAAGAACTACTCTCTCCTTTGTATTTGTTCAGTTGTGAGAATATGAAAGGCTAGTAAATTGTATGTACTAGACAGTGGCTAGTTACACCTACTCTAATCTCACTTGGATTTTCCCCATTCTAGGGAATTCCCAGGACTGGAGAAAGCAAGTTGTGTTCAGTGATTCAAAGAGAACAGAATCAAAGCTAAATTCTAGAGCTTAACATTATATTACTTTTTATTAAGTCAGTTTTAAATTCAGTATTTCTGCTGCTATTTTCTTACCCCTGATCATCTTCACCTTTCTTCGGGAATTAAAAAATCTGAATTTTCTTTTGATACTAATTAAATGACAGTCATTTTAGGCATTTTTGGTGATATTTAATCTAATGTAGAAATTCTCTTCCCCTCTGACTTGCCTGATGAGAATATTGTTGGGGTTTTTTTAGAGAAAAATATTCATGTGCTTTTCTATTTTCCTTTCTCCTGCATGTCATTTCTCTGAAACATACTGATGCTCTCTGCTTTTCAATGTATCTAATGAGCTAAGGATACTGTACTACTTAAGCAAACCTTGGCAACAGAGCATTAGGTGTTTTCAACACAAGGTGTTATCAAGTGCACATTCCAGCTTTGGCTCAGGGCGGTCTGGCTGTACTGCTGCCAGCAGAGGCTCTCCTGTTCCTCCCTTCACAGACCCACCTTGGCTGCTATATCATGAGTTGGATGAATTCATTGATCCAAATGAAAATGACCCTTTGAACAAAAATGATTTGAATTAGGAAGCTCTGTTAGTAATAAAAGTGCTTGAGAAATAGGAGAGAAATGTTGCTGAGAAGAGGGCATGACTTTACATCAATTTAAGCCAACGATAATAATACATCTTTTTAGTTTTCATGTGTTGAAAACAATGAACAAACAGTGGTTAGGTGTGAAGAATCAGACGCAAGCCATGATTAATTTCAGGATTAATTTATGCAAATTCTGCTTAATATACATCTCTCCATTTCCCCTTCTTCATACTTTCTATCTCTGAATGTGATCTAGTCACTGCTTAGAGGGGAACTTTTTGAGAAAACCCAGAATATCAGGAAAGGTGCATTAATGACTCACTACATTGTGCTTTTCACCTCTGATTCACTGCTTCAACGCAGTAATAAAGGGTTCTGTTCTGGTTTTAATGCCATCCCTCCAAAGGGATGTCTGTCTGAAAAAACAAAGGCTAATCGGCTCTAGCCTCTTAGGGAATTCATAGCACACTAGAAGAGAGGATTGAAGTTAGTGCAGAGGTAGAATTCTTAAGTGTCTGCCTTTATTCATCCCAAACCTCTGAAACAAAAGTGTCGTGTATATAAGATTCTTTGTTTGTCACAAACAAATGTGGGCAGCATTCCTGTGTGCCTTACATTTAAATATTGTTTTGTAAAAACTCAGTTGAAATTATGAATGATTATATTCCTTGCTTGTAATGTCCAAAGTAATTCAAGATGTTTCAGTCTGAACTTTCCCCTACAAATATAATTCAGTCGTACTGTGCACAATTTACAAAACATACAGTAATTTTATTTTACTTAGAATGTGTTAGCACTTTCAAGTTCAGTTTCTGGTTGTTCATAAGGCATAAGAGCTCAGTGTCCTTTGCACCATTTATCCTCTCAAAGCTGAGCAGAATTTGTCATGTAAGAAAGGAGGAGCCTGTTGAATAGTAACTTATATTGGGTTTTTCAGGTCAGTGTTTTCAAATTGCGTCAAAAGTTGTAAATGGCTTTGCAAAACGTTTTATGTAACAATTCTGAAAGGCCATGTGACATTTTTTTCTAATTAACTTATTTAGCCTAGTTTTGAAGTAACATTAGCTGTTTCATCACTTTTAGGCTATTTTTGGTATTCTTTGTGACACCATGAATAAGCCAAGAATTTATAGGGTTTCTTAATCATACAGATTAGTCATCACTGCCTGCTCATAACAGAAGCCTGAAATGCTTATTAAAATTGTCTGATGTGAATCAAAAGTTAGTATAGTTGCAGAATTAAATTATGAGAGAATACCATTATATTAGCAAAAATACCTGTTTCAGGAATACTGGTTGCAGTGCAGGTTAAAACTGCATATGTAGATCAGTACTCCAAATTTGATTCATATGGAAAATAAGAATGGGTTTCTGGAGTGCAGAATTGGTCTGCAATGATTGGCAGTCATGCCTAAAATGAAATACTGTGAAGAGTTTGTTTGTAGAAAGCTACAAGAAGTTGCTGCATGTTCTTGCTTGTCTGTTTTCGCCTATTTTAAAAATTGACTAGCTATAAATTACTCTTTCAATTTGATCCTCTGCCCTTTGCCTTGCTCCTCTCCATCAAAACAGTAAAAGAGGTCATTTCCCTGTCTTCCACAAGCTGTTTGATTACCACAGGCAGATGTTATGACCTGCTGCTTGAAACACTGAGACTTAAATTCTCATCTCACAGAGCCTGTTTTTTCACCAGTGAAATTATGATGCTTTCACTGGAGTGGCATGTTGATGCCAACATAAAAGAGAGAAGAATCAAGACATAGTCTGGCCACTGTTAAAACAACAATATTTGTGGTTGAACATACTTCTTGAATATGAACTCTGAGCAGTGCTATTAGGAGATGTGTGCTGGAGTCACGAAGATTGTTAATCGTTGCTTAAAAATATATTGACTTTTTGTGGATGCAAATTCTATTTTGAATAAGGTATAATCTTTAAAAAAAACAGCCTAAGGAAGAAAAATTATTTGAGAATTTTTCTTACTGCGGAATTTAAATTAGAAGACAGTGTGAGCGGGTGGATTAAGCTGATCTCTTTTTGGTTTTGCCACTGGCTTCTTGACTGACCCAAGGCATGAAAGTCAAAATGCCTTGACTAAGTTCCATACCCACACAACAGGAATAATGATGTTGTTCTGATTTTTAAGGTGTAGTGAGATGTGTGGATGAAAGGAACTCTACGGGAGCTGCTATTTGTACTTATTACCAAGGCTGGTAATAAGTACAAATTCTCCCATACTGAATGGCACATAATTTCAGATGTGCATGTGCAGTACCCTGGCAGTGGTTCCTCAGCTGAGTTTTGTGGCCTTCATTCTCTTGTCCACAACCATCTCTACTTTGGCTTCCAGTGATGAAAATGGTGATAAATTACAGATGTTACCATTATTGAACATCGTTTATTACTATTTATCAATATTCTTTATTGTTGCACCTTTTTCCCTGAAAGCATACAGTTACTCATTGTTGGAAACAATTTCCTGGATGCTGCTGTGGGCAAAAAGCTTTAACTCAGGCTCTTAGCAATCCTTTCCAGATATATATATAAGGTAATAAGTATATTTTTAAAAAGCTCTTGTATTTTTATTGGAAATGGTTTAAACATTCCGCAACAAAATGTTCCCAGCTCTGAATCTCTGGAAATGAGTGCTGTGAGCTGTATGTGTGACTCTTCTGGGGTTTATCTGTGGCCACCCACACAAAAGAAACCTGGTGTCTGTGTGTGCTATCCTCGCACTAAAATCTGGCATGCTGTGTCAGTGAGTGTCTCTCTTAGGGAGTCTGCATCCCTACCTGCATCTCTCTGCAAACTGTAACTACTGATGAAGTGCAGACCTGTAACAACTCCTTCAAAGTCAAAATCTTAGTTTCTGGAAGTTTGGGACTTGTTTTACTTTGCTAGCTCCATTTTAGGTTTTCTTGACTTTGTAATGATCCTAAACCTTTGGACTGGTGAAATTGAAAATTAGAGGGAGAAAAAAATGTTTGCTTTTTCCTGAGAATTTTCAGTAAATTAGGCTATGCTCTGTCATTAGTTCTGTAAGATTCTGCAAACACCCATATGCCCCAGAAGGTGCAGCATAAGCTCAAAAAGTAATATACACATATTCTTCATATCCTTTCAAAACACAGTCTGTAGTGATTGCATAGTGTAGAAACATAGAGTCATAGAACATTCAGGGTTGAAAGGAACTTTAAAGATCACCCAATCACAGCCTCTTCTGCAATGAGGAGGGACACTTCCCATTACATCAGGTTGCTCTAAGCCTTATCCGACCTGGTCTTGAAAACTGACAGGGCTGGGGCATCCACAGTCTCCCTGTGCAACCTGTTCGGTGTCTCACCATCCTCACAGTGAATAATTTCTTCCTAATATCCAACTTTTTATTCTGAATTGGAAGGCTGGCAATTTTCAAAGAGTCACAGAATGGTTGAAGTTAGAAGGGACTACAGTGGATCATCTGTTCCAAGCTCCCTGCTCAAGCAGGATCATCCCAGAGCATATGGATTGCATCCAAGCAGTTCTCGTATATCCCTAGTAAGGGAAGTTTCTGGGCTCAGTCACCCACATAGTAAAGAAATCTTTCCTCATGTTCAGATGGAACTTCTGTGCATCAGTTTCTGCCCATTGCCTCTTGTCCTTTTGCTTAGCACCACTGAGCAGAGCCTGGCTTTATCCTCTTGATACTCTCTCTTCAGATACTGATAGACTTTGATGAGGTTCCCTCTCTGTCACCTCTTGTCAAGGCTGTCCAGGCCCAGCTCCCTCAGTTGTCCCTCATTCATGAGATGCTCCAGTCCCTTAATCATCTTTGTTACCCTTGGCTGGACCCACTCCAGGGGCTCCATGTCTCTCTGACCTGAGGAGCCCAGAACTCAGTTTTTGAATTTTAAAGCTGCTGTGAGATTTATTGGTAAAATGATGTTATAAATTGACAAACAGAGCTGAACTTAATTGCTTCATAATTAGGGTGGATTCTTCTGCATTCTTTCAGACTCCCATTCCCTATGCTCCCCTTCTATCCTGCAGACTTCTGGAAACTGTCTGAAGTAACTGTTGTTGACTGCATGCACAGAACGCCTTCCCTTTCCATGTGTTGCAGACTTGTTTGTAGAGTTAGAAATTTTAAAATTACATTTTTAGGCCTTGTACTTGGAATGCATGGCTTGAGGAGGCAGAAATTTTGTTTTTCTGAGTGTTGGAAATGCATCTTTGAGTTACATATTTTAATAGAAATGACCAAAGTCAGGTAGTCTTTGCATTTTGAGAAATTCTTCTATATAGTCTCAGTGGTGTCTTTTATTCCTTTCAACTTTTGTTGGAGATAGCAAAGGATCTGGTAGGCTTAACAAAATGCAGTTTTGTTTTGTTCTTTTCCAAAATGGAAAAGAAACCAGAATACACTCCTGATGGCTTTCGGCTTGTATTAGTGCATCTGGTTCTGGGCACCCATCCGCAGAAGAATGTAAATGTAATTGGACTGCATTCAAGAGAAAAACAAAATGCTGAGAAGTTGTAAAGCTTGATTTGTAAGAGAGAAACTTAAAAAGGAGAAATGTTAAATATGTACAGTGTGCCTGCATGACAGCAGAAGAGAGTCAGGTTTTGGTAACGATTACAATTCTGAGAGGTGTGAACATCAACAGAGTGAAAAATTACTTAAGGCTAGTTTAAAAAGGTATAATTAGATGTAATGGAATTAAATGAAATATATGTAAACTTGAGCCAAATGTTACACTAAAAAAATCCCCATGAACAGTGAGACATAGAGGTTTATGGTTTATCTGTATTGAGTTAGCACTGGGGAATCCCAGTGAGGGATCAGGTACTTCATCTGTAGAAACATGAAACATGAGCAAAAGGAATGCAGTCCTTCTCTTGAAGGGACAAGAAACTTTACTGGGTGGCATATAAGGAATAAACTTAAACTAGTGGGATGTGGAGTAGAATCCTGAACGTGTTTTGGAGTATTTTTCAGTCTTATTGGCTGACTGTTGAGCCATTTAGGATTATAACAATGTAACTCTTATTTTGAAGATGCCTGTTATCTTCAGTCACTAATGTACGTAAATATTGCTTTTAATTGGAATAGCCTTACCACGCGATTGCCAAAAGCTGGAGAAACTATCCTTGGACATAAGTTTTTTGTTGGTTTTGGTGGGAAAGGAGCCAACCAGTGTGTCCAGTCTGCTCGACTTGGGGCCAAGACCTCGCTGATCTGCAAGGTAAGCACTGACTTGATCTTCAATTACAGCTGAACTGAATGTTCATGCAAATTCCAGTAAATCTTTTGATCACTTACCAAAAAGCTTTTAGTGATTTTTTAAACTTTTTAAAATATCTCGCTAATTCTTTTTTCTTTTTCTTATTTCAGCTATAAATTTAAGCATGGAGGAGGCTGTTTAAGAACACTTCCAGAACCAAAGACTAGTTGGCTACAGATCTGACAGAAATTGCATGTAGAGAAGGATTGCAAAACTTAGGTTGATATACCATGGAAAAGAGAATTGAGAAGAGTTAGAGATGTTCAAAATTTAAGAAATCTTGTTTCAGTGATCAGCATTCAATGATGGCATTCAGGCACTAGAAGCTATGGTCGCTCTGAAATTTACTTTGTAGATTATTAAAAATCAGACACTGATAAGCCAGTGAGAAATTTGAGAGGGAATGTAAAAGTGCTTTCAGGGTTGCATCATTATCTCATTACTTGAGGATAAGGTGATCTTATCCAAATTCTAGCACCTTTGTGTGCTATAGCATATTTTTGCCTACTTTTCTGAAACATCTGATATACTGCAGCACTAAAGACTTGCTCACAGACCATTGGGCTGATTCAGCTTGGCAGATGCTATATTCTTACAATGCTTTTCTTTGATTTTTGTCATTAAACATTATAAGTTTTGAGTGGTCATTACTATGGTTAAAATCAAATTTTTCTCTCTGTAGCCTTTATTGTCTACCCTGTGCTAACTGTAGATGAAACTTCAAATTGACTGGACATACTTTGTTTTTTGCCATAGCTGGGGAGGATGCTAAATTTGTTGGATCATTGTCTGTCAAGGATTTTTTGAGAAGTACTGGAAACGTCTCAAGGAAGCCTTCCTCGCTTTTTTTCAATTCAATATTTAGACTAAACAATGTTAGCTATACATTTAAATTACACCTGAAAGCATTTCTGTGGGTTATTATCACTAGTTGTTCTACAGTGTGGGTTGGTTTTGGTTTTTTTTTGGCAATATTTGCGCTTCTGTCACACTGTGTATATTTGATCATCTTTGCATTCAAGAATGATCAGATTCAAGTACAAGATGAACTGGCAGTGAATTCCCTTCTAACATTTCCTGCTAAATGTTAAAGGGTTTTTTTCCATTGCAAGTGTGAATTTTGCTTTATTTTTTTTTGATGGTCTAGCCTTTGCTCAGTGCAATGGAAACATACGCATTAATAATAAAATTTAGTAGCTACTATATTTTCTAAGTACTTTCCAAAAACATATTTCTGTTATTTCAGTAAAACCAGTCTTATCTCTCTCTCTCTCTCTTTCTTTCTTTCTTTCTGTCTTTCCATCTTTCTGTCTGTCTGCCTGTCTGTATCTCTCATTTTCTCCTTCTATCTGTTGAGTATTTGTTGGAAAAATTGTTAGCTTTTTTTTTAATTTTGAAAGTTATTATTTAGTTTTTAAAAATTGCACTTTATAGCTTCACAAAATACTATCCCATCTCACAGAAATCTCATATACAATCTTATATCTGCATTGGTTAATGAGATGTAGTATAAAATTTCTTGCTGAATAAGCTAAGAAGAATCTGGCAATAATGAGCTTCTACTTATTTTTACTGCAACAGGTAATCTTAAGTATTCAGTGGTTCTTTAAGATGGATTGCCCCTCACACACATACTTGTGCTCAGTAACATGCTTCTGTTTTGGTCGTATTTCCAAAAAGTTTTTATCCAGTATGGGTGCAACAATAGCTTCTACAATCTGAAGTTCAGAAAATGGAATCAGTATTAATACCAAAGGGAGATTCCGTTGGAGTGTGGCATCCTCTTAGTAGCAGTGTAGTTTAGAGAGAGGTTGTCTTCAACAAGAATGGAGATAGACGTCTCAGATCAAGCAACAAAGAACCTCAGAGCTTTAAAATGCAAGAGCCAGTGATTGGTAGGTGTTTGAGAGAGTATTATAATGACTTACTGTTAAGACTAGAGATGCACTGAGTGCTGTGGAATTTAATGTAAATATTGTAAAGAACGTTAAAAATTTGAGTTTGAGTAGTGGAAATGCATACAGTTTTCTGCTTCCTGCCTGGATGTCTCAGCAAGTGGCCGCTGTTACTCTGAGTTACTGATGTGTGTCACAGAAGCAGTCAATTTGCTCCATCTTGTAAAACTGTACTGATGGAATAGTTACAGAGAAATGTAAAGGATTCCTTTCAGGGTACTAAAGGATCTAAGCAAATAAATTGTTTGCTCAGGTTCATGCAAGAACTCCATTGCAGTACTGAAAAAATAACTGTTCTAGAGAGATTCCAAACTCCCCTAACTATTTTTTTTCCTTTTGTCATGACCAATCCCAAAAAAATCTTTTCGGCATCCTATAATAAGATAGTTGAGGGATGTTGGTCTGAAAGACAGTGTAAGTGCTGAAAAAGGTCCTGCTTTACTTCTGAAAAACCTTTTGGAATAATCTTCACTGGACATTGCTGATATTGCATATGCTAAATGCTGTTTAAGCCATGGCTGCATTTGATTTCTACCTAGAAACATGAAGTGTTGTGTTACCAAGTTGTGTAGTCTTTTCTTTTTAAAATATCCATAAGCCAAATTTAAGTTAGAGTTATAAGCTAAATTCTCCTTCATTGTATCCATAAAGCTGTATCTCAGATGCAGCCCAGAATATGATGGATATCTTCAGTTGGTTTTTTCCTTATGTATTACTGTCTTATGCTTGTCTTTAGTACCTGTTTAATTTGCAAAATGACAAAAAAGGAGTAAACACTCTAAATAAAGAAGAACATATAAAATTAACAAAAATTGTCAAGTTTTACAACAGGCTTTTTGTTGTAAGAAATTTTCAGGTATGGATGAGTTTGATTCTTAAGCTGCTAGAATTTTAGTTGCTATGGTGCCAGCCAGCTCCCTTGCTCCATGTGGAAAACATGATCAAAGCAGGGAAAACCCAACCTGAAAAATACTGATGTAATTCCACTTATTCTGATATGCAAACTGTGTGACAATAATGCTTGTACAAATGTATTTTGTTGTTAAGAATTCAAGAAAGAAGAAATGCTATTGCAGCACTTAACAGTGTTCTGTGGTCAGCAGACTAAGACATTTATTTTTCTGTTTATTCAATAGTCCATGTAGCAGAGTCTGTGCAAAAGCAGAAAATATTTAAAACAATATTATATAATTTGACATGGTCAGTAAATATGCCTTTAATCTAAACTGAGTCTTATGCTCAATACTCTTTTCTTTCTTGGGGGTAAAGCCTGCATGGAAAAATAAAGTCTTTCAAATGCACTGGGATTAACTGGATTGGATACTGATGAACTAACATGGAAAAAGTTTCCAGAGGAAAATGACCTCCATGGACACTCCTTGGAGGGCTTCCCTCCGGCACTGAGATGTCTTACTGCGAGCAAAAGTACCATGGCTGCTCTCAGCTGTTTTGACAGTTGAAAATAAGGGATGCCTGTCTGTCAATCATGCAGGATCCAGAGCTGAAGGAAGGAAGTTTCAGTTGAGCTTTTGGAAGAGGGTTATGAAATATTTTGTTGCTGAGTTAACTGAGCAGATTGTGAGATTTGTTGTAGAAGAATCACAGTAGCAAGGGAGGGTGAAGGTGATACCATCAGATGGAATGTATTCCAGAGCTCAGCTGTTAGGCTGCAGAGGTGAGCACAACTCAGATTTAAATTGCAGATGGCTGCAGTCATCCAGCCTAAAGCAGTCAGAAGATGCAGCTTCTGACAACCCGCCCTGTCTGGCAAACTGGGAGTAGTCAGAAATACAGAAATGCTCTGATACACAAACAATGAATAACACAGTGACCCAAGAAAATGTTGGGTTGGTTGGGTTTTTTTTTTCCATGTACTAGAGAAATGTTCCATCAGGTTAGACGATTCTGATCTTAATTGCTGTGCTCCTTTGCTGAAAGACTGAGACTGTCTTTAATAATGCTTCAGAAAAAACTCTTATAGATGTTGTAGGAAATGGAGTTTCAAATCATGGTTGTGTGATCAAATACACAAGAGGAAGGATCAGCATTCTGTGATACTTTAAATTTTTGAATTCTAAATCATAGCGTTCAAGTCTTCTGATCACTAGCTGGTACTCAGGCCTTTTCCAAGCTTTCTGAAGAACAGAGTTCATAAGTAGACAAATTTCTAATGACAGCCAGCAGAAGCAGCTGCTTTGTGCTTCTTGTAACCAAGTAGATCATTAGCTGTGTAGTGCTGTTTTATGAGAAGATGGGTAATTGATTAGGGCTCCTCTAGACCCATAACCAGGATCTTGATTTGGCTTCTAATCTGAAAGACGTTTCTTTTCCCTCTTGCAAAAATACTTCCTGTAGCATTGGTTAGTCTTTGATGCTGCCTGGATACACAGCTCACTCCTGCAATTGGGAGCACAGGCTATGCTTGCTAAAGACAGGCTAAAAGTGGTGACTCAAAAGCTTAGTTGGCTTTAAATGTATTTATAATGCTTGCATATTAAGTGAGTTAAACTATTTTTTTCTCCATATACCTAATGTCCTTTATTCAGCTTGTGTAATGTAATAAAAAGAAATTTATATTAGTCTGAATAAACAGCAAGCAGAATTGTTTTCGGCTAAAAAGATTAATGGAACTAAAATTACAAGCTTTTTAACTTGCTGTTAAAAAACAATAGACCATAACATGACTCCCTAATTCAGCTTGATCTATTGTTGCTGGATAATGCAAACAAAAAATGTTAAATTTCTAAACAGTACATTTAGTACTGAGAATTGCAGAAATTGGTAATGCCATGTTTATCATCACCTTCTATCCCATAGACACAGTTTGATATTTTTCTACCACGGAAACTTGAGGTAGAAAATTCAAAATACAAACTGCAATTAAGAAGGACACTAGACTTGATGTCACTGCTTTCAATTCAAAGCTGATTAATTCAGTACATATCCAGATTTTAAAATCCCAGAAGTTTCAGTATCAAAGGAGCACAGGGATTGTAAGAGGATGAAACTTGAATATGGCAACACGGTGTTTGTAATAGAGCAGGAGAAAACTGCAGATCGTTCTTATTGTTTGCTAATACTATTAATACATTTTTGCTATTATTTCTTTATTATTTGTTGATTAATAAGGTAAAGGGCTTTAAGACTAAAATTGTTGTATTTAAATTACAGTAGAGCATTGAGTTGTCTAAAGATGGTCAATCCATCCTCTCACCTTCCTATAAAGAAAAACCATTCTTTTGTCTTTTGTATAGGTTGGGAATGATTCCTTTGGCAATGATTATGTTGATAATTTGAAGAAGAATGGTATTTCTACAGGTAAAATTTTACTTTAAATATTTGTATTCTTTTTGAAAAACTGGTAGTGGCAGATTTATTTTCTTTTACCTTATTGGATATATTTTATCATTCAGAACTGTGTATAACTTTTTATGCAGCTGGCAGAAATGAATGAATATGAGAGAGAATATGGAGACTTCTGAAATCAGCTGTACCATTAAAAATAAAATGTGATGTTATTACCTCTAGACCTCAGAGGATTGCAAGCCACCTGAAGATAACTGGCTGTTATGCAATTGTTTAGTCTGACATTAATGTAATAAGGCCTGATGAGAAATTGAAAAATTCAGTCTGATTATTCATTCTCAACTTCATGTTGTCAGAGGAGGGATAAAGTGGAAATTCAATGGTAAATGCAGTACATTTCACCTTTGCTTTGTGAACCGACCCGTGCAGTCATTTCAGAGACTGCAGCTGATGTTGGTACACATACACACAAAAATCAATGTTAAAAGGCTTTCAGAAAAAGGGAAAATTAGGCACCCACAGTATTCTATTTTCTTTGCCCCTTTGTAAAACCAATTCTTTCTCTACTGTGTTCTGCTTAACTATATGATCACATTTTTGTCTGCAGGACTGTTGTCTCCTTTAGAGTGGACAAGGATGGACAGATGTAATCACTAAGTGGCTATTCAGTATTCTGTATATCTCTTCTGTTTAATTTGCAGCCAGAAGCTTAATCTACTGTATTATTCAAATCCTGCCTTAGAGACAAAACTATCAGTATTTTGTGGGCTTTTTTATTATGTTTATCAGTGTAGCATCTAAATATTTTACAAATGTATATATAGGTTTATTCATTGTGTATATTTCAACTTAGGCAAGAAACCAAGCAAGAATACCATAAAAACAGTATCTGTTAGTGTACAGTTCAGAATGTCTCCAAAGCATACCTACCTTATATCTTTGATTGTGTAAATAAAGCAATTATAATGCATAGCGCTTAATGAAAATACATATGCCACAAAGATCTTGCAATCTTAATACAAATTTTTAAATAGTCTTTATAGCAGCAAAAGAAAAGAATAGGGAAAAAAATCGGAAATTCCATCATATTGTAATTCATTGATACAGAGGTAGATCAGTTGAGCGGTTGGAACTGTTAAGGTCCAAGATACCAAGTTCTGCTGATTGAGTTAGAAATCTCAGAATTGTGTTTGATTGTCACCTCCTATGTTGATCAGCTCTGGGGAAAAATAATATATACTGCTGGTGAGGTTGACCCAGGATCCTAACTTGTATTCCAAGAGGAGGCAAGGGTGATTGACTGTGATCAGAGCTTTTTGCTCAAGATGGTCTGATTTCAGTCATGGGCTTTTCATCCCAGTTTAATTCTCTTCTAGCATATCACTGTAGTTGTACATAAGGACTGGGTGTATTAGATGAAAATCCTTGGTGTAATCCCAGTTCTGCCAGCTCTCAGATCTTGGGTTCTGGTTGTATGTCATCTTTATGTTGCTCTTCTGTATCCTAGCGTATAAGCATACCCATTTTCTTTCCAATTCCAGTCTGTTTTGTAATTTTCCCCTTTCCCTGACTTCTTGTCTTCCACAACCTACCAGTTGCCAGTGCTGCTCAGACCATTTAGATCTTTATTGATCTTTATTGTTGTCCCTTTTCCCACATTTGAGCTGGGCAACTTGCTGCTTATGCTGCAAGAGCATTGAGAGTACAGAAGACACACGTTCTGTGCTTTCAATTCCAGTGTGCAGACAGAATTCATGGTGAAAAGAGCTGTAATTGCAAGGGAAGTTTTACTCTGACCCTGGTAATTGAGCTAGACAAGGGTACCTCCATGGCAAGTACCTGCAAGACTTTGGAAAAACCAAATGAGCATGATGTAAGGTGTTTTTTCATCCTAGTTCAAATTGGAGCAGATTGTTAAACTGACCACAAAGGCACATCTTGAGAAAGAAGCCCACTTTTTCCCAGCATCAAATCCATGCTCTAAAATGTTAGAACACCAGAGCTCCTTAAACAAAAGGTCACCGGAATTTCTTTCAAATGGAAGAGTAGATTTTTCTCAAATACTGTTTTTCGGGAAGAAAAAAAGAAACCCTCAACTTTTTTGTCTGTTTTCTGCTACAGTGCTACTGGTTTCTATTACCAATTTCCTATCATTGTATTTGACAAATTTGCTGTCAGCTGAAAACAGGTTCTTATAGTAGTAAACACAGAACAATCTTTTTAACAGATAGTGCTGCCAGCATCATGTTAATTTCTCTGAATAAAAATCCAAAGAGGAAACATATAAGCCCAGCACTGCCTTCACAGCATTTGTTAATATTACTGCTGAAATGCAAATCTACACAGAATGAGATGCTGGGTTGTTTTTGTATTTTTGTTTTTCTTTAGCCTTGACTCTATTGTTTCATTGGATGAAAGAAATATTTCCAAGTAGGAGTAGAGTGCCTGAGAAGGCTGTATAAATAACATGCTTTCTCTAAAGCAGAGATGTAGCCAAATTAAAGAATGTTGAACTCGTATTTCTGTTTTGTGGGTGTAAATTAACACTTTTTGTTGTTGTTAGCTTCTCTGGCATTGTTGCACATGAAAGAGTAATTAGCATTTTTAAATTGCTGGAGGTTATGGGTTCATTTTAGATTTAATTCAATTAAACTGCGTCACATGCTATTGGTTGAAAGTAATGTATTGAACTAGTGCATGCTCTAACTTTTCCCTTTCTTAGCATTTGTAGGTCAAACTACAGATGCTGCTACTGGAACTGCTTCAATAATTGTCAACAGTGAAGGTACACATTTCTGCTCTGAATGTCCTCTTTGTTCTGCCTTTACAGCCATAAAAGAAACCTTTGCCTTGTCACTGTTAATTGCGGATTTTTTTTCTATATATTTCATTTTTTTCAATATTTTATTCACACTTCATTGCACTTCCGTTTATTGCAGGGAACGTAGGATTAGTTGCCTAAAAGCGGCAGAATCAGATGCTTAAATTAGCAGTGTGATAGCCATAATTTAATCAGCCTGCTGATCTATCTAGTTTTGTATTTCTTGAGCATGCAGTGTATTAGAAGGTTAAAGATCTCCTTTTTCACTACAACTTACCCATCACTTTTACTATAGAATCATTTAGATTGAAAAAGACCTTTCAAGATCCTGCTGTCCAATCATTAACCCAGCACTGCCAAGTCTACCACTAAACCATCTGCCTAAGTGCCACATTTACCCCTCTAGGGCTGGTGACTCAACTGCTTCCCTGTGCATCCTATTCCAGGGCTTGACAACCCTTTTAGTGAAGAAATTTTTCCTAATATCCAATCTAAATCTCCCCTGCTATAACTTGAGGCCATTTCCTCTGGTCCTGTGAGGGAAGGGTTTGCCTCCTCAGGACACCAAGTGAGTCATTATGCCCTCAATAAGGAAAAGGATTTGTCCTCAATATAAGTAGAAATATTTCTGTTGATCTTGTAATTTTACCACAAATCTTGATTTCAAGTTGCATCTGCAGTGATGACTGCTCAGTGAAATGGCATATTTTTTTCTGTGTTAGTTTTCCTTAGCCTGTGCCTTCACTCTCATTTTGCAGGGGAAGAAATAAAGATTTGGCTTGTTTTCATATTCTTTATCAAACTATCCTCAGAACACTTTATACCTTTTCCTCAAGCATAATTTAATCAGCCAGCTGATCTGTCTAGTTTTAGATTGTCCTGAACACACATATGTTAAAAGGTTAAAGCTCTCCTTTCCTACTATAACTTACCCATCACTTTTACTATAGAATCAATTAGGTTGAAAAAGACCTTTCAAGATCTCAAGTCCAACCACTAACCCAGCACTGTCAAGTCTACCACTAAGCCATCTACCTAAGTGCCACATCTACATGTCTTTTCAGCCTATTTCCTCAAGCTGTTGAGAGCTTATGTCTGTGTCTGGATCAAAATACAGAGCTCAGGACTGATAATGTTTATGCAAACATAACAAATTAAGTGTGATTGGATTAGTTCACTTTTGGAGTTGCTAAGAGGCTTCATTTCAGCAGTTACCACAGCTTAGCTGACACATCAACTTACCAAGCTTCTATGTAACCCAATGGTTGTACATTGGGCTACAGCTTAAAATGGGAAAGGAAACAAAACTATTTACTCATACAGCAAAACTGGGAAGGAACTGTGACTAAAGGCAAGCCTGCACAGGAATATTCAGGAAAATTAGGCAAATTACTTGGAGATGTGAGTTTAATTTTCCTTAAGTAAGATTAATCCAAGCCTTGCGTGACAGCTCTAATTCAGAAATAAGGTAACGCTAATACATTGGATAACCTGGTACCTGCCTGTAAACTTCCATCTTCTTTTCTTGGTTTGGATCAACAGGTACATTACACAGCAACTCTTGACTTTTCTTTCTTATGCTGCCTACAGTCACTATGGCCATTGTAAATAGAAGGGACAGTGGGAATCCAGTAGTGCTCCTGGGCCTCACTGTTTTGTACATGTCTTGCACTAAGCTTGCTGTCCAGAGTAGTTGAATAAGAGCCAGTCTTGATATTTTCCAATTCATATGCATAGCCAGCTGAGATAAAAACAGTCTAAATTTGAATGAACAGATGATGACCTGTTAAATTTGACCACCAAGAATTTTTCTGAAGGATAAGGAATGAAACAAACTTTTGGAATATTGTAAAACCTTTATAAGCACCAGGAAAAGGAAATGGATGTTCAGGGCCATGAGGTTCACAGTGGTTAATCTTACATGTTATTGTCAGCATGAAGGGTCTATGGCAGTCTTGTGATTCACATAGTGACAAGAATACTGCATTAATGTCATGTAGTTTGTGCCTCTGAGTAACCAAAAAATTGTATGCTAAGCTATCACTGGCCTCAAATTTAATTTAAAATCTAGTGGAAGAGCAAACCTGGTCAGAACTATGCTCTAAAGCAAACAGATGCACAGAATTGGTAATGGTTCACGTTGTTGCTTCTCTCAAAAACCATCTGGCGCCTGAATTGAGTAAATTGCAGTAAAATAGCAGTACTTATGTGCTTTGCTGTTGCAAGAGACATTTTCTTTTTTTTTTTTCCTGTGGAAACCTGGCTGATTTGACCTAAACAGGCTTTACAGCAGTTTTCAAAGGGCTTGTCTACACACGCATGTTTTACTGCAGTGGCTATGCTGGCATAGCTGAAACATCACAGCACCCAATGGACTGATGTAAAGTAGTTTCTGCTAGTTCAAATTATACCTAAAAGGGAAGCATTTGAAGCTGGGGTTGGTGATGGTATTTTGTGTTAAGATGAGGGACAAATAAAAACCATAGCTATCATCTCTTTAAACAGACAAGTTTTCATTGCCATATTGTTACACACCTAACCTACCTTTCTTACCAATTCTTTTCAAGTTCTTGGTACTTGGGAAAAATACCAACTCAAAAAACTGAGAAAAGTCACAGGGAGAAGTAGGAGATATGCAGGTAGAGGGTGTATGAGACTGATGATGTATGAGTGAAGGCAGAGCACAAGAAAGCTGTAGAGATCAGAGTCAGATGAGGTTCTAAAGTAAATCTTACCTCATGTTACCTCTGTCTAACTGGCCCTGCAGAATTTCTAGAAAGTTTTGGACTGGTTACTGAATTGCACAAGTATAACTCACCCATTATTGTAATTGGCAAAGTGCTAAAAATTTGAAAATTATCAGGCATATTTAATACTCTTGAAGTTGATTATATTATGGGACAATACAATATTGTTTCAATAAAAGATAGAGAGGTTCAATCTCTGCTTTAATACAGAATGGTAGAGAGATGTTTAATGAGTTTATAGAGCTGCACTGAAAAATGTGCAGCCCAGAGATGCTGCAAAGGTTCCCTCTGGGCTGGTCTCAGAAATATGTGTAGAAATGTTTCTGAGACCTTGTGTTCCTTTCAATTGTTCTCTTTTATGCTACTGCCTTTTCAGAAAGTTTTGATTTGACTAAACACAAGCTTTAGTATACCAGGATCCTCTACACTTCAAATCTGTACTTTCTCCGTTAAGGATAAAAGCTGGTACATCCAGCTGCTTTTAATACATTTTCTTCGAGCTGCATCACACCACTTTGAACCCCAGGTTTTGTTTCCCCTTTCAGTCTGCCTTCTTGCTACTAGCTCTGTCACTTAGCACACTTTCTGCCAGCAATGTGATATTGGATGGTAAGAGCTCCATAAAGTGATCATGTGTGTTGTACTTCCACACACATATTAGGGTGGGAAAAATACTCTTTGTGGATCATTTTTTAATGATTACCTCTGAAGGTTATTGCAGCTTTGTCCATATCTGGTACTTACTGTTGATGGTGCCATTATATTGGCCTAACTGGACTAGAGGTTTGAACAAGTCTGACAATTGTCATATTCATAGCAAAAAATCAGTGGAGGCACAACAGAGATTGGCTAGTTATGATTAAAATTCTCTTGATTATTGCAAGGTAGGACTTGGAGCTCACCTACACAGAACACTGCAAGATAACCCTCACTGGAGACAGGCATTGTGCTGGCTTTATGATAAAGTTATTAATCATTCATGATCAGTGAATAGACATTATTTTGCAAGTTCAGTACCAAAGCACTACTAGTAGCAAAATATTGAAAATACTGATTTAGGTAAGGCTAGTAAACCAGGCAAACTTAGGATACATGTGCCAGCTTGTTTGTATTATACTTTCAATAGAGGCAAATCTTTGAACCTTAAGGCTTATGGAGAAATGTCACCTGAATTTTAGAGACTTTCTACATACTGACTTTCTTCATAAACTTGAATGTTTTGTATGCAAGACTCTTCAATATTTCTATCAAGTGGTTGCCTAGAAATTAAGATACCATAACACACCCAAAACCCACCCTCATATTCATGACTATGTGATTTGGTAGCACATGTTTTTCTTGTAACATTCTTTCCTGGTCACAAATGTAATTTTATTCTGTGTGAATTATTAAGCACAAGCTCTGCAGCTATTGTTACAATTGCATTGTTTAATCTGTTTGATATTTTGATGAATTCTCAGCACTACTGATGGTTTTTAAGCTTGTTATCCAGTTTTAAAGAGTGATATTTGTTGCACAGTGGTGTTTACTAGTTTGACATTTGATTTTTCCATTGACACTTCTCATCTGGTGTCACCTTGTTAAAAAAAGTCCGACTTGAGTTATCCATCTTTCTAAGAACTGGCAGTAGCAGTTTCAGAAGCCCAACTTAGGACAGTTTTTATGTACGCAGCATTTATCCAGATTGGACCCAATCCCCATCTGGTGTAAGCCTGTGCAAGTTTATCAGTTTCATTTAGCTGTTACAGCTCATAGCAAGTGTGAATGTGGCCCTTAGTATTCTAGCTGATGTCTGCAAAACTCAAAGTTATATAGATGTTCCCATCAAAACTCATATTTTTAGTCTAAGAAAATAGATTTTAGAATTAACGGTAATGCAGTAAATATATTATTCCCATTCTTGTTGTGGGTAACATTTTACTTCACTGGAGTAGTTTTAGAAGTTAGGTCTACAGTTTAAGGCTTCACCTAGGGTTAACAGATGTACATAGACTTTTCTAGACAATAGTTTATCTCCTCCTCAAATATATATCTGAGATATGTAAGATTAAAAAAAGTCTGAAAATATTTGTCTCTTCTCCTTGTTGAAGGAACATAGAAAAACAATTTTTAGAAATTAGTTTTCTTAGACTTTTCTAGTGTGTAGGATTTTTTTAAACTTAAAAATTATTTAATGTTGGACAAGATGAATCTCACCCCTCTTTGCCATCTGTCTTTAACTCTGTTGTCCCTGATGCTGAATTCCCATCTGATTTCCCTGGCAAGAAATATTTGCTTTCAACAAAATGGTTGCTGTTAATATAAAATTTTGTACTAATTGTGAGTGCATGGGTCCACATTCTGCCTTCATGCACCCTCATGCAAGTTTGTGGTGACTGCTGTCATTCAGCAAGTGTGGTATATATAGCTAAGAACAGAATGCAGGGGGGTTTCCTTCCATCTTGGGTTTAGTCTGTCTGGCCTGTTGCACTACAGTAGGAACTGCATTTCCCTGGCAGGTTTGAAAGCAGACTCTAAGCCTCTGACCTTTTGTAGTTACAAAGAAAAGCATCAGACTGTGATCCAGTGTAACATGGTCTACCTTGAATCTGTATATGTGGGTTTAAGCAAAGAGTCCTCTTACTGCCTTGGGCCGTTAGCTCTAAGTCCGATAATAATATACATGTCAGTACAGCTAAACAGTTCAGCAAGATAATGCAGCAAGACATTTGGATAGAGTCTGAGATTCTAGGAAGCACAGAGGCCAGGCAGAAATGAAAGAGATTCTTGTTCCACTGATTCCCTGTCTTTTACTGCTTGCACTGCTGCACCCTAAAGCTATCAAAATATGCTTGGCAAAATAGGTGCAATTTGCCTTTGAATATTTCCTCAACAGGATTCAGATATCTTTGGTAACATTTACTTGTTGCAGAAGGTTTTTTGTTTTCTTTTCTTTTGTTTTTTATCCAAGATGCCCATCATTGTCTGTTGAAAAGCAGGGCGTTGGCTTTAAGTGCTGAGGTTTTGCTTTTCATATGCAGCTGTTCTGTACCAAAGCATTGACAGCAGAATTGCTTTGGAAAGCTTGGGTCCCTCCCTCTGAGATCACTATATTATTCTTTCCATTGTCCTGCTTTCTTTTCCGAATGTATTTAGGGAGAGAAGCTTTGCACGTTCTTAGTCAAAGGACTTTGAAGTCACATTCAACAAAAATAATGTATTTAAAAATATAAATATTTATTTGCAGAGTAATTCAGTTCATTACAGAATTGGTAGCCTTTAATGATTGGCAGTCCTTAAAGGAATCTTCAGCGGGGGCGGGCTGAGCCTGTAAATCAAGGAACAGCTGACTTATTGAAGTTAATACCTGAGTGATTAATAATAAATTTTAATTTGAAGGCACCCATGCCTGAAGGTCTCTAAGTGTTGTAACAGAGATTAAAAAAAGAAAGAAGCTGCAATAAAAGAAGGTGATTTGTGTGTCTGAAGAAAAACAAAAGAATATTTGGAACCTACGTAAATGAACCTCACCTAACTGTAAAACAAACTACATCAATAAAAAGGATCTCGGATGTGCTTTGAGATACTGCCATGCTTCCACACGCACAGCTTTGCTTAGACCATTCTCCTGGCCAGCTCTAAGGGCAGAAGAAGCTGTTGCCCACCTTCTTTACACACTTCTGATAAAGCTTTCCTTAGATGCAGGTATCACCTTTCTGTGCTTTGCTGACAAGCTGATTCTGGTTTTCATGATGGTTAGGAGCCCTAACTTGTCTCAGGTAAATGGTGCTACCCTGCTTCTCTGAAATCTAAAGAACATGCATAATTTTCTTAGCTGTGTGAAATACTTTTTGTTCCCAGCTGATGAGAAAATGAAAATTTTTATGCCATTTTTGGCATATTAATTCAGTAATCACATTGATGCTTTTCTCTTCCAAATGCTACTGGAATATTTTAGGAAGATACAAATACCACCCTCAGCGTGTACCCACCAACTCCACTGTGACTCGTGCAGTGCTTCTTTAGAGTTCACAGAAAACACCAAAATAAGACTGGGGAATGCCCATACATGATTTTTCCCGAAGATATATTTATTGCATTTATTGTGCAGTATTAGTTCATTCTTGCATTGATCTTTTCTATTATCCTGTGAACTATTTGTTTATTTGAAAATGTCAGCAATGCATACAATTTTAATGGGGTTTTTGGAAAGTAAATTGAAAAACTCATCTGAAATGTATTGTAAAAGGTGCAAGGAATTATTTTACATACTTTATTGCCAAAGTTAAAGTAAAAAACATAATATCTTCTCTTTAGGACAGAATGTTATTGTCATAGTCCCAGGAGCCAACCTTCTTTTAAATTTTGACGACCTGAAGAGGGCTTCTGATGTCATCTGTAAAGCCAAAGTGGTTGTTTGCCAGCTAGAAATAACCCCTGCTGTTTCTCTTGAAGCTCTGAAAATGGCACGTGCCAGTGGAGGTAATTTAACATAAGCCATTCTCTCTCTTTCATTTGTACTGCATGACAAATATTCTTTATTGTGCTTTCTAAATAAAGATCCTGTAGTCTATTCTGGTTTCTGTCCTATTAGTTTTATTTAGAATTGAAACAAGAGCCAACAAATTCATTCTATGCTAATGAAAACTGAAACTTCAAAAATTTTGCAGTGTTAACCTTGAATAGCAAATCACCTCATACCCTTATAATTTCCCTGTGTATGTCTGGTACTGTCTTTCCTCCTATTTATATACTGTGACTAAATACAGTATAATATTGGTAAGTCAGGAGCTATGGGCCTGACTCTGTAATGATTCCAGAGCAGAACAGCCATAATGAATGAAAGTCAGTAAAGTTCCACGGGAAAGTGAATGAAATTACCTCAAAACCAGACTTATGCCCTTGTTCTCCCAGCGTCGCAGCAGGTATGGCTGTGGTTTTTTGTATAGTAGTTGACATCCTTAAAATTAAAAAAAAAAAAGCTTTTTCTTCCTAACCAAAATTCATAGAGTGTGACTGGGCATGATGCCATTGCATAGACACAGTCATGGTCTGTGAAATTATTATAAAATTGTTACTGTACTATACTTTTAAATGTAGGGCATTGTTCCTTCAGTGTTGCATATATGTAGATGAAAGCTGATATTTTGCTTGAACAGGCTGGGGTTTCATTACCAACATAATGTTTTTGTTGTTTAAATGCCTGTAATGCTTTCAGTTACTCAAGCAGAATTACCACAGTATTTGAACACTAAGTAAATAATTATGCAAGAGAGGCATCTATATGAGATTAAAAAAATGTTTCTCCCTTCTATTCAGAAAATCAGACTGGGAGGGGACACCTCATAGCATAGTCAGTCAGATCAGGGATGGAACTGGGATCAGAACTAACTATTTTCATGAAGCTGGGTCCAGGCTAGCTCTAGTAGATCACAGCACACTGGAATTGTGGGCTCTCCAGATCACCTTCTGCACCATGACCTGTTACGCTCCTGTTGCACTATATTTTCTTATTACATTTTATAAAAATGGATAACAGCATTCTTAATCTAGTGGTTAATGGACTCTAGTTGAATCATGAATCAATATCCATTACTTATTTTATCTATTTCTAACTCTATGAACAGTTTTGGCAAGATGCTTCACACTTTTGTCACCCTCCTATGGCAAGATACCAGCCTGTGACAGAAGAAAAGACAAGATTTTTTTAAAAGCAATTGAAAAAATTCAAACCTGATACACAGAACAGACATCCAAGCACTTAGCAACTGTAGACAGCACAATATATCAAGAAAAGATAGCAGTTAACTGTGGGCCAGCTGTAATTCTGTGCTGTCAGTGTGTTATCATTGTACAGCTCTTCTGTCAGGGAAGTTTGGTTGCTTCTGCTTTAAAACAATAGGCTACACATGTTCAAATGTCATGTGCCATCAAATCTAAGGAAACAGCTGAGTTTGTAGCACTGTAAAACCTATCTGTAGCCAACAGTAAATTGTTAATGCAATTTCCCTGCTTTTAGCTTGCAATACCCTCATGTATTATGTAGCACTTCATGTTAGAATGTTCACTTGACTATTTTTGTGTAAAACAGATGCATACCCAGATGCCTCAAACCTCTGTTTCAGTGATGGTTTTTCTGCTTGTTTTTTCTTCATTCTTACTGGAAGAAATAAACAAAAGAGAGAAAGATTATAGAGACATAGGCAAGAAGTCTTTGCTTGTCTTCAGTGAAGGATCTGTTAGCTGGAGAGGCACATCTCGTCATGTCATGTACATGTCATGACAGCCTCTCATTGTGGCACTGATTTTTCATTATTCTTGTGACAATTATGGAGGGAAGGAGGGAGGGAGGGAAGGAAGGGAGGGAGGAAGGGAGGGAGGAAGGAAGGGAGGAAGGAAGGGAGGAAGGAAGGAAGGAAGGAAGGAAGGAAGGAAGGAAGGAAGGAAGGAAGGAAGGAAGGAAAGGTAGGAAGGAGGGAAGGAAGGAAGGAAGGAAGGAAGGAAGGAAGGAAGGAAGGAAGGAAGGAAGGAAGGAAGGAAGGGTTGTGAATAACTATATGAAGTAGGTATAAATTGTAGTGGAAATCTGACTGAACAATTAAAAGGCTTTAGTGGTTGAAGGTGAGAAGCTGCTGCTGCTGCTTCCAAAAGTCAGGTTTTGGGCTTCTCTAATGACAGACTCCATAAAAGATGGCTGGTAATGCCCAGCATGTTAATACTGTCATGAAGAATAAGCACTCTCAGTTAAAGATTCCATGTCACTCGCAAGAAACCAGTCTATTTTTTGGATGCTTCAAGTTTTTAATCTTGGGCTACAGTTTTTCATAACAGCTGTTTGTCTGTGGTTAAACTCTTTGTGATTTCTGCCAAAGCACTGTGGATGCAGAAACCAGGCAATGGAAAATGCCTCCCACCCTACCCTAGCTTTTGAATTATGAATACCAGCTACCTTAAAATTTACTTAAGACTTGGTAGGAAGGGAGCTTTCTTTTAAAGATAAGCCTTCACAACGGTATGGAAACCTGCCTGATTTTAACTGTATTATCGACCTCTGGAAAATAAGTACCTTTCACATAGACGCCAGAAAATTGTTAAGAGCTTCACAACCAGCTTTCCTTGAGCATCTGTCCATACAGACACTTGTTCATTTGGGCAGCATGACTTCCAGTGAATTCCTGAATCTGGTTTTAGGCAACTTCTTTTAAACTGCTAAGGATCTGTTGTAGGCCTGGGAAGCAAAGAGGAGGAGCTTGCTCGACTTCAATACAGAAGAGACAAAGCTACATGGGAGTGCTGGGGATGGAAAGTTGATTTCAGGCAAAAGAAATGTAGGAGAGATTGACTTGATTTTTGGGGGTGGCAGAGGAAGAAGGAAAGGAGAAACTGAAAGAGAAACAAAATTGGAACAGAGATTAGGATTTGTTGAATAGAGATTGGAATATGGAGGTAGAGTCAGGGAACAGGCTGTGGGCACTAGAAGTGGGAAAAGGAAATGTGGGCCATAAACAGATATGATGTGATGAAAGTTGAGTGAAAAAGGTTACAATTGTGTAAGTCCTATGCAGCGAGGCATAAAGAATAAAAACTTACTGAGGAGAATGGATCTTGGCAAAGGGAGAGAAGTGGCAAGCTCAAAGAGTAGACCTATGGGAATCTCATGAGATTTAACAAGACCAAGTGCAAGTTGCTGCACCTGGATGGAGCAGTCCTGGTACCAACACAGGCTGGGGGATGAACAGATTAAGAGCAGCCCTGGGGAGAAGAACTTGGGGGTGCTGGTGGGTGAGAGGCTGGACATGACCCAGCCATGGGCACTCCCAGCCCAGAGAGCCAAACATGTCCTGGGCTGCAGCCAGAGCAGTGTGGGCAGCAGGGGAGGGAGGGGATTCTCCCTCTGCTCTGCTCTGGTGAGAGCCCACCTGGAACACTGCATCCAGCTCTGGGGGCCAGCACAGGAGAGACAGGGACCTGCTGGAGAGAGTCCAGAGGAGGCCACCAGGATGATCAGAATGATGGAGCACCCCTCCTACAAGGAAAGGCTGAGAGAATTGGGATTGTTCAAGCTGGAAAAGAGAAAGCTTTGGGGTGACCTTATTGCAGCCTTCTAGTACCTGAAGGGACCCTACAAGAAAGATGGAGACAAACTTTCTACAAAGCATAAAGTGACAGGACAAGGGGAAATGACCATCTGACCCAGGCCATTCTATGATTCTGTGATTCTGTGAAAGAATTTGGGCAGAAAATAAGTTCCTCAGGAGAACCAAACAGATTATCCTGTTCAAAAGCCATATTCTTCTTCATCACCTTAAAGAGGATCTTAGGGTTCCTCTATCTCCCTCCATGCTCAGCAGGTAGTAAATATGGGAGAAAACTAATAGTACTGTACTACACAGTGTTCATGATGAGTCTGTATTACTTAAAACCCAAGTTGGAATACTTCCAGTGCTGGTCCTGACCCATGCATATGTCAGTATGATAGCACACGACAGTTTGTTTTCCAGTATGTGCTGCTTGTTTGTTTTACCTTGGGAGGTATACCTTGAAGTTTTATGTTTAAAAACACTTCATTGGAGTTGCAATTCAGAAAATAGGAAATGCAAGAGTTAAGGTTGCCTGTGAAACCTTAATTTGTCTCCTTTCTGCATATGTATTATGTTGCAGTCTTTAATTAAGTGATCACATGCTGTTTTTCAGTGGTATGTGATCATATAATTAAAGAGTTTTTTATAATACATACTGTATTGTAATAATATAAGGGAGCCAAATTAAGATTTCATTGGAATTCCTAATCCTAGCATTTTCTGACTTCTGAGTTAAAGTCTTTGTCACTTTAATACTGTTTTAATGAGGCAGATAGAGAGGTATGATAAAGTTGTGGAGTCACAGGCTAAAACTTTCGAAGTGTTAATCACCTGAACTTCTTGGTACTCAGATTTTAGAAGTCTCTGTCTCTTAGGGCACTCACTGGCATTCAGAGATGTTCCAGGTGTCTGACTATTACATGCTAGAGCTTACAGTCTAAATATGTGTTCAAGACTGAAAATCTAGGCATCCAAATTGGAAGATTTGATCACCGATGACAAGGAATATTTCTGAAGTAAGAGTGTGTGCTTTATTTAAAAAATGATGGCCTTGTAGTTAAGACACAAGTATTAATCATAGAATTGGCAAAGTGAAAAACCAAGGCTGCAGACTTCCTGTGTTAATAGTAAGTCACACTGTCCTCATGACAAATCTTTGCTGCTGCTACAAGGGCCTTAGGCTACTACAGTTAAAAGTTAGGTTAACTAACATATTCTGCCACATTAAGTTTAGGTCTAGCTCTGCCAGATAGCATATTAAAAATATACAGTGCCTTGTCTACACTACAGTTTTATAATGTGGCATTTGAAGAAGTTAGGTAACACATTCAGAAGCACATTTAACTCACTGTCTGGACATGCCCTTCATTACTCCATAACTCGTGATTCTTCATGTACAGAACTCAGATAACAACACTGAAAAATTCTAGAAGTAAATCAGTTCTTGTAAAACTTATATCTTGGAAGAAGCATCATCAGTTAAACAAATTGCATTGATATCTAAAGCTTTCCTCATTTATTAAAAATTTAAAAATTTCTTGAGGTTTTTCTCTGTTACTCTTCTGTCATGTTCCCATCATGACAGGTGCCTGCACATGAATTAGAATGGAGCTCTAATACAATAAACAAAGCTTTTAGCAGTTGTATAAAATGAGGATACAGAAACTGAGAGTAATTTATGTGTTAATAATAAATATTGGGGTCTGTGATTGAAACACATTGGTCTTTCAAGTGATGGTTTATGAATATAAAATACTCCAGATTTGGATTTTCTTTTTCTTTTTTTTTTTTCCAGTAAAGACTTTGTTTAATCCAGCTCCAGCCCTTGCTGACCTAGATCCACAGTTTTATACCTATTCTGACATCTTCTGCTGCAATGAAACTGAGGTAATGGTCATATGTCATGTTAAAGAAGGAGTCTTAAGCAGGAAAATTTCAGAAGGATACTCTTCTCAGAAATGCAGCATAGGGAACAGGAAAATTGAGCCATGCTCCTCTTTCATAGGACTTTTGGACTGACAGGTTTCATTCCTGACCTAACCAGCAAAGAGGAGTATTCTAAAATAACTTTAGCTTGCACTTGGAATTAAGTTAGCTGTTTGCAGCAGGAAAGTTGGGTTCAGCCTTCCTTACAAATAGATCAGCAAAACACATCCATAAAAGGACACTTGTTAAATGTTATCACTGAGTGGTAAATATTAAAATAGTTCCTTGTCCTTGTTCTGTGGTCCCTTGATATGATTAGCAGGAATGCATTAGCCATAGTGTTCTGACAGTTTTAAACTCTCTTGCCAGGAGGTGATGCACGCTTGCTGCACTTGATGGTAAATAGTAGCTTCATATGCCTCTTCCTGTCAGATCTGTTTTCAGTGAGTCTTCTCTGGCCTTCATCTATATATTTCCTTTTTTTTTTTTTTTTTGCCACTCCTTTCCCTCTCTTTTCTAATTCAAATGTTATTTCTCCCAAAGGAAATTGGTTTTGTCACAAGAGACAAATTAATCTCATCTCATAAGACCTTTGTTTCAATTTACTATTTATTAGCATTAAGCATGCTGTGTTCCTTCCCCGCACTCTCTCTTTATATAAACAGGAATGTGGGAGAAGTAGCCTAGTGGAATAGGAACCATGCCTCAATCAGAGTTAAAGTTATCTCTAAGAAACACGATTTCTGCAATGAACCCTTTGGGTGGAGAAGAGGAGGAAGAGCTAAGAGAAGAGCATATTCCTGCTTACTTGTAGCATTTTTTTGTCTAATGACAGTGTCAGTGTAAATTTTAGAAGACTCAATTACCCTGTTTTGAAATTGCTGTTAAACCCCATCACAAACTATATCAGAAGTACTCAGTCCATGAGTCTTCTAGCATTAAAGGGCCAGCCTAAGTAACCCAAAAGGACATCTAAATTTTATTCTGGGATGTTTCATTATGTGTCTGCCAAGTTCACATTCGCCAGAGAATTCGGGAATTAGTCAAACAGCAAGGTGGGAGATGCCATGGCTCTTCAGGTCTCTGGAAGCCAGAGTTTGCAGGATAACAGGCAGTGATACAATTTGTGGCTCTGCCCAACAGATATTGGAATTCAATTCTATGTGATTAAGAGAATGCTAAGGCAAAATATTTATTCTTGTACAGGAGACTTACAGGACTCCAGAATCAGGTTTTCTTAATGTTGTCAGAAAGCTCTTGTGCCTGGACTATGCCTCTGGATTGGCTAAATGGTGCAATGGCTCACATTTTGGGCTGAGAACATCCATGCTCTTCCACTATTTAGTAAATGTCATTTGTTGTTTGCTTTTTTCATAATGCTTCTTGTTATTTTTTTCTCCTGCAAAACTTATCCCCCATATGTTAGGAACAAAACTTGGTTTTCATTACTTGTCTATTCCTGACTTTTCTCTCTTTGCATCACACATGTTAAAGTTTTCCTTTTGTTGTTTTTTATTGCTAGGGGACAGTCTTGAAAGAGAACATTCTTTGAGAAGTGCAGCTTATTGGAGCCAGGGGTATTATTATTACCACCACATGGAGAAAAGAAAATTACTTCTATTTAGAGAACAAGAAATGCAGGTGTATAATTATAATAGATCCCTGCTCACTCATCTACCTTTTCCTGCAGAGCTGGGGGTACATTTTGCATTCTTTTCTGCTATTTTCTTTTAAAAAGTAATTACCATGTGAAGATAGCTAGGATCAGTGTATGCAAGGTCAAGCCCAGAAATATGCTCTCTGCTGCTGAGAAGGCTCATCTCTTCTGAATTTATAGAAATGCTAGACATATGGCAGTTCCTGCCAGCCATATCATGGGAGCATAAATCCAAGTGTAGGACTCCTACAGCATATTCTGAGAACAACAATGGTACATAAATACCTTTGTTTTTAAAAACAACCTTTTCAAACTTTGCAATGAAATGGGTTATGTTAGCACAAATGTAATATTCAATTTTGTTTGATTTCATTCTCTGTGAGAATGAAATCAATATTCAGGGATGAATTATTGCCATTGTTCCTTTCCTTTTGCTGAGAAAAAAGGAAAAATCGAGCATTTGGTTTTTTTATCTCATAAATTTGAAAGTTGTTTGTTTTAGTAATTGTTATATGTTCATATACCATCTGTTTTCTGGGTTTTTTCATGACTTTCTTTAATTTCAGATCTCTGTAATGAATACACATGGGAAGTTTGCTATACAGATACATGCTTACATACCTAAATAAAGGTTAGGAGTCACATCTCTGTATGGCACTTAAAAGGAACAAGTTAATTCCACAAATCTTAAATATAATTCTAATTTTTTAAAACTTTATCCACTCAACCAACTGCAAATTCATTTCCATCATCATCTTAAATCAGGAAGTTCTTAAGACTTTGGTGACCCTGAACATATACTGGGAAATTACCTTTTTATCTTATTTTTTTTTTACATTTCCCTCAGTATTTACTGGTGGTCACAGTTAGAAAAGAGCATTTGGATAAGATGGACTTTTTCTCTAAGCCACTATGGTATTTATTCTGGAAATTAAAAAATTGTTCTCTGTGGCCAAATTTATTGAATGTCCTGTCTACTTGTGCCTTCCTGAGATGTTCTGTTCCATCTCCATTGCCTCTCCTGCTTGGTATTTCTAAGTTTCAAATGTCTTCTTTCTAGCCAAAATCCTATTTATGTTCCAGCTTTACCCTTCCTGGAATGTTTTTTTAATCTGATATTTTTAGCTACTTCCATGGTAAAAAAAGTTTCTGCTTTATCTTTACTAAGTCTTTTAAACAGTTAATAATTACCTTGGGTTTGAAGATTGATTCTTTAGAGCTACCCAATTCAACTTCTTCTAAACATCGTTTAACACAGATGTGTGTTCTAAGACAAGATTAAATTTATACAGATTTTTTTGTTATTGTTTGGTTTGCCTGTCTTAGTAATTTTCATTTACAAATATTTATCACAATTTTATAATAATGTCCATCTCTTTCTTGTTCACCAAGAATTTTTAAATTATAAAATCCTGTGGTTTGCAGATAATATGTGAATGGTATGTCTGTAACAGAAAATTATGTTGGCTGTCAAACAGAACACCAGCCATATAGTTTAAGATATCTCATAGACTGTGTGAAGTGTTTGTATTATTAAAAATGAGAAAAAGGTCCTTGTGTTTCGCTGAATTATCACTGGGCCAGAAGTTTATGTTATTTACAGCTCTAAAGGTCGGGGTTTTGATCTGCAATGCCTTTGTCACAGAATAGAAATTTAAAGACATCAGCTATAGTGTCAGTCATGGGATATTGGCTCTCAAACATGAAAATATCAAATACAACATCAACACTTTATATTCCATTCTTTATTAAATGCTTTAGGATTTAATGAAATCACATGCAGTATCTGGTATAACAGCACAGCTTGTTCTTATGGATTTAAGTGCTAGAGAGAAGCAAACAAAATTACACTATCAGTGAATTATCTACCATTAGTTTGTCTAGAAGGCTCTTCACAAGGCTCTTTTCACTCTTGCTTGTTGCAATAACAGGGGTTTTTATGTCTGACATTACTTTCTTTTTATGTGGTTCATGAACAAAAAAAGTCAGAACAAATCTTGCAAGGTTATCAGTTCTTTTTTTGCTTAGCCTGTAGTTCAGTTTTATCTTTTCCCAGAAAGATCAAACTTGTTGAGACTAGTTTGTTAATTCCCAGATGTAGCACAGCCTAATCCCTGAGGTTTGTGCAGGAATGTGCTAGTTCTCCATTCCCTTAATTCTTCGAATGAAAAATAAATGTATCCAATGTCATCCTGGTGAAAACTAATGGTTGTTCTTTTCAGTCATCTATAAATGTTGAAAAAGAGACAACCCTATCCAAGACAAGCTCTTTGGAATACTTACCATTTTTTTCCCATGTATTTGTGTGATTCCTTGCTGCAGATGGCTCTAGGCATAACCACAATGTCAATACAGTTCATGTGTTGTTTTTCTTTCTTAGCCTGTGCATGCAGTTACACAGCCCTGCAGGTTAGGAACCAAAATATATTGCACATCAGCAATTTCAATTTGATCCTAAATGTTTTGAAGAACATCTGCTTCTCTGTTCAAAGAGTACTGAGGAGCCCTTCAGGAGAAGAAAATCTCCTGAATGGTTACAGCAAATTATTAAGTTTGACAAGCTACTTTTAATGCAAAATTGGGAACTACTTTCTCCCTAATGTAAAATGGGTATCAGACTTCTGATCTAAAGAAGGCCTTGCAAAGATTTAATTAAATGCTAGCAGAATGCTTTGGAGCTTCAATAGTAGAACACAGTAAAAGTTAATTGCTAATTTTAAAGCTGTAAGATGTATAAAAATAACACAGAAAAACAGATACATCCCTACTGTTCCCTTTTAAGTGTTACTGTCTGTTAACAGAGGATAGATCATTTTTTGGAAGAAATATTTGCTAGTATGTCCAGAATCAAGAGACATTAATGCCTTCTGCAAGATTCAGAGAATATCAAGTTTATAAAACTTTATCTGTAGTCTAGGATAAGGACATTTAAGATACTGCTTATTAATATAGGAAGATTAATTCTAAGGATAATCTTTCTTAAGAAAATATAATTCATCTCTCTAGGAATCAAAACAAAACCAGGTCCTTTAGAAATAAATTATTTCAGAACATCTCTTGAACTTGCCTTTTGTGTTTTAAGTAACGGAAACCTACTATTCTGCTGTTACATAGAAGTTGCCAGCCATTCACAGCGTATTTTATTTCCATCTTTGTTCTAAACTTCATTTTATCAGTTGCTGGAAACTATGAATTTTCCCATATTTAGTCTAAAATGAAAGATGTTACTTTTGGGAGGGAAATGAATAGCTTCAGGCCAATTCATTTCAATCAGTTTTTAATTATTCTAGCACGATAAGTATTTCTGCCTATATGTATGTAAAGATTTTATAATTTGAAACAACTGGAACCAGCTTGGCTTGTGGCCTGACCTTGCAATTTCTTATACACTAAATCTGTTGTACTACTTCTTGGGGACTGTCCACATGTATTAGAATTAATGAGATTGAGTTCTTGTTTTGTCATTCTCAAAAGAAATCTCCTAAAGTACATGCCAATTTGAGCCAACTGACTTTCTGTGTTTAAATATTTGAAATTAAAAGTATTTTAAATTATCATATGTAGTCCCCTTCAAACTGGGACAGTTTCCCTGTTATTATTTATTATTTTTCGTCCATAAGTATCTGGCAACATTTGCAAAGTTGTTACTGTGTTGGGTGCACAAAACCCAGCCCAAATGATAGACTGCTCCCCAAAGAATGAATACTTGTTATTTCAGCAGTTCATATTTGCTGAGGATCAGAGGATTGTGGAAGTTAGGAACAGACCTCTGGATGTTCAACTAGTCCATCACCCTGGTGAAGCCTGTCTAGTTTAGGATGGATTGCTCAGGGCTTTGTCCAGTCAAGTTCTGAATCTCCCAAGGCTGGAGACTGCGTGACCTCTGGGCATGTGTTCCACTGCTTCATCACCCTTGTGGTGGAAAAGCTTGTCCTAATATTGGAATTTCCCATGTTCTAGTTTGTGCTTGTTGTCTCTAGCCCTATTCCCTATGCACCTTCAAGAAGATTCTGGCTGCATCTTCTCTATACCCACCTACTAAATTACCCTAGACAGCAATTAGATTTTCCCCTTAGCCAGGAGTTCTTAAGGCTGAACAAGCCTGTTTCTTCCAGCCTTCTCTTGTATGTCCTGGTCTCTGCTCCTCTGGCTGTCTTGATGGCCTTCCCCTGCAGTGTGCTGTGGTAGGTCAGTGTCCTACTTGTGCCACAGATCCCAAAGCCAAACACAATGCTGCAGATTTGGTCTTGGCAAATGCCAAGCAGAGGATCCAGAACATCTCCCTGGAAGTGGCTGCCCCAAATGCACCACAGCTAGGATCAATTGGCAAGTGTTCATATGCTAGGATCATTCTCAATTTTATCCAGTGTAAATTACTATTGCTGTTGAAAAAGTTAATTGGATTGACTTCTGGGGGTAATGTGGGACTGGGGGTGGTGTTAATTTTAATACAGATCTGCCTTGCAATCCAGTTTGTTTCCAGGCCACAAAAATGGCTGTTCTGGCACAAGAGAATGGGCCATGTGGACAAGAGTGGCAGGGAAAAAGCAGGGACATTTTCTTTTCTGTAGCACTTCTGGTTTGTGTCATCTTACCGTGACTAGACTCCACAGTCTAAAGAGAGATGGAGACTTAACTAAGATTAATGAGGACTGTGGCCAAGAACCTTCATATCAACGAAATTAAAAGCTTTAGTTAAATTTTTCTACCACTGTTGTAAACAAAATTATGAAAATAGTATATAGATTAATTATATAATATCCATCAGAGGTTTATTCTGACAGCAGTTGTGTGGAATGTTGTCTGGCTTTAATAGGTCCTTTTAACTGAGTAGGTTTTGAGACTAGCTGCAGAAAAATAAAATTCTTCATTTGCTGCTCTTTTGTACAGTACTATGGCAAATGTCCACATTGGGCTTTTAGTATTGTTATTTAATTTTTTCTTTACATAACCATTAGTTATTTCCCTCAATTGTACCACAGTTTGTTTTTTAAATAAGATTCTGCTGAAGGGAGGAACTTAAAAACTCACCACAGTATTTAACATCAGTTGACATTTACCGCAATCTCTAATCATTGGCACAGAATCTGTCTGGCTTCTGCTGCTTTTATGGTTCTTCCAGCTTGTTCCAGTGTTTTTGAGTTGTACCATCCTGCTGTAGATGAGTTAGATGATAGTGGTTTGAAGCAGCTGAAGATATACTTTTATACAGACTCTGTCCAAAATATTTTTTGTTTATTGGTATAAGCAGAGTAAAGATGAAAAAGATTTCTACAAATATCTGTCCCAAAACAATTCTTTTACTAATAAAGCAAAAAATCCTGTTGATTTGGGACATGAGAAGCACAAAGAGGAGTACTATCTTAATGCTAAGCATACAGGATGTGCATTTCACTAAGAAGAATATTATGTTTAAATACTCCATTTACCTGGCTCATGAGCTTACAGAAGTATAAATACCAGGTAACCAAAATTAGATTTGCTGTTACTCTACCAAAACCAAATCCACTTTCCTCCTGGAGACTTTGCAACAGAGGTAGAATGTTTGGAATTCTTGTCCCTCATGAAGTACACTGAAAATTCAGTTTGCCTGTTTCATTCAAGGATTTGGGTTAAATTATTTTTATTCTTGTAACACAGTGTCCCAGGTGTTCTGAATACAGGAATACATAGTTCCTGCTCCAGAGATCTTGAAATTCATTAAGAGACACAGACTCTTTAGACCCTTGAATAGAGTGCACATACAGAATTTAATATTATATGTCATGTGTGTGTAGTTACTCCAAACCTCTTATTAGTGTGTTGGTTCCCTGGAAACTTTGCAAGAAGATAGACTCTAAAGGTTTCATGAGATACTTTTTGAAACAAATTTTCTTACTTGAAAATACTTTTCTAACCTTTTAAAAACTGAAATATGTTTAATATGCTTAAATCGTTTATACTGCAAGAGAAGTTCGAGCAGCATGGTGGCATGCCAAAGAGGAAATTGGATAGATTTAGTTGCTTTCTTATAATTTAGGTCTTACTATATTCTTGTCTGGGATCAGTGTGGTTAAAAAAAGTAATTTTAAATTGCGTGTACGTGTTGACCACGCCTTGCCCTTGCAGTGCACAAGTTTAACAACCAAGCCCTGCCACACCAGGCTCTGCCTTATAGTGATCAGATCATCAGTGCCTGAAAGAATTTGTGCATTTGTCTAAGCAGGGACTGTAGCACTTGGTCATGCCAGTTTAAAAATTAAAACCAGTGAGTGCTGTGCTAGTGATACTATAAACTGTGGGGAGTGTGTTGGCAGAATGTGGCCCTTCAGAGCCCAAGGGTGGCTGCTCTCGCCTGGGTCCGGCTGCAACTCAGGAAATGACAGTGGCGAGCGGCGGGCGCTGACTCACAGCTGAGGGCGATGTGCTTGGAGATGGCTCTGGTGGTTCCTGGCCCCAGCTGCCTGCCCGCCCTCTCTTTACTACAGGCATTGCCTGCGCTCCGTGAAGCACTTGTTTAATCACTGTAGTTTACAGTTCGTTACATCAAGAACTGCGAGCACTGAATTCAAGTTGCAGTCGTGCAGAGGAAGGTCGTTTGAAATATTTCAGCAGCTGTTTCCCAAGAAACTGAGCTGCCCATGCAGCAAAGGTCAGGAGAGTAGCTGCTGAATAGGTTCCAAAGAAAGTTTTCCACTGAAAGAAACCCTAGGAGTGTGGAAGTTATGCTCAGCTATGAAGCAGTTATCTGAAAATGCTTCAGACTGCATTCTTCAAGATCCATCAGCGACCTTGTAATGCAAGCTGCAGTTCTCAGGCAAGCAGGACAAAATCTAGTAAAGACAGCAAAATGGACTTTGTCTGTTTACATACAATTGAAGGCATACAGAATTATGCAGGAGTACTGTTTCGTTCTTGTTCTCTTCCCTGCCAAAAAGAGAAAAAGCCCATTATACTTGACAGTACAATGCCATCAAGGAAATGTATGAAGTGGTAAAAATGTTTGATTCTGAAGTCTTCATTGCAGATTTTGGGGAATTTTTGCTCTTAGTTGGGTGGAACTAGAAGAGATTAATTTTAAGACCCAACTGGGAGAAGTTTACTTAAGCTCACCGTCAGTTAGAAGAAGAGTTTAACTGTGTTTGTACAGAGCCAGCACAGTTGACAGAGGCGTATGGATATAGCCATAACACAAATATGTAATAATCTTTTAATGGGCCTTTGTCCAAAGAGGGCTTCAGATAAATTTTAGGTATCCAAAAATGTATATTATACTGAACAGAGTAGTGGAAGTTGAGCAATTTTTTTTTCTGGAAGAGATTTTCCCTTGTTATGTCCCTCTAGCTGAACACTGAGAATTTTAAAAAGTGTTTAAAAAGTGTTTAAAAAGTTTCTCACTTAGCGATAAATATCCCTCAAGAATAGTGACCAAGTTGACTTGTAGCATTTTTTCACATTAAACCACAAAATGCTTTTGCCAAGACTGTGTCATTGTGTCCATTTCGGAGATGAAAAAATGGAGGCATGTGGGAGAAATGTGATTTTACTAAGGGTTGTATGCCAGGTAAGTTGTAGAAGCTGGAACAGAACCCACACCTCCTGTGTCTCTCTGCCTAGGCTGCTCTCTGTTAATCTGGTGTGCCTGAAGTACACACTGATTCCAAGCAAGGAGCAAGACACAGCTGAATATCAGCGTAGGAAGTGGTTTCATGATCATCCTACAATACACATTTTTAAAAGATACTAAATACTGTTTTCAAATGCAACTGTTGTCCAAAAATGAATGCTGTCAGATTATGATTTTCGTTTGCGTGGGTTGTTTTCCAGGCAGAAATTTTAACGGGCATCCCAGTTGGCAACCTTGAAGATGCTGAAAAGGTGGGACGCATACTGTTAGAAAGAGGGTGTAAGCTCGTAATTGTTACTCTTGGAGCAGAAGGCTGCATGATGATATCAGGAGACAAACCCATTCCAAAGCACGTTCCTGCTGGGAAGGTCAAGGCTGTGGACACTACGGTATGTTTTTTGTGGTTTAACTGCCTTGCTTCGGAAAAGACTGCTGAAGCACTAGGGGAAAGCAGTGAGTAATCAGCCAAATCTTTGGGCACTAGCACAAAGGCTAATTTATGATGTGAAATTGATATCTTGCTTCCAATGTCTCATGTATTAAATGTCAGTTCACCTGAGTTTTATAGTCTGTATTGTGGGTGAGCTAGAATTATTATACATACTAGAGGTATCCTCATGTTCCTCCTTTACTGAAGTACCTGTCTCTGGCTGTAGTGTGCCACTGACTTGAGCTGCAGTCCTGTTTTTTCACCTTTGCCCTTTCATTTAATTCATCTTATCCAGGACTCAAACACTGTCAGAGAACAGAGATACTACTCACAGTCTGAAACTGAATGTTTGATTCTTCTGACAAAGCGTGAATTACTTACCAAGTCTAGATTAAGGTGATTAAAGACATAATCATTAAAGAATATAGTGGAAAAAAACCCCAAAGGTTCTTGCTGCTTCATGTTGACTGTTTTAAGATGCTAGGAGAGGAATACTTGGTCAGGCTCATTTTAATCTTTGACATTAGGGTATTTCTTTGTTTCCTGCTCAGAACTAAGTGGAGAAAACATGCTCTGTGAAACCACAATATACAATACCCACAGCAAAAGATAAAAGCAGGACAGGCAATAGTTAAGATAGCATTGCTATGAAAACCTTACCACATTGCACATATGGGGCTATTTTGTGTTCCTAGTATTATCTGACATAAATCCAAAATAATTCCAGTGGAGTTACTGAGAGCAGAGCAGGTCGTGTTATATGTACTAACTATATATTTAAATGCCTGTTATAATAACGTCATATTACATATGTTCTGTTACAATAGTTCATTAAAATCCTGGAGATTTTACCATCTGGTACATTCCATATCTGAATTGCATTAATAACAACTAGTTCTTGTAGCATGTTTTTTATCCATGGACCTCATACTGATTCACAAAGAGGAAAGGCAACTGCTTAGGGAGGCACAGGGAGCTGAAATTACCTAGGTCAGTGGCATGCAGTAGCAGAGCTAAGAGTAAAGTCATTTCATCTCAATCAGAAGACCGCTCATAGGTTTGGACTGTGATATTCTGATACTGTGGAAAGCGTTGTTTCGTTGTTCAGTATAATCTTTTCCTATATAACTCTTAAACAGAGAGGCTTTGGTTTTATTTTCCTCTTTTCCCCTTTGTCATTTAGAAGTTTGACCTTGATACTGGTTTTGGAATGTCTTAAATTTCTAGTTAGGAGAAGGAGACATCTCTGTACTCTGCACAAGGTTCTTGGTAGGGCACTAGAGATGCCAAATTGCCTCTGCTTGCTTTTCATCCAGGATTAGAAGTGCCAAGGAAGTGAAAGGCAGAGCTCTCAAAGCTGCCCAGAAGCAGGATTTGTTAGCTTTGGAGCAACACCTTGTGAAGCTGGCAGTATGGCTTCTTGCTCTCAGCTGGTAAATTCACTGCTGCTATCAAAGCTTACTGTTAGAGCTTTTTCTCTATCACACTGAAGTGATGTGGAAGAAATATGTATGATCTGCTTCTTCAAAAGAGGAAAATTGCTTCCAGATCAGCTATTGTTTGATATCTTAAAGATTTGCTGCTCTTGGAATAAAACAGTTATTCTGAAACCACACACTGTGGATGAAAAATGCTTTTAATCATGCCTAGCAGTTCTGAGTTTCATGTCTGAACTAATGTAATGCTCCTCTTTTTTGTTTTTTAAAATTCTTTTTATTTTAAATAAAAACAGTTTCTTTTAATTTGCTAAGTCCTTGCCCTGCCTCCTTGTGGCCAACAGGTTATTGGCTTCCACATAGCAGAGGATTTTCACAGTTAATTTTGTTAATCTACTTAAATACCAGTGGGTTGTTTTCAGTAAAACAGCTGTGCTTGGTTTATTCTTGCAGTCTGAATGAAAAAATATGTGTTGGCCTTCCATTATAAAAGTCTTACAGTGCTTAGCCTGATTATCACCTTGCCTGAAAGCAAGTG
Organism: Petroica traversi; assembly: GCA_025920805.1. Classification (NCBI taxonomy): domain Eukaryota; kingdom Metazoa; phylum Chordata; class Aves; order Passeriformes; family Petroicidae; genus Petroica; species Petroica traversi. Next base: position 18,004,634 of record JAHLSL010000010.1, read on the forward strand.
GTTTTAAAGCAACCCTTACAAACACTAAGCAAAATAGTGTCATCCACAACTAACCTGGATTGCTCTATTATTAAAATAAGCATTAAACATTCTAGTAGGATATGTTACTTTCTTCAAGGCATGTCCCCAGGGGAAGGATCAAGCTGTAATTACCAAGTAGCCACCTCCCCACAGGGTATTCAGAGTTGTTCATGTGTAAGCTCTTAACCTGCCATTTGATACTAAAAGAAAAAGTTATTACCTTAAACTGCCCTGACTTCAGCATCTTGAGGGATCAGGCACAATCACATGGGGTTATGTGCCTGTCTCTGTATTGACACTGATTAGATCTGCAGAAGGTAAAGTTACTGCCAGACAAAGAGTTAAATGATGTGTGTACCCTATCACAGAATTTGCAAAAGGCTACAGAGTTCTTATTAAAAAACAGTTTGCCATTTAGAGGATACACATGTAAGATACAAAATTAGCTTCAAAGCCCCCTTTCACTCTAGAAATTTTCCATAGCTGCTACCATTTCCCCAAGTCCTCTCTGCAGTACTGCAACTGCTGACCCCTGGTAATTTCTGTTGTCCACAGCAATTTTAAGTATTTTTGAACAACAAAACACTTGCGTAGGTACAGCCACAAAGATTAAGAATTTGAGTTCCCTGTCCCAGTTTGTGTGCTCCCCATTCTCCATGTCCACAGTTTCATCAGAGACACTAAGGCTGTGGAGCCTGGCTCTTCCTCCCTACCCTTGAGGTGGTTAATCTAAGCATTTATTGGCAGAATACTGGGAAAAGCTGGCTCCATCTCCCACTCTGTGGTGGAACATGAATCTCCAAGATTGAAAATCTGGCGTTTTTCACCCACACTAAATCAATACTATAAAGAGGGAAAAAAGGCCTGTTGATTCTTTTTTTTTAGCACTAATTATCTTAGTGTGGGCTTTAGTAATGTATGCAATGCTTCTCATGACTGTTAGCAGAGCTCTCCATACACAGTCCAAAACATGTAGAGCACAAATAGTCATTCAGAGGGAAGTTTTGCAAGACATGGTATTGTAAAGCTGAAACATCTGTTTCTCCTGTTATAGCTGAATAGTGCAATAAGCTTTTGTTAAAATTAACTTTCCCTTCATTCTACTAGTTCGTGCTACCTTCTTTCTATATGCAAATTTTGAATAAACAGAAAAATAAGTGAATTATTGACAAATCATCCTTGAATTTTCTGTATGACAGAAAGATCTGATTAAGCCCACTAGCTATATCAATTTGTATTTGAAACAGTTGACGTACATGAGACATTTGACACTTAATAAAGTACTAATATAGGTATAAATTATATTCTATTTTCATTACTTTAAATAGTTGCTTTAAATTTGCTTGACTATAGGAAGTTAAATATATGCATTCACTTTATTTTTGGAAGAAGCTATTTCCACTCTAGGTGAAACTAGTACATGGAGCTACATTAAAATAGCTGTGAAGGATAATTATATAATTCCATTTATATGACACTTCTGTTGGTAGCAGAAGGTTTCACAAATCATTCACAAATTTGATAAGCATTTCGTAGAAAACAACCATATCACATACACACATTTTGCAGATGCGTGTGTGTGAAGCAGTTTGCCTGCTGCTGAGGCAGAAGCAGAGCTGAGGTGGAGCACAGCAGCTGCTCACAAACAGCTGTGGGACATGACTGAGCACCATCATGTCAGAATTGTACTTGAGGTGAAGGGGATGATCTGTGTGATGAGCCACAGGATGATCCTGGATTTTGACATCTGCTGCTGCAGTAGCCCTGAACAAGCTGTCTTGGCATAGACACACGTGGTCTGATGAGGCAGAAGGCCACAACGTCATCCATACTGGAGAATGAAGCTCTGCTCTTTTTGCCCCTTCACCTCACTCTCCCCCTCTGCTTCTGACAATCACGCAAAGTATAATTTACAGCACTATTTACATCTATTTACATTTACTAATTATATTCCATTGAAACTGCCAAGGAAAATTTGTCAGAAGAATGTAATTACTCAAAGCTGGAATTTGGCCAGCAGTGAGAGATTAGTTCTCTTCCATTTTGAAAAAAAGCACTATGGGATAGTATGGAGCTGAGCAGCTGGAAAGCAAGTCAAGTCCTTGAGGTACTGCCTGGGGCTTGGTATGTGCAGGTGGACGTGGCAGAGGCATGCAGGCTGTCTGGAGCTCCATATTGCTCAGGATTTGAGCTTCAGAGCCATGCCAGGCCTCCTCTGGAGGTGGGGCAGTCTGGTGGTCAGTGGCTATGGCAGGCTGGAACGTGTCTGCTGGCTCTGGGATTTGCTCTGTGGTTGCTCCTGGCAGTTGAAGGTGGAGTGTCCTGTCTAGGATCCGTGATTCAAATTGTAGGGCTGGCACTGGCAGGATCTCTCCTGTGCATCAGCATTAGTGGAAAATGGGGAGGCTCTCTAAGTAAGCTGGGGCTGCCCCTCTGTGGGCCCCCCATTTCTAGGTTACAGCACCGAGATCACTCTGGGGAGGAGGGCATCTAGAGTTAGTTTTTATAACCTCCAGTTTACTCCACAGCCCAGCTTGGATCAAGATGACAAATATATATTTGCATCAGTTAGGGTGACTTTCTAATTTTTGTCTCATCTGGTCTTCTAAATGCATAGTATAGTTGCTCTGTTTAAGATCTCTTCATCAGTTGACCTCTGGGCTTACACATACCACTGTTGTGTGCAAAAAGTTCTGCATTAGCACACTCACAGCCAGGAGATCAGGCATCTGCAGGTCTGGCTTAGGCATGGATGTAGTTTTGTGAAAGGCAAATGGATGCACTTGGGCACACAATATTTAAATGAAAATTTGGAGTTGCTTTTCACAATTGTGTCCCTAGTAGTCATAGCAAGTCAATGGTCCCACTTTTAAATGTCATGGAGGACCTAGAATGTTTAAATTCACTGTATTTCTAAGCACGACCATTACATTTACCATGTAATTTATTATATTACCAGCATTTTCCCTGTCTGGTTGTGCTTTTTGGATAAAGAGATTGCATCACCTGCTAAGAGAAGCTCACAGGTTGAAGTGTCATGCTTGTAAACATGAAAGTCATTTAGGAGGCTGGATAAAATTCAAGATTTAATCTACTCTGCCTGAAATTTGACATGAGCATATGATTTATTCTATATAGTCCTTTTCTGTGCAATATTCTCAGAGATATGATACATACTATTTGTCATAATCATAAACGTTACCAATATTTTTTCATGTCAGTTCTGCAAAAGAAAGGCTCATTGCTACAATATGAATTGTTATTTCCCTCAGATTTCTTATTACAATTTATTAGATCTGTCTCTTCTACTAGGAGAGAGAGTTATGAGGGCTGTCTTTAACCAGTAGATTGCTCATTGAGCAGCTTTGTGTTGAACTCTGAAGATGTTACACAACCTTTATTTTAATAAAGCCTCATATAAGTGTGTAGCTATATAATTTTAGATATGTCACAGTATTCAGGCCTCTGCAGCAATTGTGGTCTAAGAAGGCAATGTGGTTTAGGAATTTGAACAAAGGACTGATTAAGAGTTCCAGGGCTCTGCAAAAGACTTGCTGTAAATCTTCGGAAGAGTTACGTGTCTTCTTTGTATCCCAATTTATCTGCCCATAAATTGGAGCTGCTATTAATGTGTTGCATATAAGCCATGAGAAGTCTGTTAGAGATCAGAACAGAACCTGGGAGGCCTTTTTCCCAGGCTTGTCATATAACCTCAGGCCAGTTGTGCTTCTTTGGGGGCTTTGCGAACTCATTGAAGTGCTTCTGCTTGAAGTTGAGAGGTCTTGTCTGTAAAAATATGGTTTACACTAAAATTCTCTGACTTAGCTGTATCTTCTGGTTTGGAGGAAGCCTGAGCCAGAGGAGTGAAGTGGACACTGAAATAAAGCCTTAGAATATAAATAAATCCGAAACAGTCCTCCTAATAACAGCAATTCTTTGTCTCCTGACTTTGTGGCCTAACGTCTGAGCCTCAAGGGGATATAAATACAACACTCTGTGCAATGACTAATTACTCAAAATTCTGTGCATCAGCAGAAGTGAGACTTGTGGTTGACTCTAATATTATCAAATGCCTTTGCTATTTAATAATCTTGTAGCCGTACATTATTTAGCATGCCGTTTGCACAAAGAACAGTGATTTTATTTCAGCTATCTCTCAACAAAGTAAAAATGCAGCTGGTAGTAAATGAAGCATTTGGCAGACAATGTGTCTGATGTAGAGTTCTCTAACTTGCTAAGAAAAGAAAAATGTTGACTGTTTAACCTTTTCCTACCCAAGGATGTAGCAAGGAGTAAACCTTTGTGGTTTGCCTTTTTCTTTTTTCCGTAACCCTAAAATGTAGCTTCTTTTTCTTTTTCTTTTTCTTTTTCTTTTTCTTTTTCTTTTTCTT
>JAHLSL010000010.1:18009055-18029521 GCA_025920805.1 Petroica traversi
TTCTTTTTCTTTTTCTTTTTCTTTTTCTTTTTCTTTTTCTTTTTCTTTTTCTTTTTCTTTTTCTTTTTCTTTTTCTTTTTCTTTTTCTTTTTCTTTTTCTTTTTCTTTTTCTTTTTCTTTTTTTCTTTTTCTTTTTTTCTTTTTCAGTTCTTCTTTTTTTTTTCTCATCTTCCCTTTCATATTCAAGGAAAGAGAAGTTACTACCGGGCAAACATCTTATTTATCAGTGGAGTTTATTCACACACACCAACACAGAGTAATTATGCCCAGAGTTCCCATTAACATCCCACAAAACGACAGCATAATAGCTTCCTTTCTTTAACATGCAACCCAAATAGGTTAATAAATAAGTTTAGTTCCAGTCATAGCCCACTTTCTGACTTAGCCTTCTGCATTCTCTCTTTTACAAATATGGAATCCATTGAATTTTAGAACAGAAAACCCATGAGGAATAAGTTAATCTGACAGGCACTCTAATCAGTGATTTGCACTGTAAGTCTAAATAAAGCTGCATCTATTATGTTCTGAAGTTCAGCTGAACTGTGAAAGGGCACATGACTGAAATCACTGCATGTGAGTTGACTCACAGTTAAGTCTAGATGGGACTTGCTTAGTTCCTGGTGAGTTTCTGCTTCTGATTCAGACCTTCTAAAGGCTTGGTCAGTGGCCTAAGAGTGTACAGGTATCCAGTGACAAGAGGAATTGCAAAACTGGCATCTCTGCATTGGCAGTCAACTAAGAAAATGTGGAGCAAGCTGGATGCACCCTTGGAGAGCAGAAAGCTATATTATCCCCTTTGTACAAATTGGAAAAGTGGAACAAAAATGTTATCGACTGGGTGCACTGAAGCACAAGCCAAAAATGTTCTGCTCCAAGTTATATAGGGAGTTGGAGGGATGCAGCCAAAAATGAAGCATATATTGTCCCATGCTGCTCTCTTAACTTCTAGACAACATTGTCATGGAAGGAAACACTGTTTATCTGCCTAGTAACTGTCTATTTTAATCTGTAAGAACAAACAATGTAAACAAAATGAGCAAACAGAAGCAGGCTTGTACAGAACAATTTGCAGTCTTGTTTTCCAGTGGAAGATTCCATGGACCACCCAGGCTTTGCTCTAGTCCTTTTCTCAACCACGGAGCATCTAATTAAATCCCTTTCCATTCCTGAATCTACGTGGAAGAGAGCCTACAGTCCTGTACAGTTTCTTTCCAGATGGAAATGCATAATTTAACAGAGATGCAGCTGACAGGGAGAAGTGGGCCCAGAGCAGTATTAGCATTTGCCACAAATTGCATTAAATTACAAAGGATACTTAATGAAGACATATTATAGAAAGAAGATTAAAGCCAATATTTCATTTTTAAGCCCCTTCTAAGACTGTAGAGTGCCAGGCAACAAAAAACTCATAGTAAAACTACTTTAGTGATACCAAGAGTTGTTTGGTTTTGCTGCACATGATCAGTCATGGCACTGTGTCCCATTGTATCCTACAGCTGTATTCCATATACACGTACACATATACAAAAAATTGCTAAACACCTTACGTTATTTACATGAGGAAAGTACTATTCAGAATGCAGTTTTGTAGATAGGGAGCAAAACATGCAGACATTGGCTTGTCAGTGGCACGTGAACCTGTTTCCCTTGTTTAACCATGACTTGTTCTCTGTGCTTCTCTTAAAAAAAATAGGACTAGAGGAACATTTTTGTCAGGCTATCAGCTGTCTCATTTTTAGAACTGGACGTCATTGTAAATATCCACATAAATGAGAAAGTACATAGCAATGCAGTGTTGCTTTGCATTGAGTGCTCCTTGAATTGGCTGTAGGGAGCTTATGGAAATATGCTATGAGGACAGGTGCTTTGGCTCCACTACTGGCATACAGAGAAATATTCCAGTTTGGAAATTAACTCACTTGATTATTATTCTGGACATAGAAAGGTAGGGATGCTGGCAGCATATGTGTAGCAACTCAGATGTTCTGTCCGTGGGCCAGAACATGGGAATGATACCACATCCAACTTCTGCACCTGAGAATATGTTCTGATGAGGTATAGAGAGGCTGAGTTCAGAAATATCTTTGTGCCATCTCACTTCTAGGATGTTTTAGTAAATGAAGCAATGGTATAATTTATGCAGGTTGAGAGCAGAGTAGGAAAAATTACTTTTATTGCTTCTCTTGGGTTAACCATGACATGCAACACAAGTCAAAATCCTTACAGCAAAACATGCTGCATCCCTTTTTTGATTTGCTCTCCTCCTCTTCACTTTATGATGAGTCCAGCTCCAGGTCTCCTCCAGGAAGATGCTCAGTCCTGGTACGTAGCTCACCCTGTGTTGCAGCAGATCCTGGGCTGCCAGTGCCTGCACATGAGGCAGTGCCTGTTGTAATGGTGGATAACACTCTGGAATATCTGAGTTGCAGAAAGGATGAAGAGGAAGGAAGACCAACTGTGTGCAGCCATCCTTTCTAATGAAATTCCTGCAGTTAAAAATAGCTAGTGGAAGCTGGCACTTCTGGCACATCCAGAGCGTCACCTTCCCAAGTATCTTTTTCTGGCCTGAGCTGTAGGAAGTTGCAAATGCAATCCGCTGTGTAATAGTGCAGCATATTCTTGGCCAAACTCCTCATCGTTTTTTTCCTCTTCATGGTTAGCTAACAAATGTTATATGCCTCCCTTTCTTCTTTAAAACTATTCTCTGCAGAACGAAGTATCATCCAGGCTGTTGTGGAACATAAATTACTCTTCTGATTTTCTTCACATCATTTCTGGCTGTGGTGAGAGAGAAAGCAAACCTGGCTCTGGAACCCTGTGCCTGCCTAGTTGTCCAGAAATGCCAATTGCAGTAATGATGATATTGAACAATATCAGATTTTATTATTTCCCCCAACAAAGATTTCAATGCCAAGTAATTTTGGTCACTACAGAAACCAGAAAGGTTTGAGTTGGATCGGTGATATTGCATAATTAGGTTTTTAAAAGAATAAGAATAGAGAAATGAGAATAGTGGGGAAATCAGGCTTCTTGCTTTTGCAAATTATAACTGCAGAAAATGCCAGAAGTTATATTTGTTTCCAAGAATAAAGGAGTTAATCTTTAGTAGCCTGTCCCACAGACAGAACATATTTTGCAGCTTTCATTAGAGAAATGAAAGGAAACTAAAATTGTAAGTTTTGGTGATTGATAATAGTAACCTATAGGAATGTCTTTAGCAGCAAGTTTACAGTTAAGTGTACTTATTTTGCCACTTTCTCGGGGCTTTCTTTTGTGTCTGTGTGTTTAAAGGTAGACATACAGACATAAACCCAGCTATTCTAGAGCAACTCATCTGTAGGAAAGCAGATTCCCGAATTCTGGCCACAATGTTTGTCTGCTGCCCAAATGTCTGTAAAGAATATTTGTTTTATCATTTCAAAGCACAAATAGATACAGAAATACAGGGAAGAGGTGAGGAAATTTTCTGGAAGCTTGTGCCTCTTTGCTGGTATCTGTGATTATGTTACTGAAATCATTAAGCAAGCAGTGTGTTTCTTGGAAAGACCCATTTTACAGGGAATCTCACAGAGAATGCCTTTCTGTCAGAAGCAGTGCCTTAGTGGTCACTTATTTCTGAAGACCATGGGTGAGGTGTGGGAGCCATGTTTTCTGCATTCCTGCCCCACAGATTGAGGACAAGAGAATGAGTGGGTAGCAGAGAACAATACTGTTGAGCAGAACAGCAGTTCTGGCTTGTAAGTCACATCTAACTGAAATTCAAGAGAAGAGATACAGCTTGAGTAGTCATTGAAATGATTATACAAACTCAGTTGGAAAAAGAATGCAGGGAGCTGGCAAGGGGACAAAGCTGGGGAGAGCTCAGACAAAAAACCTCCTGAAGTTTGGTGGTTTTTTTTCCTTTCCAGGATGTGTAGTTCAGAGGTAGGCAGAAGCAGTGGCCAGCCAACAAAGGCTGGATGCTGTGGTTTTGAAAGAGGCGCTCGAGCATATGGAGCTTTCGTGCAAAAAAAAGAATGTTTTTTTGATCAATTCCAGGCGAGATGGCAGTTGTGTCATTCTGAGTGCTTCTCGTCAGATTAGATGGGATCAGTAAGAGTCCTTTGGCATTTTCAGTCTGAGAAAAAAAAAAAAAAACAAACCACATGTGGCTACTAAAACTACCCAGCACAGAGATTCCCTTCTTCTTACTTAACTATTAGATTATGGGGTCCTGAGGCGATATCAGCCTCATATGTGATACTGGGTGACACAGTGACAATTTGGTCAGTTCTCTCCTGGCTGGGGAGGGAAACCCACTGCCATAATTTCCAGTGTACTATCAAAGTACTGTGATTTGTTTTGGGCAGAGCTTTGGCTGTAGTTTCATTTCATCATTAAATGATATTTGTGAATTAACACACAAGTATGAGCTCTGTTGGGACAAAAGCACAATTTGGCACAAGTGTGACATGAATAATGAAAGGAGTGAAGTACTGCTCAAGGAAATGAGATAAGTGAAGCTTTTGATTAGAGTAGGAGAGTAGCTGCATGTTGTTGAGGCTTGATAAACCAGTTTGAGAAGTACAAATCAACCTTCTGAGGAGATGCTATATTTAGCACCAGGCTTCAACTCTTTATTCTGTGCAAGTTCAAATTTTGGGAAAGGTGGATACAACTCCTGTTCATGTTCAACTGAAAGTCCATCTTCTGTCTATTAGTGGTGATGTCTGCGTGCTTCCCTGTTGTTGACACATTGTGGTTTATAACTTTGCAAGAGTGCCACTGGAGAGTTTTGTGTTCAGATGAAGTGTAATGAGAATTTTCCAATACTGCATTTTGTATGTCATACTTTTTTATGTGCACTGCAGGGGAAAAAAAAAAATGTGTGGAGGGTTTCTTCTGCTGTTTTTGAGCTTCTGTGTGAGGTATGAACTTCCAGATCAAAGGAAAGGAGGTCACAGGTTAAAGTTCAAGTGTAGAACCAGAGAAGAAGCAGGTAATGAAGACAAACATGAACTCAATCTTAAACAGAAAATTTACACAAGAGTGTATCCCAAATTGAAAATTTCCATGCCAAAATATCTATTGTCCTGGTAGTATAGGAATCAGAGTAGTGATGAATTCTTTGGTTGATGGGAATCTCACAGGTTTAGCAACATGGATCCATTGTTTTCAGAATGGTATATGGAGTTCCTGGTTCTGTGTTCTTACTTCATTGTGTAGGAAAGAAATTCGTCACCTCTCATTAATGCTATCTGGAGTTGAAAGGAGTTTATATGAGCATCATCACACTGAATTGTTTTGATGATTCAGAAAATGAAGTGCTCCCTGTGGGTGAATACTTTGTTGGTTTTCTGGGGTTAGACTAACAGTCTACTACACAGAATAACTTTGTTTGAGCAGCATACTAGAATATAAATATCTAGGAGGATGTAGCTCTCCTGCGATCTTTCCCAGACTTCTTCAGTGTGCACTAAGAGAAAGTCATAACCTCACAGACACCTTGCAGTATTTTTCCTGTAAACAGTGAGGTGGGAGCTCCTCTATCCTGACCTTGACTGAGAGTCCAGCAGAGCTGTGGAGGTCTGCTTACTTATTTTGCATATCTCAGTTTTAGGGTTCCCAAGCTGTGTCTCACTTTCAAAGGATGTGACTCCTCATGTGACTCCTGTTAGCCCATGAAAGATCTGGAGCTTTGGATTCAGCCCACAGATGTCTCAAAGTGGGTGTTACCTGCCTTCAAAGTAGATGCTGTATATGGGCTTTGATATGTAAAGCACATACTTTCATCTGTACTTTTTAGATGACATACAAATTAAGAATTGCAGAGTTGTGAAGGCTGTATGTTTTATTTCCAACATTCACCACAAACCAAACGTTTCAGGGGAATTCATGCATCAGTAATGCTTGTCACTGATCTTTTTAGAAACAGTGCATAACTTAATGTAGTAGGATATTTCAGAAAGGAAAGAAATTGCATGCAGGAGGCCTTGTATTGAGATTAATCTCTCAGGAATGCAGGGGGTTAACGGTCAGGCTGATTAATCACTGTTAATGACCCATCAGGAAATCTGTCAGGAAGTGGGTAAAAATTCCTGATGGCTGATGTGAAGCACTGTGTGGTATGCTTTGGTTTTGATGTTTCCCAACTGATAGTCTACACTGGGTGTAGCTTAGTTACCTTTTAAGTTCTTAGAACATGTGAAGGACCAGATGATACTTGAGTAAGTGGACAAGAAGCTTTCCCCATTCATGGCTGTGCATGTACATCACAACATAAATGTAACAAACTCAAGGATTGCTCCTTCCCACAGCTTCCCAGAACAGAGTCTGGTAAAGATGCAGAAAGGAAGTGTGATCATTCCCACATTCCTTCAGACCGAGCCCACAGGGTACAGGGGGAAGAGTGGAAGAGGCAGCTTTCCCTGTGTGAAGAAGGAGCCAGAGTATTAAGACTTGGATACACAACTGAGTTAATGAATTGCCTGGTGTTGACTGAGGGTGAGGTTTCACAGTTGGCTCAAGCTGATCCAAGATCATGCTGAAAGGAGTGTTTCTAACCTCTTTCTCCTTTGCTGTGGACTAGCTATCATGTGGTAATACAGCAACTTGCTGATCTGGATGGAAACTATTGTTTCTTGGTCAGTGTTGGCTGGTCCAGTTGTCAGAAGGATCAGAGAACTGATCTGCCTCACTGCTTGGCCACACAAGTGCTAAATCTGATGTAGAGGAGGGTGTGGGAACATGAGACAAGGATAAAAACATGAGTGGGGACTGAGCCTTTCAGCAGCAGCATAATCATAGATTGGCTTAAGCCTATTATGAAACTGCAGTCTGAATCACTGGAATTAAGAGTGCACTGTCAACCTACAGGGAATGCAAATTAAAATGTGTTAGCTTACACCTCCTGCCGTTGTTAAACACTGGCTGAGCCCAGCCATTCTGCACGTGGCTGGGAGGAAGGAGCTGTGGTGGGGCAGCATCCTAACAGGTCCCCATGACTTAGCCTGGAGCGTGCAAACTGCATCAGACAGCATCGAGGGCTGTGTGGGGAAGGCAGAGGGGAAGAAGAAAGGGAGAGACAAGCACCACTACTGTAATTCTCTCTATGTATTTTCCTTTGGCTTAGGGTAACATCTACTCTTTCTTCATGACAAGACTGCAGAAACACTCAGTTATCAGAGGACAGATTAAGCACAGCAATAGAGTTGGGGATCCAGACCCTAAAGCTCTAGGGTACAAAGTGCTTTTCCTAGTTCTTCTCCTTTATTTTCAACCCATGTAGCTTTGCAGTGCTGTCTAGTCAGAACCAAAAGCCTAACTTAGACCTAGCAAGGCAAGCCCTGCTATTTGATTCAAATTAATTTAGTTCTTACTGCTAAATTTCGTAGTTCCCAGTTAAGGACTTCTTACCACATTGTTCTGGCTCAAAATTCCATGCAAAGATACAGGAGTAACTGTGTTAGTGGGAAATTTCTTTGTAATTTTCAAATATTTAATGTTTTAGAGGTTTGTAACCATAGGTCTCCTCCTTTAAGCACAGCTGTGCAGAGCCATAGCAGAATCTGCAGGGTGCCCTACAAAGACAGCAATGCTTCCACACAGGATCAGCAACCACAGACACTGTGGGAGTAATAACCCTTGTTAGGCCTTGATTTTAGGAAACAGTTTGAAGATAATCAAATTAGTTTGATTTCAGGAAAGTTTCAAGATAGTGGAAGTAGTTTAATTTAAAGATTGTCTTGATTTAAACTGCCAAAATATCTTTCTAGTGAAACATGAGGAAATATGTGGGGAGGAAAATATTAACCTCCCAGAAGATAATTTTAAAAAGTATTCCACAGGCAAATAAATGCAGAAGTAAAAAAAAAAAAAAAAAAAAATCCAGCCAGGAACATTTCCAGAAATAAATCATTCTGCATCACATAGAGGATAAACATGGTTCTTTCAGGAAGAAGGAAATCATAAAAAAATCCAAAAGCTGCATAACTGATTCAGCCACTGTGAGTGGGGTTTTCATGGCAAGGTTTTGGTAGTGGGGGATTACAGGAATGGCTTCTGTGAGAAGCTGCTGGAAGCGTCCCCCACGTCTGATAGAGCCAGTGCTCAAAGAGGGACTCACTACTAGCCAAGGCCCTTCAGTGATGGTGGCAGCACCTCTGACCTCTGGGATAATGTAGTTAAGAAGGGGTAAAAATCCTGCTGTGCAACAACAGCTGGAGAGTGGGTGAGAATAAGTGACAGAAGCAATTATGCAGCTACCAAAATCAGTGCAGAAGGATGGGCAGGAGATGCTCCAGGCTCTGGAGCTGAGATTCCCCTGCAGCCCATGGAGGACCCACACTGGAGCAGCCTGATCCCGAAGACTGAGCCATGTGGAAGGGACCCACTCTGGAGCAATTCGTGAAGAACTGTAGCCTGTGGGAAGGACTCACGTTGGAGAATTTCATGGAGGACTGTCTCCTGTGGCAGGGACTGCATGCAGGAGCAGGGGAAGAGTGTGAGGTATCTTCCCCTGAGGAGGAAGGAGCAGCAGAGAAAATGTGTGGTGAACTGACCACAATCCCCATCCTCTGTCACTCTGCACCATTGTGTGAGGAGGAGGTAGAGAAATTGGAAGTGAAATTAAGCTTGGGAAGAATAGAGGGTGGGGGAAGGTGTTTTAAGATTTGATTTTATTTCTCATTATCCTGCCCTGATCTGATTGGTAAAAAGTTAATTTCCCCAAGTCAGGTGTGTTCTGCCTGTGATGGTGATTGCTCCCGGCCCTTATTCCAATCCACAAACCTTTTGTTCTGTTTCCTCTCCCTTGTTCAGCTGAACATGGGAGTGGCAGAGTGGCTTTGGTGGGCACTTGGTGTCCAGCCAGTGCCACCCAACCACACATTGTCACCAAAGGATATTTTATTCCCTGAGCATTTCAGCTGAAATTATCCCTTAGCTGAGACATAGACCCTAATGGCACAAGACTATCTGCATATATCTGAAGGCTGTAAATGTTTCTCCAGTTCCACCAGTAACCTTTCATCAAAGCACAGCCCAGGATTCTTGTAGGGAGACACAGGCTTTTCCCACTTGTGAGCAATGGATAATGAGTGCCTTTGCTGACAGCTATTTTTGTGTTCCATAGGGCTAATTTGCAGTTCGGGTACAGAGTAGGCAGAGGTACGGCAAGGAACATTGAGCAGATGTGACAGAGCGATAACATCCTTAGCATAATCCAGTATCACACAGTTGTGGAGTGCTATAAATGCAACAGGAATTCTCCAAGGCCCAACTCCATCACCAGAGCTGGGCATCTCTGCATTGCCATGCATGTGGTCTGAACTAAATCAGCGTAATCCTCAGGCTTTGTTCATCTGTGCCCTTCTGGGAATGCTCCTTGGAGACTATGAGCATCATTGTGCACAATGTTATTGGTTCTACATCATAAGGCACTTGACAGCTTTTGGATTTATGTTTTGATTTATTCAGTACATGAAGAATTTATCATTACAGGCAAAACACTTCCCTTGTGCTGCTGTACAACATCCTTTTCAGGTGTTTCTTTGGGCCTTGGTAACATGCTACTGCAATGTATTTAATGGAGTGAATCCATGTTAATAGCCAGACTGCACAAGGGTTGTGACTTCTTAAAAACCCCCTGAGGAACGTTTTCTGAGGTTCAGTAGCAATGCCAGGTTTCAGGAGCCAGAGCCCTCTCACATTCTTCCATGGCTGCTGTTCTCTTGCCCAGAAGGACAGGCTGGGAGGGCGAAGGCTGAGCTAAAGATTGCCCTGGAACAAGGCAGTGCAACCACTGCCACTCTCTGAACTGTAGCTTTTGGCCTCTTGGCCTCCAATTTTTTTTGGTGAGCAAGTCATTTTATTGTATAAGTGAAATGCATCCTAAAAGTCTGTGCATGATGGATTGAAATAGGCTTTAAATGCTGGAAAGGCAATGGAACAATATAGTTTCCACTTACAAAGCATTTTCCTTAAAAAGCTTCTCAGGGCAGCGTTGTATAAAAATAGTTATACTAAAGTTGTGAACCAGCTTCTGACAAATCAGTACTAACAAAAGCTAAGGTATAAATAGAAGTGTTTTCATGGGTTTTCTCTTCTCTAGAGGCACAGAATCTCAATCAGTGCTGGATTGTAAGAAACAAAAATGCCCTTTTCCAGACACACAGGAAAACAAGGACCTTACAGACTAGTGGCACAGAATATAAATAGGTTTTAAAAACTGCTTCAAAACCGCTTCAAAACCATAAAAATTAGTCAAAACCATGACATTTGTATTTAAGAATGAGCCACACCATATCAGACAATTTTAAAATCCAATTCTTTATTTTATTTCAAACGAACTAGCATCTCCTGCTTTACAGAAAGGTTAAATATGTTATACTTTCATAATTATGGAATGAATTGTCTCCAGGCACTCAAGGATATGGGGATTATCTCAAAGTCTGCAGTGTATTAGAATTCCCGGAAGACAAATGCTGAAGAATGTAAAATATTACATACTCCTTATTTATATTTTGTTAGTGGGCACTCTCAATGCACCTTACTGGTCATTTTCAAATTAATTTTTTTTGTGAAGTAGGTTAGAATTATTTTTCTTAGAGCAGGTTTTGAAACAGCTAAATGCAAGTCTACTATTTGCTATTCTGGTGTTTGTGTAATCTTGATTTTACTCAGAGCCTGTTCCTTCTAGCGCTCTGTGCCAATCTTTTCTGAATCTACCAAACCCAATGTAGTTTAATCCACAGTACCAAAGAAGGAAGGTCTGTTTCTGTTAGCCAAAAATAGTTCTTACTGCAGTTAACCTTGCAGCTGAACCAATTCTGCTATTGCTCTTTTAGTCATATTTGACCAGTCATGTCTGCACAGACCAGAAGCAAGGCCAAGGAGGGTATCTGCATAATCAATCTGATGCCTGGTGCTGTTCTCAGTGCAGCAGCTCCTGTAATTGAAAACACCCCCCTCACAAAATGTTCACTTTCCAACAACTGCATTTATGATACCTTTCCATTTATGATACCAGCTGTAATAGCTGGGCTTTGCAGATACTGACTGCTTCAGTCTATGCATGGGAAGTGAGGATTTCAGCAAAAGTTTACTGCCATCAAATACTTCTGTATATTCTCCAATCACCCTGTAATCTTTTCTCTTGCAAAAAAAAAAAAAATGCTAGGGGACCTTTTTCTATTCTGGATGGGAGTCAGCTGTTCTCTCCCTTTTCTGCTTTCAGAGCCATTTCTCATTGTTCAGCCATGCTAAAAGGGAGTTCTCCAGCCATCCCACAACCCCAGAGCATCATCCACGAGCAGAGAGCCACAGTAGCATTGCAGGGAGAACTTACACTCCATCTCACTGGCACACAGGCTAAGACCTGGGTGACATGTGGTTTGCCTTTTTTTGTTCCTATAGCCAACAGTGCAGCAATTATGAAAAAAACATAAGAAAGACAGTATTCTGCTCAATGCTGCTGCCAGGTAATAGTTTATGGTATTTGACACCAGATATTCTGAGGATTACTCATTAAAATATTTGGCTAGTTCTATTTCCCAGTGATCACTGTAAAAAATGTTCTTCCTGCTAGAGCTACAGCAGAACAGATCTGCATGCTGAAATCCTACTCCTGCCTGTAACAACAGCACCAAAATAGCTTTAATAATTAATCATGCACTGATTAGATTACAAACTCTGAGATGGGATGGAGATTTTTGTATTATGCATCAGACAAAAGACACTGGCAATGCTTAACTAGCAGTCACCTGCTCCTGCTCCACCTGCCATTGTGGGAACACTCCGGAAACCAGGAGGGAGACAAAGGCCCAACAGAAATTGATAAAACCTTCACCTGCCCCTGGTATGCTCAGGAATACAGAACTGTTGAAACAGGTGCTGCTACAGCTGCATGCAGGGGTACTGCTTTGCTTATTAACTTGTTATTTGCCAGGCTGTGCGTTCCATTGTATCCTGATGGAAGAGAGCATTCAAACTCTGGGCCAAGCAAGAGTTAAGCAGTTTTCTGACTGGAAACACCAATGCAAACAGCCACTGTGGCAGGGCTGGGCAAGGAGAGGCCAGGCCTGGGGTAGATTCCCTATCCTGTGCTCACGCCCTTTAGGATCCCTTGCAGGGTCAGATGCTCTGCCCTGTCAGATGCTTGCAACATTAGAAACAAATTTCTGTGGAAGTGGCATTGTTTGCTGGAATCATACTGTATGCAGCTGATTTCAGGGCAAGGAAGAGTTTAAGACTGAGAAACACGAGAACTCAAAATTGGAAAATTACTTCCTAGTCTTAACTTCCATTAGAATTTTTGCTGAGCTGTTTTGACCAAGTTTTTCCAGGCCCTTTGCTCTTGTCCCATGACTCTTGGGGCTTATTTATTACAACTACAGAGGCAAAATCCCTCAGGGGAAATAGTCCATATGCTGGATCTGGAATGAAATAAGATAATACTAGTGTGTCTAGTTTAATGCCTTCACTGGTATAAAAGTATGATTTTTTAAAAGGGACATTAGGACCAGTTTTATGGTACCAACAAGAACTGATATCAGTCTGGACTTAGAAATCAAGCCAGTTTTAGGGGAGGAGGGGGTAAAAAAGACTGGGGACTGAAATGAGCAAATCAAGTTAAAAACAACCATCAATCAAGTTAAATTTTGCCCGTTGTTGGGGACACTTCATAGCGCTGAACATTGTTAAACAACAGTTATTGTTCAAAAGCACTTGGGAGGCAAACAGCTGTCACTCCCTGCTGACCAGAGCACAACCAGCGGTGTTTGGGCAAGAGGGTCAGAGCAAGCTGGGCTGTGGCTGGAGCCCATGTGGGACAGATGTACTCCATGCCTCCTGAGGGCTCCCATGGGGCAGGCAGGGCCTGGGAACGATGGGTAGCTCAAGACAGCCCAAGCTCCAGGTGAATGTCACTGTCCTCAACCTCCATGGTCAAACTCAGTGCAAGTGGCAAAGCTTCCCCAGGAATAGGAGTGATTGATGTGATAGACACAATGATAGTTTTTAATGACAGCAGGACCTTGTTAATAAACAACAGCCAAGTTCTGGAAGCGTCAAAACACATCACTCTGCAACTAGGAATTTACAGACACCACAGGCCACATGGCTTATTTTTTTCCCCTTCTCTCTGCCCCTTCTACCACTGACCTTTATGAAAAACAGAAGTAAAATAAGAGACAAATAGCTTTAATGAAACATCCAGGTTGAGAAATCAAAATCAGACACTCCAACAACAGGAAGTTTCAAAAGCAGTGTTTTTAACAGCATCTTGCTGAACTGTGGCATGCTTGCTTTTATTTAAGTTTTAGGCTATATTGCAGTGTGCACCTTGACTCAGCAGCTGGGCACAATGATGATATTGTGGCATTAGTTTAACTTTGCAAGATTTCCTAGGCATAGAAAAGTGTATTGAACTCAACCCCTGAACAATTTCCTGACCCCTGCAATCAGTGCTACAACTCGTGTCTTTCCGGTAAGGGCATCTGAATTGTTTCCCTGTGCAAATACACTTCAGCTTGTTTGTTATTTTATTCTAGGGTGCTGGAGACAGTTTTGTGGGAGCACTGGCTTTCTACCTGGCCTACTATCCCAAGTTATCCATGGAGGAAATGATCAGGAAGTCTAACTTCGTCGCATCAGTGAGCGTCCAGGCACCGGGGACACAATCTTCATATCCTTACAGGAAGGACTTGCCTCAGGACCTTTTCTAATTGATTGTCTAGCTCAGTGTACTGATTTTATCTCATACCAGACAGCATTATTCTCCTGACTGCCCTGAGCTTCTCCTCTGCTGACTGGAAAGGCCCGGAGAGTCTCTTTGCTTCTTATTTCAGGAATCCTTGAGTTCCTTTTTCTACAGCAGGAGGATGAGGTGGGGGTGGTGGCTCTTCCCAGCACAGCACAGCAGGTCTCTCTGGCCCCACACAGCCCTGGGCTTGTGGCCATCCCACACAGTGCGCTCTACTGAGCTACATGGAGTTTACAGCAAAACACCTGGAGGGTACTTGGCTCCTGGCAGTATTTTTACTTGATTTTATCAGAACTTCTGATGTGAAATGGCAGCACATGAAGCAGAGCATTTAGCTTTGAGACTGCAGCTTCAGTGCTCAAACACCAGGGCCAGTGTTTGGCTCACAACAAAGCCCCGTGTGCCTGTGCCCACGTGCCTCAGGTGTGGCACTGCACTCCTGTACTGCACTGCTTCCCCACACTCAGGAAGGTCCCTCCAACTGCCAGTAGGTCAGGACTGCTACTGAGGTAGACTTTGAAAATGCTTCTAGCCATATGTCTCTAAACACAGGCAAGCCAACCAAGGGAAAAAGCTTACAAGACCAAGAGACAACTACCATCTCTGTTTTCTTCATGTTTGACAAAAACCCAGGAGTGAAAAATCCATCCTACTAACCTGGCTGAAAATAATAGAGGCCTTCTAACCATGGTAATAGCTTATCCAAAAACTCATCTAGGTTCCCATTCCTTCTTACCTCAGAAGGAGCTGGTGCAACACTACCCCTCCAAGTAATGACACCAGCTCATGGTCACCACTGTCACATCTGTGGCTGGTAGGTTAGAAAAACTTGCAATCTTGCCATTGAATTCCTGCTGTGGAAAATGTTAATTTTTATTGCCTTTTAAAACAATAGTTCCTTTGAAGATTACAGCCTCTTTCACAATAGAAAACACAGACAATGGGATTTGCTATTTAATTTTTTTTTAATTGAGCACTGTAAAAATAACTCAAAAGATAAATAAATGTTACTGTGATGATCTATGTCCAGACATTAAGAATTTTCTCTCTCTACATTGTTTTATTCACAATGGCCTTCAAATCACAGGAGACGGTGATCCCAGTTCATTTCCTCTCTTTTCAGCCCATGTCGCTGGATTTCTGAATCAGTGTTCACCCTGTCCTCCCCCCAGACCATCCTCTTCTCATGTATAAATCAAGTCCAGTCATTGTTCACACAGAGCGGATTTTTCTCTTCTCTGTGAAGAGGACACGTTGTTTTGCTACAGGGGGAAAAAAAGAGAAAAAAGAATCCGTTAAGAAGCCTGAAGTGTTAAAATTCAATTCAACCAGCCCACGTTCCTTTTCTCCTGGCTGCCTTCGCTGCTTAAATGAGTGTGGAACAACTGACTGGCACAGCATTGTTGTTAACCAGCTCTTGAAGGAGTTTAGTGGTGCTTTCACTTTACCACATGTAATTTTTAGTTCCTAAGATGTCCGCTTTACCTCTGTGAGAATAAGTATCAGGATGCAAGTGACTGAAAACACTCAACAGCTGCTCTGTGTGACTATTCTGAGTCACAGCTGCTCGATGTAGGGACAAAAATAGGTTCTTTCTGCTTTCTACTACTCTTCAACTCCAGAGCCCAAACAGCTACAGATGATGAGCTGGATCTGGTCAGCCTCCCTCACAGGCTGAGTGAGAAGTTAACCAACTGTCCTGTGGATCTCTCAACGAGGCACAAACTGGCCCTGTCCACAATGCCTTATGCGAGTGTTTGCAAAGTCACTACAGGTTAAGCATATTCAATACATTAATAAAAAAAACAAAGATTACAAAATAAAAACTACAAAATAAATAAGCTTTACAATGCCATTTGAAAATCAGCACTGGTGGGTTGAATTTCATTATATGAATTCCTTTGAAAGCTATGCAAGAGCAATCCATACAACAACATTTCTTCTTCCACAAAAAAGTTTCGTTTTAAGAAATTCTGCAGATACTACAGATTCTGTTGCTGCAGTTGGGAGGTAGTGAAACTTGAGCAATCCTGCCACTACTTCACTAAAAAGCTTTGTCTGCAGACGTCCCAGGTTTCTGAGAAGTACAAAACATAAGGTGAAAACGTATGCCAAGTGAAAATGCTTCCCAGCATATTCCTGATGTGAGTTGTTATCTAGACTCAAATTTACTTCCCTTCACACATGCAACACTTTCTCACATCAATTTCTCACTTGTGTTCTACTACAGGCTACAAAGATCAGAGCTTTCTTCAGCAACCTACTACATGTTCTATCTGAGTTCTTCTCTCTCTTCACTTCCCTACAAGTTGCAAAGCTTCTGGAGGATCACTCTGCACAATGTTTCAAAGCAGTAATTTATTTTTCTTATTCAAGAAAACAATCCCAGAAATCTCCGATTCCCCTTCTGTGTGGAATCTAAAAGGAAAGCCACAACCTATGTCACCTTTGATGACAGCATTTTGCTTCTCTGGTGGTTTATCTTACCTGCTAAAGCTCCTGTACTGTTAGCTGTGAGAATGAAAATGTAGTCCTCTAACAAGAATATAAAATTTTAAGAAAAAATAAGCTTGAATCATGTAACTACTGGCCATGCACTATCTACTTAGAGCTGCTTAATAAATTTCTTATATTCTGTAATTTTAAATAAGCCTTTTTTTTTGTATTAGCTACACCATGTTATTTCTAACATGGCTTGGTTTAAATTCTAAGTTTACCCAAATTAAGCTTTTTAACATTAAATTCAGCTTTTTAATGCTAACAACAGAAACCTGAACCCTTAGTCACCTTTCAAAGCTCAGGTGAGCAAAAGGCAGTTTGGCAGGTGCTATAAACTGTCCAATAAATCAGATTCTTAAACTGAGAAAATCTGCAAGGACCAGGGGAACATAAAAGAATCCACTAACTGCCATCTGAAGAGTGATATAATTTGTGGAATATGAAGAATTTGTGCCTATTTTTTTAGAATAAAAAGTCCATTTTGTAAGAGGTGGTTAAAATCTCTGGTCTAGAGCTCCCATGGCAGCTTAACAGAACACTTCTGTTGATGCATACTTTGTGCCTGCTTGTTGGAGGTAGCACAGTCTAGCAAACCACACAAAGAAACAGAATGAAAGAACTCCTGTGTCACTTGACTTCGCCAGTGACATGTGGCATGGCTGTCATCAAAGTCTCTGATGTGTCAGGCAAGTCATTACTTTGTTTCACTGCCACAGTCTGTAAAATGAGGGTAACATTTACTTCCCACTGGAATGTCATGAAGAACAGCAACCGTACAGTCATTTGAGTATGAAACATGTTATGACATATTCTGCTTAGATGGGAAAAAATCCTGTTGCATTCAAATCTTTTCCCCCACAGAGTCAGAGAAGCTTACACAAAGCATGCTGCCTTCTTCCCCGAGCTCTTACCGATGGGATCGTATCTCAGCAGGACCAGTTTTTCCTGCAGTCGGAGCCTCCTGATGTTGAAGCAGTATCCTGTCTCTGCAGCACTCTTCATCCTCACCAGAATGTATCTAAAGTCACAAGGGATGTCTCTGTGTCAGTGTACAGGCACTCAGCCAGGGCCACCACGTCTGCCAGGGCACGGGACAAGCCCTGGACAAGCTTTTAGCACACACAGTTTGGCACAATCACATAACACACTTCATTTCAACTTCAGGGATGGGAGTACCAAAACTATATGCTTAACTTTTAACACAGACAAACACTAAACCATAAGCTCCAGCATCGAGTTTAAGTAAATAATTCCTCAACAGGATACAAGCCTAGAGAGAAGTAGCTCCTCCAAAAAACAGGTGGGAGGAATAAAACCAGGAGAGAAAAAAAAACGCATGAGGAAAATCAGCATACAATTGAGTCACTATGGCTTACAAGCTAATTGCAAGAGAGGAAGGATGATGGTAGTTAAAGATGTTCAGGCTGTAGATAACACTGTATCACAGACTATCACTTCCTCATGCAGAGAGGAAGCTGAGCAGATAGGCTGGCACAAGGGGCATGCAAAAGGAGAAGCAGAACCCTTTGGCACCATCCATCCTGCCAGAGATACAGAGCTTGATATTAACCCAGCCACGGGAACCCCCTTCCCCACTGGAGGGCTCTCAGTTTGTGGGGCAGGCTGGCAGCAACTGCGGTGTCCCAGGAACAGGAGAGTGAGGAAGCTGCTCCACACCCCCAGTCTGGAAGTATGCCGAGATCCAAGCAACTTCCCAGACAGAGGGCATCTTCTGGAGTTTCAAAAGAAATGTAAAACCCTTTAACCAGTCTGTAAATTACATCTTTCTCTTCCATTTCAATGAAGAGATGGATACATCTCTGCATGTGGGCATTCAGTTCAATTCCCATTTTCCTGTTTCTAACACAAAATGGTCTGTCAAAATTAACCTGTTCTTCCTCACTTGTACAGCTCTGACCAGGGTACTTCCTTAAGCTCTTCCTTTTCACTTTGCTATCTAATTTACTATTGAGTTCAAAATAAAGACACTGTTCCTGCAGACAACTGACCAGGCATATTCTTGGGAATATCCCTGGTTGGTGTCCTCTCCTGTACACTACTGCAGGTGTGCTGTGAAGCACCAGTAACCACAAAGACTCCTTTCCCTACACCTCACTCACGTCCTCAAATCCAAAAAAAAAAGGGGAAATGCAGTTTCCCCTTTCTGGGGGAATCAGTGGCATCAGTGTGACCAGGCCTTGAAATTCTTGTGCACCACAATTTGAGGCCAAGCCCATTCCAAACAATATACCTTGTTAAAAAAAATTACTCCTCTGTGAAGAAAACGTAATAAAGAGCAAAGGCAGAAAACAACACTGGAAAGCTGTTGGGGCACAGAAAGAAACCCAAAGGGAGTGGAGAAGGATAAATAATGTAAGAACACATTCCTGAAGTGCATATGGGACTGGAAAAGAACAGAGAAAGAAACATTGGGATAAAAAAGAAAAAGCAGTATGTGGTGTGGTAGAAATCTCTACATTAACATTTGCAACATAATTTTAAAAGGCCACTTCTCTTCGCAGAAATCTCCTGCTTTGCTGTGTTTGTATTTATGAACAGATAACAGTAGAACAATGAGACGTCAAACTGCTCTCTGTCAGGCACATACTTGGGAAGTGCTTTCCTAGTTTAAAAGCCTGATAATTTTGCAGAAATTCTGTAACAGAAGAATGTGCAAGTGGTTGGTACTGGCTCTGCTGAGGGCAGATTTTAAAAAAAACCAAAATACAAACCGAAGGCCATAGACCCTGGGCCTGTGTGGTACCAAGTATATACTCAAATAGAATGCAACTTCTGGGAATGGGAAGACAGGAGTATGTTCTCGTAAATACACTAGCTTAGCCTCTTGGATCTGTGTAACTAATTCTCTTACAAACAGCATTTTGGATCAGTTTCTCCACATGACCTTGTCTCCTTATGCCCACACTGTAGGAGTACTGGTGTGCTCAAAGTACATATTCCTTCCTTTCCAACCCTTAAACACCATCAGCTTTCTTTACAGGTCCAAGGACTGTGATTAATTTTCTTCCAGAGCCCACTAACAACTCTGCTGAGCTGGACTACAGAGCAAACCATGATGCCCAGAGCACTGACACCTCCCATACAAACTCAGGAATGTGCTGGAAATGTTCTGTACTCTGGCTATGGGAAAGATTCACAGCACCTGTCAAAAGTCCACGCCACAAAGACTCAGTTTACTCTCCTCAGCTAAAAAGGTATGACAGGTGAACAACAGGAAGAGCAGTTGGATAATTTACAGCCTCCCTTCAATCACAGAGCACAGAGGTGTGCCTCCCCCTGTGCAGGGCACTTTGCAGATCACAGCTGAGCTCAATGCAACAGCCCATAGGAAAAATCATGCCTTTGCTGCAAATTCAGATCCCACGGGGCAGTTTGACACCTTTCTGTACTTACCAGCGAGAAGACACACACATACAGAATGGCTGAGAGGAGGCAGCTAGAGTCAAGGACTATTGTCTCAGGTATATTAAAAAATCTAGAGAAGCTTAACATTTTACAAATACACAACATACCAGTAATGAAAAACTGGTGAGGAAAACGTCACTTACTTAGATTTGCTCTTGGCCACTGGGGTTTTTTTGCAGCATGAAGAAGAAAAAAACAAAAGAAACAGTTACTATATTATCTTGTTTCCTTTATATGGAACATATAAAGATTAAGTGTTTTCCAAGGCCTGACTTTGCTAAAGCCCCAGAGAGACAGCGCAAAGAGATTTACTGTCATGATAAAGCAGCACTCATTCTTCCACGTGCTGTCAGTTCCCTGCTCTTTCTGCCACCATGTCACCTTTGTAAGTGTGTAAAGGCAGTGCCCAGCATGACAGGCTGCACTTGCTGCAGCCTCCAGGTGTTCTCAGTAAGTTTTCAGCTTCAGTGCTGCGAATGAAATCTCTGGGTGAATATGAAGTTGAGACAGGTGTGTGCAACACTGCTGGAGGAAACTGCAGTCCCGGTCTCCCGGCCTTGTTTCCACCCTCTCCTGCTTCGGCTGCCGCTGTGGTGCCAGCACAAGGCTTTGCATGGCCACAGGCACAGAGCAGGGAGCCCGACCTTCCCACGAGGCTCTCTTGGATTCGCTGACCTAACCCACAGCATAGCATGAAACAGGCTGAATTATTTTTCCACCAGCTCAGGGAATTTAAAGTAATCATAAACCTGCAGCACAAATGCAAAACCCTACTAAAATGTAAGAAAAAAAAAAAAAAA
>JAHLSL010000010.1:18029921-18056619 GCA_025920805.1 Petroica traversi
GGCCCTGCTCCTGGGCCCGAGCCAGCGCCAGGGAGCCGGGCCTGGGGAGCTCGGCAGGCTGCTCTGGCCCCCCGAGGGCCGGGGGAGTCCTGGCTGCATCCAGCACAAGCTGCGGTGCTGCCCCTTCGCTCAGCCCTGTGAGGCCGCATCTGGGCTGCTGTGTCCCGTTCTGGGCTCCTCACTACAGAACAGACATGGAGCTGTTGGACAGTGCCTGGTGGAGGGCAACAGAGATGATTGAGGGACTGGAGCATCTCTCTTACACATAAAGGCTGAGGGAGCTGGGCCTGTTTAATCTCGAGGAGACAAAAGTGAGAAGGGGTCTCACTAGTGCACATAAATATCTCAGAGGTGGCTGCCGAGAGAATGGTGCTCAGCGACAGGACAAGGTGCAGTGGCCATAAACTAAAACACAAGAAGTTCCACCTCAGCATGAGGAAGAATTTACACTGAGTGTCAAAGGACTGGAACAGGCTGCCAGGGATGCTGTGGAGTCTCCCTCCCTGAATACATTCAAAATCTACCTGGACACGTAACTGAGTGATCTGCTCTAGGTGACCCAGCCTTGGCAGGGGGGTTGGTCTAAATGTTTTCCAGAGGTCCCTTCAAATCATAACAATTCTCTGATCCTGTGATCACCCTACACAGGCCTGTCCTGGCACATACCAGCAGCCTGTCCATCTGTCTGGCAGTGGCTTATGGAAGCAGGGCCAGTGCAGAGGGGGATGTGCCTGGCTGTGATGGCCCCACAGTCTGTGCCCTCTGGCTCCCAGCACATCCAGGTTCTGTCCCACTGCATGTAGTCATACAGTGCTTTGGGACCAAAGGGACCTTAAAGATCTTGCCCTAACATTGTCCCTGCCCCCATGGGCAGGGACACCTCCCACTAGACCAGGTTGCTCAGAGTCCCAACCAACCTGCGCCTGGTTGGGTCACATTGAGCTTCTCATCAACTAACACCCCCAAGTCCTCTCCTCAGGGCTGTTCTCAGTCTACTCTCCCACCCCTCAGTGCATTTTAGGCATTGGAATAGGTTGCCCAGGGAGATGATGGAGGCACCATCCCTGGAGGTGTTTAAGAGGTGTCTGGATCTGGCACAGAGGGATGATTTAGGGGTCACAGTGATAGTGCTGTTTTGATGGACTAGATAATCTTAAAGGTCTCTCCCAACCCTGATGATGCTATGCTAACCTCTGCCTGCCTTTGTTCTCTTTTTTATAAAAAAGGGGTGCTGTTATGGTGTCAAAATCCCCAAGTCATTAGGCAACTAAACCTGTCAGTTCTCATGAGATACTGTACAAAAGCCATGGACAGGGAGGCTCAAGGCAGACACCAAGGCAAGTCTTCATATTCCTCTGACTCGTTAGATAATGAACTTTAATATATTATCCTCTAAAAAATTCACAGAAGGTCTGTGGCTTACTCTGCTTCCATCAGTTAGGTAAAGTGTTATTGATGGAATTCAAGTCCTTGAATATTTAACAATTACTAAGGCAATAAAAATGTCAGCTTGACATATTTAGATGAAAAACAAGACTTAGAATGTATAATAACATGCAGTTAATTTTATATTCTGTGGCATGAAAACAAATGGCTGACCCTATAAAAGACTGGTGCAAAATGACATCTCCAGGAAAACATCGCTGCTTGTGTCAAGTGTTTACTTGGAATGTTGTTCCTTTATTCAATTCAGTTATTTCCAAGTAATTCCTCTTAGTGATACAACATTTCAGGCTTTACTATGTAGCCTTCAGAAGTATAGATTTAGTAGTTACATAATCTGCCCATGGATATCATAGTAAGAACTTGAAAATGTTCAAGATGATAAAATGTGAGTGCTGTAAGACTCCTTCTCTTTGATCTTTGATTCAGTCAAGCACAGACTGAAAAGGAATGGGCTTGCCAACCTCCTGACTTCACTGCCAGGAATATAAATCAACATTAAAGATGATTTCTAAGTGAAATAGCAAGTTAAACATTTGTAGAAACACATCATCAAATAGAGGTTACTGCCTCTTTTTAAACCTCTTGCCTGTTGGCAATAAGAACACTATTCCAGTGACATTTTCTCTGCTCTGCTGTGACAAGGGCTGCATAAATATAGACACTGAGGATTAGAATAGACTTCGACAGTCTTCAACTTTCTTTATAGCAGCCTCTTCTGAAGACAGTTTTCAAAAGCTATGGGTAAAACCCAGGGAGTCTGAAACTGGTATGTGTGGCAAGGTGCTGACAGTGTTGCATGCCCTGATGGCACCAGTCATTGCTGACCTTGAGGAAAAGTTATCCTGGCTGGAGAAAAGCAGAGAGAGTGAGAATTTCTGACCCTGCCTCTGGTTCACATTTGGCATGTGGGCTAGGATAAGTCATGTTCTTTGAGATCTTTGATGGCATGAGCAGTGCATATGCAGATTTTTCCTTCAACTTTGCCTAAAGAAAGCAAGGAGTGTGATGAACTATAATGCCAGCCTAGATAATTCTGGTTCTTGCTTAAAGAGAAGTCACTCATGACTCCGGCAGAGAAGTTGCTGGTGCCAAACTGATCAATGTCACTCAGAACACAGGGTGGGTTTTTATCTTGCTAGAAAAACAACAATTTGTCATGGTATAATCTAACTGATTCTTTCCCTTTTTGTGCTTTATATTCTAGGCTGAGCCCTCTTTCACCTCCAGGAAGTGAGGAGATGGCTGCTCCTGCCAAGAAAGTGCAGTCAGGTTTCTAGCACACGCTGAGCAGGCGAAGGACTGGTGTCTGAGGTTGGCAAGGGTGAGGCTTCTTCAAGTGCACGCGGCGCCTCCAGTCAGTCATCACTCAAAAAAGTCACAGAAGGGGAGAGGGGGGCAGCAGATGAAATGTTTGCAAGGTAAATATCCTCTTGGCACTGGATTTTCTACGTGAGTTACTGCAATTAATGCATACAAAATCCAAGGCTGGAAACAAGAGAATAACACTAAAGCCTGGGAAAAGCTCCACGTGTCCTTCCTGGTTTCTCACAAAAAACAGGCAAACAGCTAACTAAGCCAAAAAAATGCAGACAGATTGGTGGACATAGCTTTTAAACAGGCAGGCTACTTTCTCCTCCCTTCTTGCTTTGCCTTTCTCAGCATGTTACCACTTAGCAGTGTTCTGCTGTCCGCAGTGTTAAACAAACAGTCACGGGCACTATTGTGCAAATCACTCATCCCAGATAATAGATGGATTTTTACATTCTTTCTGCATATCTGAATCCATTATCCCAATAGGGCCCAGAAGAAAGTGGGCATTAGCTTAATGCAGTTCTGAAAGAGGAACTGTTCAGGTCAGGAGAGTGGGAATTATGGAAAGAGCCATCTGAAGTGCTAAATCACTTTGAGCCAGTGACTAAATCCATTTCAGCTGCTACTCTGTTTGAAGTGAGCTGGTAATGACCTTTAGCCTAGTTCTTAGGTGTGATAATCTTGTTAGAAAAGGTGGAAAAGCAATGGGCTTGGATGGTTCCCTTCTCACCTCCAGTCCTTAGTCCCCCTAGATCAGATGTGGGGCGCTCTGGTGTGGTTAGGGCACAGCTCTGTTTTCAGGGATTTACCTGTACCCTGCTTATTGCTTCCAGAGCACTGGTCTCTGGATCTGTTCTGGAGCTCCTTTCCCCAGCACTGACGTCAGTCATATGTAAGGGGGGAAGAACAAAGACAGCAGTCGCCTGTTTCTTATGTGATTTTTCAATACCCATTTCCCAATCCCAGCATCCAAAGTAACAACATCCTTTCAAACCGCCCCCTCTTGAAATGCCACTGTAGTCAAACAGCTGCAAATCAAAACACCTTGTAAACAAGTGACTGAAATCCCGTGGGATGCCCGAGGGCTTGGGCACGTCTCAGAGTGATTATAGTTCCTGCTATACAAATTGGAGTCCATGTAGCACAGTTTGTGCCAGCTCTGAGCTCTTGCTTTTTATTTTTAGCCCTGTTTGTCGAGGGGTTCTCATAATAAAAAGAATGACGTTCGGTATCAGTGACACAGATAAAATTAGATGGTAGCCGGAAGTGATCCTACAACTAATCCTCCCCATTTTTTCCACAGCCTTTGGGATCCTGTGGGCCTCAAGGACAGCTTTTCTCTGTGTGAATTTCACTTCCCATCAGCAGGCAGCTGAAAAATTGAGTTTGCATAGGACTCGTGTGCAAAAGGAATGAATGTCATTGTCAGTGCTTATGCCAACAGCTGGGACCATCTGGGACACTAAAGACAACAATGTCTAGATGTGTACAGCTGATCAGAGGTTGTTTTTAGCAAGCCTTGAAACCTTCTTCCCTTTTTGGGGCAACAGAACAATGTTTTTGCCTTCCATGCATGGAGTTTTGTACACAGAGCAGCTTAAGTCATCAGGGCTCAGTCCTGGAAGTGATTAGTTCCCCAGACATAGGACACCAGCACTGATGCTGAAGATATTATTCCTTTCTTTGGAAGAAGCTAGGGGAAAGACAAGACAAGATAGGAGGTGCATTAGCTTACATCTCTAAAGCAGACCTTCTATCAGGAGAGCAGGATCAGTTCACATTTGTTTTGGTGCTTCCCCCCACCTCCTTCTAAATTTTGGATTGCTTTCATTTTTACTAGGCTGTTAAAGAAGCAAATACAAGAGGCTAACTGGTCAGCAGATGCTCTCTATTACTTAGAAACACTGAATTCAATCAGGGAGTGTAGCAAGAGCACCTTCAAAGATTTGCTGTGTAACACAAAGGTTTTAGCTGTGGTGGGAAAAGAAAGAGTGTATAAAAATCAAAGCTGTGAACCTGCAAGGTCAGGTACTTTTAAGCAGGTAGTTGAAGATAATTACGTAATATGAACATGGGATGGCACAGATAGGGAATGAATTTTTTCCTCCTGTAGCTTATTGAAGGAGAATGGATCAAGTGCCCTGGACTTGGTTCATTTTATATCAAAAATCTACTCTGGTATGAATTGGCGTATCATTCGCATGGCTCGTTGGCAAGGGGGTATCTTTGGCTTTAAGGCAGAGTGATCAGCTCTAAGAAAACAGGTGGTTCAAGTGTACAAGTGGATTTAGAGAGCCAGAAGAAGGATACAGCTTTCTGCATCCCATGGCCTCCCTAAAGACTTTCTCACTTGAAGGAAGGTCACAGAGTTCAAAGCTGTTTCTCAAGGGCAGCTATGTAGCTTTGCCTTGATGTCATGCAGCATTATAAACAAGTTATTATTTCATTCAGTGTTTTGGGAAATGATGGGACTGGAACAATACACCCACAGCAGTTCCCTCCCTTATCCCAGCAGACCCTTTAGCGTGTTACTTATGAGCTGTGCCTCACTAACTGATGTCTGTCTGTCTGTCTGTCTGTCTGTCTGTCTGTCTATGTCTGGTAATAGTGTGTCTCTGAGGAGTTTCTAGTAAAAATATTGGTGGATTTTATGAAGGGCAGAGAGCTGGGAAGGAGGAGAGGGACATAAATTTGCAGTGTCTTGTGGTTTGATGGATATTTGATTTATGAACACTGGGCTGAGAAGGCCCCAGGGCTTCATCTCTGCAAGCACTGAATGCATCATCGCTCCTTTTTCCACGCATTTGTGCTTCCAAAGCCAGTCACTTGTTCACACCTGATGGGATAGCAGAAAAACAGAGTTAAGCAGGGCAGTGTTCCATTCATTTCTGTCTGCTTAGCTCAGGTTCAAGCTAGACCTGGGATGAATACTTAAAAACATAGGAATCATCATAAAGGAGCAAGGACTAGAAATGAGGTTCAGCAGGAATGTATGTAGAAATCTATTTGAAGTCTTGGACTCTTGCATAACTGTCTCTGGCTAGTTCCCTAAACCCTTTTCTGCTGTAGTCTCCCTAGACCCATTTTACTTAAAAACTTACTGCAGTCTGGCAGCCCTAATGACGCACAATGTGTGTTCTTTGACTTTTGCACAACCTCTGCAAAGAGACTGTCTTTCCTCTTGCTATTTCATAAGCACTGACCATCTGGCCCTGCCCTGTCATCGCCAAATAGAAAGAGTCTCCCTCCTAGAGAGGGGAGGCAGGCCGCTAGGTTAAGAAGATAAATACTGTAACAATATGCATAAGTGGCCTGTTGCAGGGATTTTGTTCACCAGTAAAGATATGGGTACACTTCAGTCACCTTTTAGCCCATGTTATAATCTTCAGTGATGTCAAACTCCTAGATCAAATAATGTAAATGTAGCTCAAGTTATCTTTTTGGAAATATTCCTTGTCTGAAAAAGAACAAGCCATTTCCCTACATCATTATATAGACCACAATATTCTTGAACTGCCCTCAAAACAAAGCTAGTGTGAATCTCATGTTTTCCCCAAAAGGAATCAGAAAAACCATTTCCCTTCCTTTTTTCTCCAGCTCTCACAGCATGGACTCTAACCTCACCATTACAGGAAAAACTGCTCTTTCCAACTTTGTAGGTCAGTAAGAGACTAGGTGTTGCTCTCTAAATGTAACTGGTCCCATGACTCTAGCCCAGATTTTTAAGGTTGCCTTGCTATCTAGTCTAACCTCAGTATGTGTCCAAGAGGCACAGTTGCCTAAAAATCAGATATGTAATATGATGACGATATGGCCCATGGCATCTGACCTTAGACAAATTCCTGTCTAAATATTCTGCCTGCTCACATGACCCAGTCCATACTGGGATAGGACTGGTGGACTGATATTCCCAGCCCTGCCCTTCATTAGCTTCTGATGACCTTGTTCTGGGTAACTGAAAAATCTCACCTCTTCCTCAGCACAAAAATGTTCTTGCATAATTTTGAAATCCTGTTGCTGCCATTGAAGAGTTCACATAAACCAGTTCTGTCTGTAGTGACCTTGTGCTTGCATGTAAAATGGTGGTCAGGGCATTTCATGCTAGCAGTAAACCAGAAGAATTTACTGGAATGGGATTAAATTTGTTTCCAATGTGTCTGCAGAGCCAAATCAATTCCAAGAGTTTTCTGAGCTGCTGAACAACCGGAGGCAATCACTGCACTTTTCCCCTGCCAGTTGCAGCCTTTTACCTCTTCTAAGCAGGAACTGTCTTCTACTCTGTATTTTTGCAATTGCCAGTGTTGTGGGGTGGCACCTCGTTGAACCCTCTGCATCTGTAGGATGGCTTTGGTGAGCCTCCACTTGCACCCTGCAGCTGCCCTCCTGCCTGCAATACCTGTGGGTGAAATACAGGCAAGTGCACTGAGTTAGACGTACATCTGACGCCAACTGCATCTGGCAACCACTCTGGCACTGCAGAGCAGTGCCCCAGGATTTCTAGTTATTTTTAATTCAGCATCAGATTGGACCCAGTTGCTCCTGGTTAGAGATCTTTTTGCAATAACAAACTAAGATTACATGAAGAGCTTAAAAAAGAATTTCACCCCTCCAGGCCTAAATTACTTCCACTTATATACAACTGTCATGTCTTTAAAGGGCAAACCCAGAAAGCTAACACTGAAAAATATAACTCTACAACTGAGATTATCTGCCTGCCTTCTCTAGGCAATCATGTCTCACATCTAGAAGATCTTTCATAGCAAAACCCAAAATTCAAGCTAAGTGGATGGAAGATTTATATACAGAGTAGGAAACAACAGCTTGGGAGGAGGTGTATTTGATTGCTGGAGCCAGTTACAAAGACAAACCTCAAACACCATATGACTCCTCTTCCATAGCATCTCACGTCTGGTAAAACCACTCCATGCTCACCCAGACTTTGCAAACTACTGCTCACCAGCTGAGAAAGGCATGGTGATGTGCATGTTATGGAAGCATCTGACACTGGCAAACAGTTCACTTCTATATGTAACTCAGCATCCATTCCAGACATTTTGTAACAGAGCATTTTTCATGAAGTAATGATTGGAAAGTGGGAAGAATGAAAGCCCTCTGTACCAACTAACCTGTCCCACAGGAGGTCTCCTGCTGTTCAACTCACGTTTAGGGAATTTGATGAGGAGCCGAGTTACACAGGAACATGAAGAGCCACACCTTCCCTACACTTTCTGTGAATATGCCCCCTCATATGATGAGAGAGCAGTCATGCTTCACATAGTGGCTGCATTCAGCCCTGATTATGTACTTGGATTAATAATTGAAGCACTTAACCCCAGGGGCAAATGGATTTCCCTGAAGAATGCAGAAATTATGAAGAGGGGAACTCAACATGACAAATGTCTAGAAGTGGAAGTGCTCATAGCCCTTTGTTCAAAAATTTTCCCATGATGAACATTTAACTCTCTTCAGAATTATTATCTGTTTTCCTGTCAAACTGTCAAACAGTAATGGCATGGAGAAAAGTGGAAGAGGAGAATGGAAAGATAAGGAAAAGAGTAAACATTTTTCACTGTGTTGTGTTTTTTTAATATTAAAAATAAATCAATTAATTTACATAGAAATGTCTGCAGATTTCAGACTTTCATCCAGAAAAGGGCAATTTCCATTTTTTTTTTCTAGTTCTGCCTATAGAAAACCCTGTGGGTTTTTTGGTGGTTTCTTTTTCATTCTTTTTATGTGAGTCAGAACCCAGCACCACATTGTCTTCAGAGAGCAGCACACTGAGACCAGTGACTAACTGGTACCTTGACAAGAATCCTAGCCCATTCTTCAGCCACAGTTGTATCTCACATCTCCAGCTGGTATAAATGCTTGGGTGTAAACTTAGAAACTCAGGGGGCATTCATGTCTCCTTACTACATTCATTCATATGCAGCTATACCCCTCCCAACGAAGTCCCAAGATTTAGAGAGAGTGAATTGCTTTAGGCCTCACAGTCTCATTCAGTCAGATGCAATTTATCATTTAACCCTTTCAGGTCTGCCTGTTGCCAATCTTGGCTTCATTTTCTCATTCTTAGAGCTGCTGAGCAGAGAGGTGAAGCAGTGTGAAATAAAGCAAAGGCTGTTTGCTTGATTCTGACTTTTTTCTCAAGAGGGGGAACAACTTGCAGTTGGCAGTGTGGTCCAGGATGCTCAGGGTTTGTAACTCTCCATAGCTCTGCTGCAGTCCCTGGTTAAAAGGGAGGATGGAGAGCTGCCTGCACTGCTATGTTCATTGGCATTGCTTCCTGTGAGGTTGTCTCTGTTCCAGAAGGAGCCTGTAACTCACTGACTGATCAACAGAAATGAGGCTGGAGTGACTGGGATTCTCCAGAAAAAAAATTAATAATTTTCAAGTATGACTGTGGCTATCCAGAAATCCAAGACAGTGGGACAGCACACACATAGAGACCATCTTCAACTGCCTTTGCACCCAGGACTCTGGACCCTTTGGAAACATGTGAGACTGCCCCATATTCATGGCTCAGATTTGTCACTGGGGAAATGCTGCATGTCCCCAGCCTCTGACTCTCCCACATGACATGACACCCATTCCCAGTCAGATGGAATGAAACAGTCCTGGCAATTGTTTGGTACCAGCAGCTGAACTGTTTGGAAAATCTAGACTAAAACTCCCCAAACAAAACCATAACCACTAAGACCTGTCTTATCAGCAGCATGGCTTTCTGCTGAGCCCACTGGCACCTCCAGTGGGCTCAGCAGAAGTTTCCCACTGATTTGAATGAGTTCCTTGGAGGAAGTTTTAGCTAAAGCAAAGCATAAAGACTTGGGCTGAGGTCTTAACCTGATACCATCCAATTTAAAGTCCCATCCACTGCTGTCGTCAGCTCGGGTAATGTGCCACTCCAGAGAGCAGGTGAAATACCCTTCAATTAGCAGTAGGCTGGCATGAGAACTGAGATTTAGGCCTTACATCAGGCAGTCCTCCTGTGTGGTCTCACATGGTTCATTTCTTGTGTCCCTCTTGGCATCTTGGAGTAAGGACAGTTACATTTCCCTGTTTGTACCTCTTGGCAGCTCTGAGATAAGGACAGTTTTATCTTCTCATGGGTAAAAAAGTTGGTGGTCTTTGCAAAGGAGAGAAGTGATTATACTTCATCAAAGCAAAAGAATGCACACAGATGGATTTCTGTCTCTTCACCAGTCCTTCTTTTCTCTTCCAGTGAAACCACATTACCACACAACCAACTGACTTGAGAGTCCTAACCATTGTTCATTCGTAGTTATTTCAGCTCCAAGCAGTGTTTAGTCTAGAGGCTAAGAGCTCTCTGCAAGATGGGCTTCAAGTAGATACGCAAAGAAAGGCAGCTGAACAGTGGGCCTGTTTCTCTTCTAAGCAGCTTTTGTTATGATTTTAGATGTGAAATCCACTGACAGGGTGGAGACTGAACTGACATGCTGAACTGCCTTGTTCACTGATTTGAAAAACTTCTCTCTTAAAATGAGTCAGACAAACCCTTATGACATTATCCCATGATCCAAAGAGTGACTTCACATTTGGTCACAAGAAGAGCAGCATTTTAAATTTTTTTTTAGCTATATGGAACTGGGAATGTTTCAGGCAGTGACTCTATTCAACGAATGATACACAGTCATCACTGAAGGAACTTTCTATCTCCCTGTGAATTACCAGATCAAGCAGCCTTTTCTAATCCTTTTTCTAGCCTTTAAAGTCAGGACACTTTAAATTTTTTTTTTAGTTCTCTGCCAAAATCTATTTTTGAAGCCGTTATTGCAATAGCTGCCAGATACAAGAAGGCAAGTGCCTGCCCCCATTTGTCTAAGAGAATAAGTGAGTGGGATCACACAGGAATAGACTGAATCTCCCAGATGAGACTCCTGAAGCACTGTGCAATCATTAGTGAGTTAAACCTCACAAATCCTGCCTGAGTTAGTGTTAAGTCCCATTCACTGGTGGAGGGCAAAGAAAGAGAGGTATGGCAAGGGGCAAAAGGAATCTGCAAAGAGAATTTTTCTCCTTGAAGAACAAAGGGAGTGAAGGTGTGTCTTGTAGATAGTGCTTTACTCAGGCTGATGTTGTCACTAGGAGTCTTTCCATTGATCTCCTCAGTCATTGCAAGCATCATAATTAGAGCCTGCTGAATAACATTGACAAATAGTATCTGTCTGTTCAGCAGCTTACCTTCTTTGAGGTCTCTTCCAGCCTAAATGATGCAATGAGTCCACATACGATTCTGCTGTCAGTTTGGAGTAATTTGCTCATTGGTTTAGAGATTGCAAAGTAGGAAGAGGCCAGTGATATCATTAGTCTGAGCTCCTGCATACCATAAGCGGCAGTATCACACTGAATTGCTTTTTCTTGGAAATACAGAGTAACTTTCAGGGCCATTTATTTTTTAAATATTGCTGATGAATGGAGAAATATACCAGAATCCTTATGTAAACTGATCAATTACCCTCACTTCTAAAATATCAGGGTTTTTTTCTAGTCAGAATTCATCCAGTTTCAGTTATCAAACCTCTGGTTTTATGTCAGCACTGAGAGACTGTGATCAAGTCAGCCCTTCACATGATCTCTGAGCAGATTGAGCTCCTGGAGTCTTTCACTCTAAAGCATGCTTTCTAGTTTCTTCATCAGACCAGTATCACTTCATTGTACTTTTTCCAATGTGTTATCATCCTTCTGGAATTATTCACAAATAACCTTTTTATTAGTCAAGTTGCTCTTCAGATGGGTGAATAATATTTGCCTGATGAATTTACAGTAACCTTCCTATTGGTTGGCTATATTATCTGAGAGCTGTTAACATGGACAGCTGCAGAGGTCTCTTTTCCTGCAGCTCCACTGGCCATGGAGGGCATTTCCATGCATTGTTAGTCCTTCTTCTGGTCAAACCCCTGTGCCATCTACCATTGACTGTGCCACAAGGAGACAACAACATGCTAACTTGTAAAGTGTTCCCATGACTCAGGATTGAAAGGGGCAAAACCCAGCCCCTCTAGGGTTAGCTCAGCTCTTTTCCTTGTTTCCAGCATATTGACAGAATCTTTTCATATGCAAGAAATTCTGAGAGACATTATTATCCATCAGCTGTACTGAACTGTGGACCTCCTGAAAGCAGAGCAGGGGATGTGCATCACCCCAAGAAGCTCAAATGTCTGTTTCAGCTGATGCTAGTTATTGTAGTTAGTGCTTTCCAACCTCTCAGTCCCAGTGATTTGTCTTAATTACCAGGCTCTGTAGTAAGTGATTGACATGCTGGGTTATTTGTGAACAAGCAGAAGGCTGGTCGGACTTCTGGGCAAAGTTTAACACGGTAGAAGGATGTCCTCAGCAATTCTCATCCACATTTGAAAAAGGTAGATGCCCACAAGAAACCTGTATCTATGTAACAAAGACAAAAAAATTTTCTCAGCAGAGTATCAAGTCCCTCTTGATTTCAAATTAACCTGATTCCCTTTTTCTTGGCTTGCTGCAATGAAGCAGACTGTGGAATTTCCCCTTTAGCTTTTCGTTAGAAAGCCACTTGTATAATTTCAAGTTCTAGGCTTTGGCTGAACTCTCCTTTCTTGCTAGCTCATGTTTCCACTGAACACACAGCCTGGTGGAGAAATAGCCCCTTCCCTGTCCTGGGGCTTCCCAACCCTGCTTCAAACAGACAGGCAATTGTGGCTGTGTTTGCTCTCAGTCTCCCTGAAGCCACTGAGGTACTGCAGCCTCAACTCTCTTCCTTGCTGCATGGTACTCAAATCCCACCAACCTGTCCCCTCCACATGAAAATCAGGTGATGGGAAAGCTCTTATCCTTGCTTCTCTCTTCCTGAGGTTTTGGACTCTTGCAAACAGCTCTCAGTGCCATCAGTATTGCAAGAAAAAAGCCTCTTCTACTTTCAGCTAGAAGATCAGAAAGCCACAGCCACCTTCAGGCTTTGATCTTGACCCAAAGCCAAAGCCAACCTTCTTTGTTCCCCAAACCTTTTAGTTTTGCTTCGATAGACATAAATGCTCTTCTCTGTCCTTTCCTTCTCTCTGTTCCCAGTTTTCACCCTTCTCACACTTCCCAGACCTTGGCTGGAACCTTTTCATCCCTGTAGGAAAAGGTGTGTATGAATTTCTGCTTCACAGGTCTCCAAGATAATGCTGGGCCAAAGGAGCCTGGGTGATTTGTCCCCAGATGTTAAGACAATCGGTTTTCCTGCCAATATTTTCTACTACAGGAGATGATGCACACAGCCCTGGTGACTGAAAATGCCCAAGAGGGAAAGGGAAGGGCCATAGCAGACATCTGGGGCCAAAGGAGAAGCGATTTGTTAACCAAGTGTAGCCACAAATGAAGCTTGGAACAAGGGGACAGCAAGTAGCAAACTATTTCCAGATGATCAAAGTTCATTCAAACATGCCACCTACTGGACCTGAGCCTGGAGCCTTGGGAGAGATGGAGCAGATTACACTGAAGAAACAGGGAAGATGAGCTTCCACACTGCACAAGGATTTCTTGTAAAAGATGGTCCCTCCCTCACCTCTTCTGATCTCTGGACTTTATGATCAGTATCCTCAGCTCTATTCTGCCAAAAGCCAAAGAGAGCAAGGCAGGGGGCCTGCAAAATTTCCTGTGAAGTTCTGTGAGAATAGTCTTTCTTGTTTTGCTTTCCAGAAGGAAAATACATCAAAGCAGCAAAAGTACAGGCTTTTTAATGTGGAAATTTTGAGTCTGCCCTACTCTACCAGAGCCTCCTTCATGTGATGCTGAGCAAGTAGGGCACATGTTTAAATGTACCCCCTAGTATGGGATGCTCCACATTCAGATGTAGTGGCCTGTGGTTAAGAGGTGCTGAGCAACCTTCAGAGTTTCAAAATATTGGATGCTCAGCATTTATGTTGTTCTTCATGTGTCAGTTTCTTGGCCTATGAGGAAACCTTGGGAGTGATGACAGAGAGGATGGTGAGCCATTTGCCCTGGATAGGGGAGGTGGAGAAGTCTATGACTCGTGACCTTACTGCCCATCTCAAGGTAGTCCAAGTCACTGCCAGTGAGCTGCAAGGGAGCTGTAAGCCCTGAGCGACTTTGTGTCCTCCAGATCTGATGGAACTGAAGAAGGTGGAATTGAGTGGCATATCTGAATTACTGCCATGAATCTCTCTGTGTCTCAGTGCTTTTCCAGTATGTTCACTTGAAAAATAGACAAATGAAACCAAAGGAAAAGAGAAACCTACCTAAT
This sequence comes from Petroica traversi, assembly GCA_025920805.1. Taxonomy (NCBI): domain Eukaryota; kingdom Metazoa; phylum Chordata; class Aves; order Passeriformes; family Petroicidae; genus Petroica; species Petroica traversi. Next base: position 18,043,921 of record JAHLSL010000010.1, read on the forward strand.
ATCAAGGCAGGTAAATGTTCTTTCATACTTCTTAAGTGCCAATGAGGGCAAAGTTTTATCATTGCAAAAACAGCTGCTATTTGTCTAATCCTTCCCTAACATTTATGGTAGATAACATTTACATTCCAATTCTTCCCTAAAGTGTTGTCACAGGGATTTGGGCAGGAGTTCAAGTACCTGGCAGCTGGAACCATGCCCCTACTAAGCCACCTAAAGACTGACATTCCAGGCCTCCCCTCATGGAGAAGAGCCTTGCTCCCCTAACTGAGCTTCAGCATCCTGAGTACAAAGCCTGTCAGATTTCATTGTTAACGAGTGAAGAAATAAATTGGCTCTAATTATTCTATGAAGAGCTTAAATGGAATTTTACAGGAAAGAAGCTTTGTTTAGAGATTATAAGAAGAAACTCTGAGCCAGGATTCCCAGGTTTCATTTCTGGTTCTGCCCCTCATTCACTGAGTAGCCCTGAATAAATGTTATATTTTGTTTTCCCCCATCTGTAAAAAGGGGTGTTGATATCAAACTTCCTGGCATAAGTGTATCTAGGCTTAATTAATTAACAGCAGTGAAGCAATCTGAGTTTTCTGTTGGAAGATGTCATAGTAATAATCTAAGAAATATATCTAGCTGCTCTGGTATTTGGCATTTTCATTCTTTTTCACATATAGAAGACAGTTCTCAAAGAGAAAAGATAGTTTTCAACCTCCTAACGGGTTAGTGGGCATTAAGGAAAACTAGTGTTTAACTGGGTCATAAATTCACTGAAATTGCATTTCTTCTCTGTGAAGAACAGACTGACAGACTTTTGCACAACTACTTGTTAGTCTAAAATTTTCAATCAATTGTTTTATGCAAACCAAGCTTTTAGTAGATTCTGTGACTTTTGTTTGCGTAGTTTGCAAATTCACTGTGGCTTTTGTTTGAGCAGTTTCTGCTTGCAGAGTGATTGGCCAATCAGCTCACATAGCATTGTGTCTGCTCCTTAAGTGGATAATGCTCAGACTCCCAAATACCTTACAAAACCTTACAAATACTCAAGTTTCTCTGGTTGGAAGGGACTTTGGGAGGTCTTTAGATTAACCTAGGTTCAAAGAAGGAGAAGATCAAATAAAAGATAAGGATAGGTTGCTCAGGACTTTTGACTGTTGGGAACTGAAAGCCTTCAAGGATGGTGGTTGCACAACCTCTTGGGGCAGTATTTGGCTGTTCTCATGGTGAAAATGCCTTTCCTTAAAGCCAGCCTAAACTTCTTCCATCTTTCAGTTAAGGTCCATTGTCTCTTGTCCTCCCACCACGCCCTAAGGTGCAAAGCCTGGCTCCATCTTCTTGATAATTCCCTTGTAGAAGCTGTCAGGCTGCTGGTCTCCTCCCAAGCCATCTCTTCTGAGGCCAGACAAGCCCAGTTCCCTCAGCCTCTCCTCAAAGGGTTCTTGCCCTGAAACCTCTTGGTGGTGTATGGTGAACTTGCTCTGGTGTGTCCATGTTTTTCTTGCATTGGGGATCCAAAACTGGTTTTGGTACTCCAGAGCCATTTGAGTACCTAGGGAAGGGTAAATACATCTGCCACCCTCCTGGCTGTTCAGCCTTTGTCTTCTTTTGCTGCCAAGACACACTCCTGGCTCATGCCCAGCCTGCTTTCTGCCTGGATACCCAGATCCTTTTCTGGAGAGCTGCTCCTCTCCCTATCAGTCCTGGCCTGTACTGCTGCAGGGGCTCTTCCTTCCCAAGTGCAGGATTTTGCCTTTGTCCTTGCTGAATTTCATAAGGTCCCTCTCAGCCCATTCCTCCAGCCTGTCCAGGGCCCTCTGAATAGTAGCTCTGCACTCAAGCATATCAGCTGCCCTCTAATACTTTTATATTGTCTCCCAGCTTGATGAGCAAGCCCTCCATCATCTCATCTAGACAACTGCTAAAGGTGTTTAGACAGGACAGGCCCCAGGATAGACCCCTACAGAACTTGTTACCCTCAGCTTATTACCAGCCTCCAGGTAGGGCATGACATGTATTTGCTCCTCTCCAAGTCTGACCATCTAAACCAGTTTTTTACAGTCTCTTAACCCACCCATCTAGACCATAACATCCAAACTTGAGTACAAGAATGTTGTGGCAGACAGCCTCAAGCCTTGCTAAATTCATGGTAAAATGCCTGCCAAGAAATCACGTATGAATAAGAGCTGCATATATTATATTTACCTGTATGTGTGTGCATGTGCTGGCCCTTTTTGAAAACAGGCTTGTGAAGCACTGTGTAGTCATAGTTTAAAAGTCACTCAGCATGGTAGTGAATTGAATTTGTGCCTTAGAATTCAACTTCTTAAACATGTGCTCTGTTGTTTTTGACTTTATGGTTTTCTGTTTTACCTTTGACTGGGAATTTTTAAAGCAACCATCCTTGTCCTTACATCCAACTCCAGCTATGAGTCAGATGGGTCTCTGCATTTGAATGATGAGCTACTTCTAACCGTAAGTCATTCTCTAAAGTCTTTCCTTCCTGTAACTTCAAAAGGAGTTCTAGTCTTTTTAACCTCTGCATTCCCCAGTAATGTCAAACATATGGTCTAGAAAAGATATGGACCACCAATAAAACCATGGGAAGCTCATAGACTGAGAGAATGGATGTGCATGAGACACTCTATGAGAACAGGATTGAATCCATGTACTTCATGTAATCCAAGCCTGTGAAGGCTTGTCAGCATAAGCAGCATGGATCTCACTGTGCATTGTGTGTATGTCAAGGCTTTAAACAAGATCTTCAGCTTTAATCATCACATCCATGCTACTGATGTTCAGCTTTGTCCTGGGCCCATCTCATCTCCTGTTGTTTGGAGATGTAGCACGGGAGTTTTCCCCCACAACTGAGAAATGGAAGCTATGTGTGCTTGCTAGAAATCATCATCTCTTCTTGCTAGAAATGTGCTTTTCTTAATGAACTTAAGAATATGCTCTGAGAGCTTCTGAGTGCAGAGTGAGGCCATGCTTGGAGGAAGGGGAGACGTGGCCACTTTTAAAATGGGCTGGGGCATTCACTCCTTGTGAAAACCTTGAACTATTGAAGGAGAATGTTGCTGAGATGCAAAATTGGAGCCATCCTCTGCAGTACCCCATTGGGTGCTGCTGAACTTGAGTGCAGCCACCCTCAAAACTCTTGTTCATAATGGACAGGGCAGTGCTACTTATGCCATGCTGAGGTGTGTACTGGCCTATCCCTCAGTGGAGAGGAGACTTTCTGAACCTCTGGTTCCGCTGTTGGAGATCTCCCATCCAGTTACTGAGTGCCAGAAAAGCTTACACACAAAGGCTGATGGCAGAGCAGCCAGGACTGGTGCAAGAGGCAGGTCTCAGCTCTCTGTACAGTAGACAAATTTACAAAATCCCAGGTTTGGGCAATTCTTCTTGGTTCCCCTCCTTGGACAATGTAATGGTACTTTAGGCCAGATAACTTATAGGGAATTGTTTTTTCAGACTGGCCTGTCAACTCATGCCATGTTGGGCAGTGTGCTGGAGATGCAGATATCCACGAGTCAGGCAGCACTAGAGCAGTGAAATAAAGCAGGGCAAAACTACCATATGTGAGAAATGCAGAGGCTGCTGTTGGTGTCTGGTACAGCCAGTGCAGCTTGGGTGAGCGGATGGCTGGATGTTTTTTCCGGCTGATCTCCCACCCAAAGTGCACCAATGACCTTTGTTTGGGAGCTACCTCCTCCCAACAGTACTCATGTGAATGTTGTGGTAATCATTATTTCCATTTGCCAAGAGGTGCAGTAACTAGCCTAACTGTGATGAAGCCAAATCCAGTGACTTCTAGACCTCTGAATTTTCTGTGCAGTTCCTATCAGCTCCATGACACTGCATTGGTGACAATCAGGAAATTGCCTGAGTGGTGTAATGAGCCCTCTAAAGCCCTGGAGAGAATGGTTGAACTTGCTGTTAGGCTTTTGCACCTTGTTTTCTGGCACACAGAGAATCCTTTCTCTTGCAACGATCTTCACTGTGAACTTAGGTACCACAGTCTGGTTTTTAATGTCAGGGTTTTTTACCAAACCTGGGTCCTGTTGGGGTAGGAAGGGAGGCAATCTCTGTGCAGCCTTCCCACCCATGCAAGAATGTACTTGTGTGATGTAATCACTGTCTTAACCAGCTAAGCTTCCTTCCCTTCCAGGATGGCATCTGCACCTCTAGGTCAGAGACACTGTTTTGCCAACAGCTGAGGAAGTTTCCCTGCATGTGGGGAAAAGTTCTGCTCTTTACGTGGTGGGACCTGCAAATGCTGCCCTTGCAACTGCTGTGAAGTCAATGTTGTGTACCTCTTGGAGCTGGAGTGGTGACAGCCAGGAACTCCTGAGGAGCCACAGGGGCTCTGACATGCTGTAGACACCAGCAGGCTTGGCCAGAGATGAGTCCCACAGCAGGAGTGAGAAGAGCCCTCGCTGCCCTGGATGTTGGCAAGGTTGCCAGGGACACACTGCCCACCCAGGACCCAGCAATTCTGATCACTTCAATGAAAATGGTGCAATTAGTGGAGAAGTGGGGTTTGCAGTTACCACACCCACCTGCACAGACACACGTGCTCCTGCAGCCATCCTCTGTGCCACGGTTTCAGCCAGCGAGCAGGCAAGCCTGCTTGTAAGACACAGTGGCGTGTCAGCCAGCGGGGATGGCTACAAATGTGGCTTTCTCCAGCTCTGCTCAACAAGACCTCCTCCTGCTGCTTGGAACAATGTGTGGTTACCACAACATGACATCTATTTAAGAAAACAAAGCCAAGCACAATCCACCCAAACTTCAAAACTTCCCCCTTTCCTTCAACAACAGATTTTTCTTGTCAGGTTCAAATTATTTGCCAATGAGTGCTGGAAAAAGCCGTTGCTCTGGTTTGGGCTGTATTTATTTGCTGCAAGGTGTTTCTGGGAAATGAACATTAGGGGGTGCAAGAAAATGACATTGGCCTGGCTAATTTACTAATTAAGGCTAGCTTCTTCAAGAGAGGCCACAGTGATGGGTATTTTGTACTACTCCATTGCAGCTCCACTTCATGAGCTGATATGTCCAGGCTGCACTTCTGGTTTTGGTGATCTGAGAGCAAAATCCTCAAGTCCCACAGGCAGCATCACCCAGCCTTGGTGGGCAGCTGGTTGGGTCACCTCTCTGCATCCCAGCCCAGGTTACACTGGGAGAACAGAGAGACAGACACTTGGTGCTTGTGCTTGCTGCCACTGTTGTTTTTGAGGAAGTCTGCTACACGTTTGCAATGGAGCCAGGTAGTGGATGGATGTTGTACAGAACTTCAGTCTCCCAGTCTGTCAAGCTTGAAAGTTTTTCCAGCTTTCAATTTTGTCTAGAGTTTCCTTCTTAAGACTCCCCCCTTCTTCAAACAGAGCCTCAACTCTGGCTGGGTCCCAGAGATAGATACCAAATGGTGCTTTTTTCCCTTTCTTTTGCTCTTTCTTCCTTCTCATGAAGCTGGCAGACTCTCCAAACACACATCCAACCAACGCACAGTGCATTCGAAAACAGGCCATCTGGCTGAGCACTCCTTGAGAATGAGAAGACAAGAAAAACAACCCTCTTGGAGCTGGCAGCCGAAAGGCAGGCAGCCCGTACGTGGACTTGATCTCGTGGTGCAATCCAAGAGCTGTCCAATCCAAGGGCATTGCAAAAAAGCTCTTTCCTAATGAGCAGAATACGGCTGTCTCCAGAAGCGGCTCCAAGTCAACAATTTGAGTGGGATGCTGTAACTCTCCTCGCTGCACATGTGCTCATTAATTAAAGCCACTTTGGAAGATGCCCCGGACACCCCCGCCAGGGCTGCCAGCCTACCCTCCCCGAAATCCTACTTGCTGCTTTGCAGCCCCCTGCTGGGCCCGGAACTGCACAGCCCCGGGAGAAGGACGGGGCCATCAGCATCCAGCTCTTCACCGCAAAGGGGACATGTTGCGTCACCAGTGAGCAGCTGCGGAGGGAGCACAGCCCTGGGAGGAAGTTGCACTCCATTTGCCTTGCCATCATTTTTCTCCCGAGTTTGGTAACTGCCGGAGAGCTCCAGGCACAAAACCACTCTGGGCAGGTCAGCAATTGTCAGGGACTGAAGCGAGCTGAGCAACCAGTATTGCAATGCTTCCCATTTTTTTTCTGGTGGCTAAGGACTGGATTCACTATATACACCTAATTCACCCTAAATCAGGGTGGCTGAGATGAATGCTGAGCCATTAGTAGCCAAATGCATCAACAGCACAACAGGGAGCAGTCAATGAAACCAGTAGGAGATGAGTTTAAAACATGTTAAAGAAATTACATCACATTACGTAGAGAACTTCTGGAAGTTGCTGGCCTGGAAGGCTGCTGAGGCAGAGAGCATCAGTGGGCTCAAAATGGAATTAAACAAATTTGCAGGCAACAGGTCCATAAAATGACACTAAAAGGAACAGGCAAAATGCATAATCTAACATCCCAAACCAACAAAGGTGAATGCTGAGAAAACAGAAGGGAGAAGGAATTGTCTGTGTGTGTGCGTGTGTGTGCTTGCTGGACCTTGCCCTAGTTGGGAGCAGAGTGCTGGATGGGGACCATTGCTCTGCCACAAAAGGCTATTTTTCAGTTTTTATTGTAGGATTAAGTCCCTGTACCAGCCTGATCTGAAGGTCGTGTGAACAGATTGTTGCCTCTTTAAAGTACCAGAAGGAAGCTGGAATCCAATTTTTCTCTGAAAGCTGAATTTATGGAACGTGTTTCTGTGAATGTTAACAGTCACAAGCCCTGACTTAATCTGTTTGCTCTCCCAGTCATTACATTTCACACGGTGACAGGGTGATTCATTTGACTCTTCATCTTCTTCCTTGGGATCTCCCTATTTCTGCATCTGCCCCTGTAGTACTGATGGGAGCGAGGACAGCTCATAGCTCCATCTCAGCTTTGTGTGTGTGGCTTTCCAATGGCTAGTTACAGCTCTGCAGCTCCTGCTGGCACTTTCTCAGGTGTCTACCATGGCTTCTTGCATGTGGTCGTGTTTTCAAGGTCAGGGCTTAAACTCTTGATCTTTTGACTTTATTAATTCAAGAGTAAGGTTCTGTAAGTGAAAAATTGCTTACTTATCTTGAAAAATTATGACAAAGCATGTACAGCACCAATGCAGGTCCTTGGGAGTTCTGTATTTATTGCCACTAAGTTACCAGAGACATTTAGTGCCTGTTCCTTTTATCAACATGTAATTTAGTTGTCCCCAAACACAAAGGCAAGGTCTAAAACTAAGATTTTGCATCATTATCTTTCTAAACCCCCTGCTTTATGAGCTTTAACAATTACAATGACATGTTCCTAAACTGAAAAGAATAAAAACCAGGGATTTGATGAAGTCAAATATGCCCCTGCGTTGGTGCTGGCTGAATTCAAACACAGGTGGTTAATTCAGAAAAAACAGGGAGGGACAGGATACAGGGAGCTGAACGAAATCAGAACGAAGTGCAGCAGTGCAATTGCTAAATCATACCAGAGAGAATGTAAATAGCAACTGGGAAGCTTCAGTGTGGAAATAATGCGGTAAGAGGCATGACAAATTAAAAGGGTTGTCTGTGGGATCAAATCTATTCCTTTGCTGTCATGATATCCCATAACTGATAAAGATCTGTCTTCAAACAGTTGAACTTTTTGTTCCCGTTGCTTCTCTTTGGAGGTTATTCTGAACGTCACTCTACTGTTGTTTTGAAAGTTTCTACAAGTCTTCAGCCGCAATTTATTTATGACCAGTGTATGCCCATTTTAAGATCTTTCCTTTTATAAACTCAAACCTGCTATTAGCCACATTTAGTAAAGGTTTTAGGGCATAATTCATCTCCTACAAATATGTGTATTCTCTTATGCTAACATTGCCCCTTTTTTATTTTTATTTTTAACTTACAGGAAAGCAGAGCAATATGCAAAACCAAGATGAAACATGTTTCAGGTCTACATTACAATTCAGATAGAAATGTAAATCAGCTGAAGACATCAGAACAAAATGCTTTGTAAGTGTTCTGTGCTATCAGTTACTCAAGGGATAGTTACAGGTAACACGCCTTTCAGTGCATATTGCTTCCTTTGCAGCCTTTGATGTGACCTTGTGAAAGGTAGGTTCCCTTCAGGAATGTGCTTTGAGGTCTGAGGCAAATCAGCTGGAGCTCTGGGAGCATAGTGCTTCCAGAGACCAGGTCCCAAACTTGCTTGAGATGTCCGTGTGAACAGCACTCTTAAAAGAGAAAGAATATCAGGGTATAGTCTCATGATACTGAGAATACAAATTCTCAGTATCAGTTGTGCTGTGGGAGTGTCATTTGTACCTTATATTCCAATGAAATGAATTAAATTTTCTTCAGGTCCTTTCCAAAATTAGATGTAGAGAGTGTCCAAACCATCACCAGTAAACTGATGCCAGTTGGAACACTTCTAGTGAAAAATTTGGTTTTGAGAGAACAGATATTTTCATTAAAAGTGTTCACTGACCTCCAAATATGCCTCCCTTGCAGAAACCCAAAAGCCTTAAAAGCAAAGGAGATTTGATTGTTGGCAGTTTGGGGATTATTCCTCTCCCTTTCCCCCAGCGTTTTCCAATGGAAAATATTCAGGGTTTGGATTTTCAGCCCTTTGCTGAAATGTCAACATTTTCCAAAGGGTGAAGGAGGGGAAAAGAGAAGAAAAGAAAAACATGTTCTGACCAGCTCCAGTCGGAGCCAAATGGCTCAGTCCTGGATTTGGTCAGGGAAGTATGCTGGAGGAGAGAAAACGGGAGTGCCTCGGTTCCACACACAGCCTGGCTGGGCTGAGGGCCGTTCATGTGAGTCAGTATGATCTCCATTTCCCCAGGACAGTGTGTGGCACAGCTTTTAAGCACCCCAGGTCAATATGTCACTTGCAAGCAGTGCCCTGTTGTTTGCCACGGCCACTCGGGCTCTCTGTGCACGTGTAGGATGCACACAGGTACAATCTGCTTGAGCCCTCCAGTATTTCCATGACATCTTTAACTCACAGAGAAACAATAACACCTGGCGCCTATCCAGACCTGAGAATTCAGCTCTCCTCCATTCATGAAAGAGGAAAAAGGAAAAGAATGGCGTGTGCCTATAACCATACATGATTGTATGTGTCCTCTACCCAGGTGACACTGTCTTGTGCTGTGCAGTGCCTGGAGTTCAGCCTTTGAAAGCCCGGGCCATCTATATGGACCACCTAGCTCTGGGCAGGGAGAAATGCTGGAAGAGCCAACCTAAGGGCTGCTAGCCCAGTCATGTGCATACATGTGCCATCATGCTCCTGGGGGAAAAGGAGTGGCTTCATTTCCACAGAGCCTTGCTGGTCCCCATCTGCATGCTCAGCCTCTGGAAAACTGTCCCTGCAGTTGGGTACCTTCAAACCTGGGAAGGACCAAGGCCATCTCTGCAGCTGCCTCTCCAAGGTGTCTCCCACCGCTGCAGTTGGGGGAAGTGGTAGATGGATGCATACCCAGGCTAGGTCTTTGTCCCCCTCTAGTGACTCAACTGCAGTTCCGAGTCCTACTCCCTCTAAGCACGCGGTAATTTTTCTAGGCCACGATGTTTCCTTTCTCAAGGCCAGTAGGACATCTAAGCACCACTGGCAGGTCATATATTTATACACACTCAGACATTATCCATTGCAAATGTAAACAGTAATTTAGGAGCCTGACTTTCTGTTCTAATGGGCCACGTGTGCCCGCTTTCCTCCCGTGGAAGATGGCAGTCGCTGGCTTCACATGACAGCCCATGCCTGATCCTCCCAGGAGGAGATCCAGCGAGGACCACTGTTACCAGTGCAAAAGCACATGTTCCCAGTCCTTTGTAACCAAACACTTGCTGAGTCACAGCCCAGTCACCCGTACGCTTAGCGAGTCGCGTCAGCCATCTGTCAGCAGCACATCCTCCTCACCGTGCTCTGACTCCATGGGGAAAACAACAGGAGGCAGATTATGTTTGACTAAGGAGCCAGGCTCTCGTGCATTTTGGCTCTGAGTAACCCCTGGATTGCCTTCTCACCATGGTGAGGCCTTTGGCGCCTCTTAATTTGGCCGTTTGTCAGGGAAGAAAGTGACATTCAGGTTCAAACAGTGGAAGCTTTGCCTGACTAATAGTGACTCCAAACACAGCTGACTCAGAGGAGACATGGATGGCATTATACAAAATGTCCCTCCTACGGACAGATCATCTACTTGGGTCTCCACACTGGTGTTCCTAAGGCCTTGTCCCACCCACTGTGTCAGCTAAAGGCTGCAAGAGCAGCCTTTCCATGCCCCTTGTCCCTTGTCCTAAAGAACACCCATGTTTCCCTGTGCTAGAGGTGCAGCCCTGCAGGGCACAGCCCATAAAGACAGGATTGCTTCCTGCCGTGTGCCTGCATTACCCACCAGACAGGCACTGCCCAGGTGCAGGAGCCAGACTGGAGGTGTGTAAGCAGCTCGGAGTAGGGATTCACAGGGGATTTCACAAAGCCAGGTCCCTGGGCTGCTTACTTCACCCTCCCCAGGCAAGGCTCCCCAGCCTCCTCTCTCATGCCTGAAAGTCTCATGTCCCTCGATGCACAAATCACCCACACCAGCAGTCTGACCACCCTACTTTTTCCTAAGGCAATGAAAGAGTACAGAGTAGATGTGGCCTTTTTGTTCTGGAGGAAAAAAAAGTGAACTCAATGCCAGGCACAGATCCCAGGCTGTACGGTTCAAATCGCACTCAGAGCACATAATTCCCATTTGTGTTTGTGTGCACGCAGGGCAAGGGTGGGGGCTGGCGGGGGTGTGTGTGTGTGAATATAAGAATGTAATTGTCATAATGTAATCCAAAACTACTTCTTGGAAGGAAAAAAAAAATCAGGCTGACACAAAACAGCATGTTCAGTTATAAACACCACATGAAAGAGCCGTATTATGTTCAGCTTGGTAACTGACATAGAGCTCTAACATTCTCAGCTGCCCACTGCTGGGCAAAGGCCTTTCCAACTCTCCCCCTCAGCCCCAAAACAACCCCCCCAGCCAAACTGCAGCGCAGACACCAATTTCTGAGGCCGCAGAGAAATTCCACATAGAAAGTTCATTATGGGCAGAGCGGGCTGGCTGGCAGGCAGAGCGCTGTGGAGCACCGAGATGGCCATCTGGGACTCCCAGCTCTCCCAGCTGTGCACGCACATCTGCAAGGGCACGGACAAGTTGGCACGCACTGTGGGAGCTTCAGAGGGGTTTTTCCCCCCACATTGTCCCATAATGGGACGGTGGATTCCTGGAGTGACATGGCTTGGTGGCATCAAGGCTGCTCCTCTCCAACCAGCTCAGGGGTCTGCAGGCTCGAAGCAGTAGCAGCCATCAGGAATGGTCTCAGGGCTCCCAGTGCCCTTCCCTTCTCCTCCCAGATCTTCAACTGGAGTGACTCATTCCATGTAAAGGAAGCACAGTCATTCCGGCTCAGATCCTCAGGGGTACTCACCTACTTAACTCCGGATGGCACTGCACCCATCGAAGAGCAGCCAGGAACACGGGAGATCTGATAATTCACTCAGTGTTCCGTAATTTGCCAGGCAGAATCGCCCTTCCTGCTTGTGGGGCCAGGAGATAATTTGAAAATGCCCTTCCAATCTTTGCTATCCCCCGTGGTGGGGGTGGCTGGGGTCTTGTCCTAACTAGAGGCTCCACAAATCATCAACTGGAGAGTTGTTGCAACAGGATATCACAAAGTAAACGCCTTCTGCTTGAAGAATATGTTTTTTAGCTTGACGATAACCTTTATTTTTCGTGGGGCTGGGTGACATTATTAGCACCCGTGCTTACTGCTGAAGTGAAGCATCTTTGTTGCAGCGTGGGTGGGAGATGGGTTATCGTCAATATGGAGCAGATCTAGAGAATGACTTCTGTTATTTTCTTCTTTTCTGTTCTTGTGGGACATGTGACACAGTTTAACAAAGATCTGCTGAGCAGAAAAATCCAATTAAAACCTGAACTGTCCGTCGGCCGTGCCTGGCGCGCTGCCAGTTCAGCAGTGCGGTGCCGTGGGAATAAGGTGGAAGAAGAGTGAGTGAAGCTGCGGTGGCACTTGGGGACAGAGCGGCGGGCGCTGCCTTTTGCCCCCGCGGGTGGCCGGGCCGGGCACTGGCGTATCCCGGGACAAAAGGGATCGCACCGGAGGGACAGTGCCCCGGGGCCCCGCCCGAAAGGTGGAATTGAACCACTCTGTCGCTAGACAGCTACAGGTTTGAAGCCTGCACCCCAGACCACTGAGGGTCATCCGGGCAATTCCTTGCGCCCATGTGGCATCCTATATGAATTCCCATGTCGCTTTCACTCCGAGGAAAGGGTGAGCACTGCTTTCCCACAGGAATGGATCTTCCTGCCATTCCCAGCACGACCGCGGCTGGCACAGAGCAGGGGCCCGGCAGTGGCGGGAGGGGACAGCCAGACAGCCCTCATTGCTATCCCAGAGGCCCCCGCGGGCTTATGCAAATAGAAGGGCGCTGATTGGCTGTCGGCGGGGAGGGGCGGGCCCGGGACGGCGTGTGAGTCACGGCGCTTCCCAGAAGGAGCGGGGCCGGGCCGCGCCCTTCCCGGAGCCCCGGACCCTTACAACATCGGACGGGACAGCTTGTGCAACCGCGGGGGCGGCCCGGGCCCCGAGGTGTCCTGCGACACCAGGCCACGGACTCCGCTTCAGCAATATCGTCTTTTTTTTTTTTTTTTTT
>JAHLSL010000010.1:18056719-18075673 GCA_025920805.1 Petroica traversi
CCCCCCCCCCCCCCTTTTTTTTTTCCCTCCAGTGGCTAATGCCAGATACTCTGGAGGATGTGAATCTCCCATGAGATACATCTCAGAACAATAATATCCTCCGGGAGGAAATTCCTCCCTGGCCCCCAGCTGAGGATCAACTTATGCCCCGAAGTATGAGGATTGAAAACACTTGTAATTTTATCCCAGCGAGTGTAACTATACAGGCTATTTTCATAAACCCTTGAAGAATTACTCATTTGCCTCGAGAGATTTCCTCTGAAGCGGAGCCATTTCTGCAAATGCATGTGGTTTCCAGTGATTTTTAATTAGATAATTCTTTTTGGTGTAAGCAACAAAAAACCCCGTAGGCCCATTCCCCCTCTTGCTCACCCTGGGGAAGCTCAGACTCAAAAGTGGGACTCGGTGGAGCAGCATCACAGTAAAAGTGGCACAGAACAGAACCAGAGCCGCAGCCCGAAGGCGGGAGCAGTTTTGTAGATGTCAGCAAAAGAAAGCAAAAAGTGTATGGTGGGGCAGCAGCGTTCCCACTCACACCCAGGAATGCTGCTGGGCACAGCTTTGCTCTCAGTGCATGGCTCCAAGTCATGGCTTACCCTCTTGGAGCTGAACCAGCTCAGGATGCCCTGGCCCGCTCACTCCCCAGACAGACTCGAGCATATTTGAGGCCTTACTGTTTGTAGTGAGCAACTTCTTTAGCAACTTCAATGTGTTTTTTTAAGAACACCCCAAACCCAGAAGCAGGGCTCTTATCAGAAGGAGATGGTTTGAGAGCTGCTTCTGAGCCTGCCAATGCAGGGCAGAAATTTTCCTTTGTTTCATTGGCTTGTAGGAGTCACGTTTCTCAGTACATTCCTATCTCTTTACCTGGTACTTATCCCAGTAGCAGGTGGCGTAATTTAACAAGTGTCTTTTGTGCTTAAAAATGCACGGGGCGAGGAGCTGGGGGTGTGCATGGGAGGAGGTGGAGGGAAATTAGTCATGGGGAGGAAGAGGTTAGCACGGGGGCTGAGGAAATCAGGTGTCCGCAGCATCCCTCAGGCTGCCAGCCAAGCCCATCGTGACGTGTGCCGGAAGAGGCGCGTCAGCTCTCAGAAATGCTCCTGTCAGCCCTCGGCTTGGGACCTTGCTGCCCCATCCAGGCCCAGCAGGAACGGGGTCGGAGCACACATTCCCAGCTTCTGGGCTCCGAGCTCGAGGCTCGGCTTTGACTCCACTTTCACTTTCTCTTTGCTTTCCTCTCCAGCATCAGCCTGTTCTGGATCTCTTTCCCTGCAGCACTTCACGGGAAGGCTGCTTAGTGTGACAATGCTGCTCTCATCCTCTCTCTCATTTTCAGGCAGGGATGTCTGTCTCTCATGGCTTGTGATCAATCTCCCGGTACTTTCCAGAAAAAGACTATGCCAAACACTCAAGTCCAAATTAAAAATAATAGCCAGACAAAATAACTCCAGCTGAGTAACCGAAGGATCCATCGGAAATGCCAACTCCTAAAACTTTCCTTACTCTGCAGTAAAGGGAGATGCAGAGATAATGAAGGCAGCAGTTGCTAAAGATCAAGCAGTAGGGGAAGGTGCCCGAGAGGGTCAGCAGCAACAGAGGAAATGGAGTTTCCCCCTTGACCGGATGCTGGTCTGTCTAGGTTCAGACTGCCTCTGGAGCGGAAGCTGTGCTGGCCACTCACTTCCCCAGCAGGGGCTGAAAATAACATTTCCAGGACCTCTGTGTGTCTGGTTTTGAGAGGCTTTTGTCACCCATGCCCAGAAAGGGCTGTGGATGCTTGCTGTGCCTGACAGCGGTGCTGTTCTCCCTCTGTGAGGAATGGGGGGCGTGGGGGGCAGGAACCTATAGGCAATATTTGGTGCAGTTTCTGCAGCTGCTGCTCACTGTGAGGCTGTGAGGGCCCAGGCATGACCAGGAACTGGTGAGCAGACCTGGCTGCTGGCTGCAGGTAATGGTCAGCTCATAACTTCTGATCAGATTTACAAGCCTACAAGAAAGGCCAGTTGGTTGCCCCTAAGGTTTCTGAAAGCACAGAAATAAGTGAAGAGACCTGTTGATTTGAAAGGCTTCTCAGCATCTAATTTGCCTTAAAACATTTCTTGGAAATCCTGTAAGCATTCAGCTTCATCTGTAGACCAAGTGTCTTTGAAAATCTGACCCTTTGCTATTAAAAGTATAGAACAAATTCAGTTTATCAACTTAATGATGGAAAAGCTTGCTCTCCTCAATAATGCTCCTAATTAAAACATTTTTGAGTATCTTTGGACCTGATTCTCTACCTTATGCAGAGAGCTACACTGTGCCAAATGGGTGCAGAGCACTGCCAATTTAGGTTTGATTCAATGCCCATTCAAGTTAATAGAAATCCTCCCACAGAAGTCGATGGGATTTGGTTCTGGCCCCAAAGTCAATGGGAAATTCTGATTTGGCAGTACTTTATGCCCACACGGCACCCGTATAAGCAAATGTTCAAGGTACAAAGCCTTGGAGAATTTGGAAGGGGCATTGTAAGGGACTTGTGGGGCAGACTGTAGCCCAGGCTATTTAAGCAATTCACAATGTGTAGGACAGTCTGACAAAGAAGCTTTAAAACAAATCAGTCTGAACTTTTCCTGTTCATTTTTTATAGCACTCTTACAACTTAGCAGAGCACTTTTTATTTTTGTGTTGGGTTTTTTTCTGTCCTAGGCTGTCAGAACATAAAAGCATCTGCAATGCTTTGCTCTTACTACTTCTTTTAACCACCAGAACCTGATTTGTGTCAGAAAAGATAAGCCTAGATCCCTACAGAATTAAAATAATTATTTGGTGTAAGGTGGGGGATGAGGAGGGCTGTTATTCTTAGCAGCAGCAATGAAATTTCAGCAGCTGATGACGTCAGTGCTAAAATGTCAGTGTGAAACAGGCTGGAACAAATTAAGAGTGGTGTCGTCACTGTGAGAGCCACACTGCCCTCCAGAGGGACTGTTGTTGGATGCTGCAGATGCAGTTCAGGAGATGGGGGGCACAGAGGCTTGTGAGAGCTTCTCAGAAACTTACAAAAAAAGCAACAGCAAGCATCTCAGTACCAGGAAGGTCAAAGAAGATGCTATTTGAACGTTTCTGCCCACCTGAAAGCGTGAGCTTGCAGCAAGGCAAGGGCCACTTCTACAAACCAGATTCCAGGAACTGGTACAGAAAAAAAAAGCAGAAACCAAAATAAAACTGGCCATCTTCTACTCACTTAGCAAGCTCCATCTCTGATGACACTCCTGTGACTCAAACTGAAGAGAAATTTAGCCTGAGATGACTTTTGTCATGATGTGCTTCTTAAAAGAGGGCAATGTGCTTGGAATAGAGGTGATCCTGAGGCATTTTATTACTTAACTGTGCTACTGCATTTGAAGAATGCCTTCAGGCTATCCAAGAATGCTGAACTCAAGGTGCAGAGAGCTTTAATCAAAATGGGGTAAAATTTCAAATGCATTCATGCTTGTCCTCAAAAAGCCAAGTCTTGCACATTTCTTGGTTAGTATCAGGTGGTGTTGTTAGACCTGACCCTGTCTTGACACAGGGCACAGATCCTCACTTAGAGGTGGTATCTCAGGGGTCCTGATAACTCAGGGTCTTGAGGCCTGCATCTTTTTGGTCCAGCACTTAAACTGCCTTGTTTTCAGGGTTTGTTGTGATGTGGGATGTCCTGCCTTGGGGGTCTGATAGGGAGGGTTGGGGCCATCCTGGCTCCCTTCATGGAGACCTGCAGTGTTTTGTAGGGAATATGGGGAAAGTCTATATTCCCTGGATTGGTGTTTCTAGAAAACCAGTACTGTTAACAAAACTGCTCTGTGCTGTTTCACTCCTTTTCAGAGCTGCCTGTCTCGTAGCCGCAGGGATGGATGTGGTTAGAGCAGACAGATCCATCGAGACGTGTGCTTATCTATCAATCCTACCAGCTGTTTCTGGCATGCACCAACTGACTGACCACAGTGAGGAAACAAGGATGTAATCAGTTAGCAAAGCTCTCCTTTCTCAGCAAGGACGATAAGGATTGTTGGCAAACCCACAGAGAGTTACGGGAATAGAGGAATTGGTGTGCTGAAGTCACTTCCTATCACTTGGGAGTCCCTGTGCTCAGAGCATTGTGTTTGCTTTCCTAGTATGGGTCTCGAGGGTTGTCTGCATTAATTCAGACATATAAGTGCACTCACCCTGTCCCAGCACACAGAAGCCACTTGGGGAGATTGCCAACACAGTCTTTCATCTACTTTTTTTGTGGGAAGGATTCAGACTGGCTGTGAGCAGACAGAGCGATTCTTTACACATCTTTGCACCAGTGAAACACCTTGCTGCAGAGATTTCTGCAAAAACAGGCATGACTTAATCAATTCTGGGAAGAGGCATATGCCAACAGAAACACTCTTTTGCCAACACAAACTGAGCTGCCACTAGAGGAGTATCAGCAATCCCACTCTTGTCAGTGTGGGGACTCCGCTTCACTGATTAGGTGTGGTACGGGTGGACAGCGCAGCTTCCCAGCCGGTGAGGTCAGTGCTGAGGTGAGCCCCTGCTCCCTCATCTCAAGAGGAAGTGGTGGCCACTTCAGCTGCACCTGTATCAACAGAGGCTTTATAGAGACTGGAGGTGAGCTCCTGAATGTGCAGCTGGTTGCTGTTGCAGTCTGTAGATGAGAAAATTGTCCACTGTGTTGTATGTGGTCAACACAAATCTGATGATACCTCGGGAGCTTCTGGTCTTGACAGCCAGCTCAGAGAGTGCTCCCTCTGCAGCCCTGCGTGCAGACAGTGCCTAGCACTGAGCTTAGGAGAATGCCATTAGATCAAAGCTCCCTTACCAGGAATGCTGGAGAGCCTGGACAGGAAGATACAATGCCAAAAAGCATTGTGTCACCACAATGTCAGCATTTCGGTCTAAAAATGTGACTGGCAAAAGCA
Source organism: Petroica traversi (assembly GCA_025920805.1). Classification (NCBI taxonomy): domain Eukaryota; kingdom Metazoa; phylum Chordata; class Aves; order Passeriformes; family Petroicidae; genus Petroica; species Petroica traversi. The sequence goes on from JAHLSL010000010.1 coordinate 18,061,654, forward strand.
GGGGAAGCAAAAGGTTGAGTGCTGCCTGCTCTGCATCCTGTGCAGCCCGTATTTGCTAGAGCTTTGGGGATATAGGAATTAAATGTCCACAGAAGGAAAAAAAAGACTTATACTTTTGCTAGATTTATTGGGTGGGATGTGTATGTGAAGCAGAGCTTTACTACAAATCCCCTGTAGACAGTATTTGAGACAGAATGACTTTGTTCTGGATGTGTTTGTAAATATCTGTCTATATTTTTAAGACTTACCACTGTAAGAGACCCAAGATGATCTGTGATTTCTGCAATCTCATCAGAGAGCAAGTGAGTGATTCCATGCGGTGGAGACATACAGCCCATGACTCACAGCCCTGAGTCACAGCATTGGGACACTTCAGCATTCAGAAACACTAGTAGTGACAGAAATCAGGATGATGAGCAAGCAGCTGTTACTCATTCTCAGCTGGACACTATAAGCATGTTTGTACCAGTCAGTGTGGCTCTGGCTCTTCTTTGCTTCCTCCTGCAGACCTGCAATCATCTGGATGGCATAGTGACATAGCTCACTTAACATTTGCCTCTGGGCAAGGGATGATCAAGTCTAGTCTCTGGCTCCCAAAGTGTCCTGCTTGACTCTATTAGGCTCAGCACAGAGTTATCATGGCAATTTTCACTTCAGATTACTTCTTTAATCTCAGGAGATCAGCTCACGTTACAAACAGGAATGCATTGATCATCACACAGAGTTAGGAAGTGTATCCCTATTTTTAGCTAGGGGGGGCTGAGACACTAAGCAGGTAGGCAACTTGCTCTTAGTGACAAAGGAGGTTTGTAGCAGAACCAGGACAAAACCGCAAGAGCCTTAAACTACCTCTCGTAATCTCTAACAACTGAACCATATGCTCCATTGCATTCATCACTTCCTCATGAGGTGGCAGTTTGGATGAGAACAAGTGCCCAGGAAGTCACCCTGTTTATTCTGTCTCAGCCTCTTAATGCCTGTGGAACTTTTTTATTGAATTCTTTTCAGGGCCATCAGCTTTGGTGTGGGAGATTATTCCAAGAGACAAAGACTCGGTTGTGTGCGTGCACGTGCGTGTGTGGTTGGGAGAGGGGAAGAATAAAAAATCCATTTCCAGATGGTTGAAAGGATGCATAGCACTTTGCTATTGGCAAAAACAACCTCTTTCATTTTCAGGATGTGTAAGTCGCAGAATCGCAGCTGGAAAAAAATAAGTAGAGAGGGAGGCATTGGGGTAAAAATAAGAATGCCTAATGAAAAATAACCTAGCCCATATTTGAAAAATCTAAGTGCTTTGTTTTTATATAAATTGGGGGGAGTGGGGAGGGGAAATGTGCTTGCTTAGGAGGATCTGTGTAAAACAGGTCCAAATATGTATCGTCTCATTTTCTTCTTAGCTTATTTGCTTTGCATTTCCAACTGTAGCCTCCACAGGAAATTCACTCCCTGGCAAGCTTCAGCTCCAGACAGGAAACATTCTGAGGAATTTCTTCCATACAGGTACTATATTTGCTTGGAGGGATAACACGGTGGAGATATTTACCATGGCTGGATTTAACTAGCAGGATATTATGCATGTTGATGGAGTTGCTGGGAGAGATCTCTGTCTGCAGCCACCAGCATGCCATGTTTAAACAAATCGTGCTGCTCTGCTTGCCTGTGGGAAGATTTGCATTAGATCTGGGCCAGATTCTCCTTCTTCTGACAGCAGCATGGCCCAACTTATATCAAAGATATTTGCTGATGTCAGGGAATATCAGGATCAGGCCCATGCAGCAGGTTTTTGCCCCACTACAAACTTGGTCTTAAGCTATTTGCATGTACAGATACTCACAAGCAGGCATTTTGATAGTAGTGAGCAGAGTGGGGGGAGGCTTGTGTATGTGTGGAGGTGAAGGGAGGTCTTTGCTCTTGCCTTTGCACTCTGAGGGGAGCAGACACCAAGAAGGGGGAACTCTAGCAGCACACAGCCTTTCAGATGAGTGGGAGGTGCTCAATGTGGCCAGCTGAGATGCAAGCCCCCTGCACCCCTCGGGATGCTTTCCTACTTTTCACTCCAAGTTCTGTGCAGGCCTGCACTGCTTATTAGTCCAGAGGAGTCTAAAAAACAAGTGTGATAAATCCGGCAGCCACTCATCAGTGAACAGTGATGTGGTGGGTTGAACAGTTCTTGATGCACTGAAGAACAACATCCCTTTCTTACCAAAACACATGAGTGCTTTCAAGTCTTTAAGGCAGTTCTCAGGATACAAAGCGTGAAGAGAAGAGAGTGCTCAGTCTGAATCACAGTCTCCCAAGAGAAACGTGAGGGTTTAAAGTACATGGCTGGGAACAATCCTGTGCTGGCAAGGAAATGGACTGCATGACCCATCTCAGAGATCTATGATTCACTGCAAATACAGAGAATGAGCACAGAGATTTGTAGTAACATGTAGTGGTACCTTGCCTGCTATTACAGCGCAGCCTCCAGCCAGAGACAACCCAAACACGTTCACAGGTGTTCTCTGGGAACAGGCTTTTTCTGTGGGGAGCCATGAGAGATAGCAGGAATGCCTTCAAAGCCTTAAAGGTCTCTGTGCCACCATGCCAAACTGTGGAAATGTAACTGTATGTGCAGTGCTGAAGCATGGATTTTTTTTTAAGCTTGTTTTCTTGGTTTCTGAGGCAGGAAGCACAAGTGCAGATCCTCCTGTTTAATGCTATGGGGAGAAAAAAAGATTCAGACTCCCCTGCAGTGCTGGTGAAAATGCAGCTTTGGCCTTTAGTGCCCTTTATTACATAAATACAAGTAGCGTAGACATATTAATCACCCTGCCATTGAGGGAAGAACAGAGCAGCAACCTCAAATGCCACCCACTCCCCATTCTCGCTCCCATTTGATGTTGCTATTTTAAGCCACACATTATTTCCTGCTGTGATTTTATTTTTTTTACCCAGCTTCTAATTCTGGCTCTGAGGTAAGCTGTGACATACGTATCCCTCCTCTCCCCCTCCCCGCCTTCCTCCTCCCCCTGCACCCACGTCCTCTTTATTGCTGTCTTTCAGAAATTTTCTCTCTCGTAAGCAGCCGTGTCCCAGAGGTTAGTTATTGACTGCCCACAAAAAACATGAAGAGGATGATTTTCTTCCTGCTTTTGAATGTAAGTGCAAACAATATTGAGGTAATGATTTATGGGGCAGACTGCTTTAAGAGTGCTGTTCCCTCCTTCTCAGGAAGTTTGGTGTTGTAGAAAGGATATCTGGCTGGGATGGAAGGCTGCTGCTCAGCAGCCCATGATGGACCACAGCCTGTGTAACCATCTAATCAAGGGTCATACACCACTGGCAGGTGCTTTGTGGCAGAGAGGAGACAGGACAGAGCTCAACTACTTGGCAAGGGTTTTCCTTCCTGAGCCTGCTTCTGTGTAAAGGTATCAGCACATTTCTAACCCCCAAGTAGTTTCCCCCACCAGCAACCACCTCATTTTGCCTGTACCAGAGTGCAACTTCTGTCTGTCTGCTTCTGCTGCATCCACGTGTCTGCTGTGGCTTCCAGCTGCCACCGCCTCAGCCCTGAGGAAGGCTGCAACTGCGTCAGTCTAGGGCAGAGAAAGAATGGAGCCTGCAGTCTCAGGAAGGGCCTGGTGCACCAGGCAGCGGCGGCTGTTCCCATGTGTGAGCGTGGCTGAGCACTGATAAGAGCTCTGCCAAGGTAAGTTTGAGCCCTAGGAGGAAATCTGAGGCAGCTTCTGTACCACAACTGAGGAACATTACGGGTTTGTCCTCTTCTATACCCACTTGTCCCTTCCCTCCCAGCCAAGCAACCCATCTTGAAAATCTCCTCTGACTGGATGTTTGCTGCTGCAGACAAATCCTGCTAGCATAAGAGCAGGCTGGGTGGCAGCAGGCTGCTGGCAAAAGCCAAGGCCTTGCTTCTACTTCCAGGGAAATAGAGGTCTGGACTGCCCTCAGCCAGTCCTGATGTATACATTTCACACAAACAATGTCACGCCTTTCCCTTCCTGTGAGTTGCATTTGGAACTGCTGCACGTGGCTCTTGTCTGCCTGGTACGAGCAGTAGCTGTAGGAAATCCCAGGCTGGGCATCTACATGTTCTTTGTCCTCCCCTTTCCCAGGCAGGGATTCCAGTTATGCCCTTCATGAGGTTCCCGGAGAGCAGGAAAGGCAGAGTGAGAAGCCCTTTGCCAAGTGGTTTAACGTTAGTCACAGCCGCTGAAAGTCTTTGCTGTGCTCTCAGCAGTACTGTTATTTTTATTTTCACAGCTGGGTTTCAATGTGGGTCCACAGAAAAGGCTGGGGAGTCACACCCCTTCCCAAGAGCAGGCCACACCCTGCCTTTGCACGCTTTGCCACTGGTTTGAAGCAGTGAGGAGCATGGGCAGCTGTTTGTGCTGGGTTGGCCATATGACCTGTTTGTATCCCCAATCGTCCTCTTGCTTATGCTGGACATTAAGTTCTACAGCTTTAAGTTAGTCCCAGAGAGACAGAGAGTGAAAATGGAGGAAAAAGAAAAACCACTCGCCGTTTGTCTGCAGGAGTTGCATCTTATCACTTGGAAATGGCCTTGAGGCCACATTCCAGGGGGACTGCGGGTTTTTTTTTATTCTCCCTGGTGTGTGCGGGAACAGCACACAGTGGAGGGTTTCCTCGGAACTTTCTCGGCTTTTTGCAGGGAGAGACTTTGTTTCTTTTGCTGGGTATTTTTTCCTTTTTTCCTCCTCCTGGGCCTGGTTGGCATCTCGTGGACCCAGGACACCAGGGAACCCCCGGGGGGCCCCCCCCCCGACTTCTACAGCCAGGCCTGGCAATCAGACCCCCCACGCTGGAGAAATGAACCGGACTCAGATGGACTCTGAATCTACCATCTCTTCAGAGGAAGGAGAGGTTTCATTGTTTTCATATTATCCAAATTTTCTATGCTTGAGAATATTCTATTTGTTAAATAAATAGTTTTTTCAGCTTTTCTCTAAGGAAAATTCTTCCTGGACCTGTAGGGGGAGAGGTGGTTTGGAATCGGTTTTTCCTAGAGGAGGCGCCCCCAGAGGTTTCCTCCTAAATGTTTGCCCTAAACCAGGACACTGTTCCACTGGGCAGGCCACACCACGGCCCTCTCATCCTTGCCTGCAAAGGGCTTGCAACTGAATGGAGCAATCTAATTTCCAGTGGATGGGAGGGAAGGAAGGAGCCAGGCTCAAGAATTGAAGTGATCACACCAGAATTAAATGACTGCTTTTCCAGCATACTGTGCCCCCGTGGGCAACTGTTTTAAAAGTTCTGGCAGAATAACTTCTCCCACAACAGCAATGCTGGAGAGGGGGAGAAAAACGACCTCAAAAAGGACTCCAATAAATTGGCTTTACAGAAAATGACCCTGCTCTCGGGTGTCACACCCAGCACTGCACAGCAGGAGGCAGCCAGCAGCTGACAGGCGGCTGCTGTCCTGTGCTGGATGAGGACAGCTCTCCAAGGACTGATGTTCACATGACAGCCAGTGCTGCCATCCTTGCTGGCACAGACTCACAGCATCTTCTTGGGGGTCTGTGCGGTGGAGGGAAGAGCTGACTGGGCACAGGGGCTCACAGAGGGAGAAGAATTCAGTTTATCCTGGGTGTCGCCTGCTTGCCGGGACCATCTACCAGAAGCCAGTGCTGGTGTAGGCTCTGGTGGTCACTTGAACAATAGGAATACCGGGAAAGAGCTTGTGGTTTACAGATAAAATGGCTGTGGGGTAGGGGCTGCTTAGGGGCACTGGTGCAATAAGCTATATGTGTCATGGCATTTGAGGTATGTGATAAATAACCCATTTTCGAGTTTGGTCAGGCTGAGAATTGCATAAACAATAACACAACAACAACACAGAAATCAAAAAGCCCAAGCAATCCAAACACCCACAGTTTGGCGTCTAGGAATGGCACAAGATGGCAGAGATTTCATGCCCTCTGGACTAGCTGATACCATCCTTATAACCCCAAAACCTTTCTTTCCTTGCAGAGCTGGTCTTTATGATCAGTGCAGCTGTATGCTCCCTGGCATGGTAGCAACCAGAGAAGCCCAGCTCATGGGAGATGGATCTGGCAGGAGCCCTGGCTGCCTGGAGAGCCCCCTTAGTACTGCAATTGTTCCCTGTCCTTGCAGCTCAGACAGAGCTCATCTAGGTCAAGAAGGATGGCTCAGGAAGACATTCCGTGCAAGCTCTGATGAGATCTGCTCCTCCCAGGGCCATTCAGCTGGGCTTGCTCCTTTTTTTCATTCCACACACAGTTTAAAAGACTGTTTGTAAACACCAGTCTCCGACTCTGCCTTTGGGGCTCTGGGCAGAAGGCCAGGGAGGGATCTAAGAGACAGCAGACAGTTTTAAGAGGCAGTGGCGTCCGATTGCTGCAGTGGAGAGGATACGCCTTGCAGTTAATAGCCATGGTGGCGGGAGTCACCTACAGTACCAGCAGGTCTCAACACTATTTCATGGCTCCCTGAGGCTGAGCTTGGGTTTTACTGAAATGACCTCTTCACATGCCAAGGTAAATTCTGCATCTCTCAAGCCAGCTCTGCTAGGATCAGTGGGAAGTTAAACTGAGTTGCCTCAAGTGTACATACGAGATCAGGGCTCTGTGATGGCAAACACCACAGTGGACATGTTTGCATTTGACACAGCACTGGTTAAATATTTACTCTGTTCAACCTCTCCTTCCCTCAGATTGCTCCAGAGAGCTTGGCCACATTCGTGGACTGGGGCCCTCCCATCTAATTGGGCAGTCAAGGGCCTGGCATAGCACCTGCTCATGGAACACAAGGCACGACCTACAGTCCGAGATGCTGGCAGAGGGTCTGCCCAAGCCTCCCAGTCTCCTTTGGCTTTAGTCCTTTTGAAAATTGATTAACAAGTGCCATTGTTTGGCATTGTGACATTGTGGAGCAGTGACAAAGCCCTCCCTGCTGAAGGGAGGATAGAGCAGGTGAGAGTTAGAGCTGTGCTCACCTCTTCCCGTCATCTACAGCACTTGGTGGGCAAGGGAGGCAAGGAGAGACCTTCACCCAAGCACAAGTCTGAGCCTGTTTGTATGTCCAGAATTGCTTCTGTCCACACAGTTTACCAGCAGGCATGTCCATGCACAGATTCAGATGGAGCCCCCGAAAAGGTGAGAGCCAGTTCTGGGCAGAGTGGGTAGCACTGGGAGCCTGAGTACATATGAGATATCTATTACAGACCCACAGCTGGGAAGCAGGCAGTGGTCCAGACAGGCTTTGCATTGACTGTAGGGTTGTCCTGTCTATACCTGAGTTCACACCTGACTGCACAGATGAAACCCCTGTGCCCTGCATCCTGAAGGCCTGGAGCCGGGATGGCTCATTTTCCCCATGCAGATACGTCTGTGCTGGGCTCCCAAGGTTTCACACTGTGTGTGACAGCTTGTACCTGGGCCATGTGTTACACCTGTGCAAGGGACTCCATCACTCCTGTGGGTAGAATGTGGGAGGTCAGGCCTGGCTGGTGGGGCTGAGGGAGGAAGAGAAAAGCTGGTGGCTCCTTTAAGGGAGGAAGCCGCCAGGACTGCAGAGAAGGAGCTCTGGAAGCTGTGTTTTTCTCTCAGCGCCTCAGGGGCTGGTTACTAAATTTGGTTACTGGGCTTAAATAATGCAGCGTGGCAGAGCCCAGTGGGTTTGAACATTGTCATATCCACATAATCCTCTCCTAGGTGGCAGAGATCTCTTGTTCTCTGCCGCTGCTATCTGTACAGGAGCTTGAATGTGATGTGAAACATCATCTTAAATAATTATAACTAGCAGAGAAGAGCCAAAGCTGCAAAGTCCCATCTATTTCCACTGTGCTCTGTCTATCTATGTAATTTCTAAGGTGCCAATCACCAAAGCATCCAAGCACTGTCTAATCTGGATCTGAATTCCCTTGGTGCTCATGGAAGCTTGAATCTTAGCAGTTTGTGTGAGCCCATCTCTAGCAAGCACAGGGAGAGTGCTGCATACTGTGAGCAAAAAAGCCTCCTGTTGTTTCATGATTTACTGACCAAAAGCCCACTTGAGTTGGAGGAGTCAGGACATCATGTTCACCCCTGGCCCAGGAAGAGTTAAATCCTCTCTGTTATTTTGGCAGAAGGCAGGGCAGGTTTACCAAGGGAGGGCAGGGAGCCATGGTGTACTGCCCACCTTCCAGGCCACACAGTGTAGAAGCAGAGGCAGATCTGTACAGCCTGCCCAGCCTGCACACCAAGGCTGCTTCCAGCCTGGGGACGAGAAGACCCTCTGCCACCCCTTGCTGCAGATCCAAGCCTCCACATGCAGGGACAAGGGATAAGCACAAAATAGAAACCAGTGGCCTGTTTTGCAACACGTAGGAGAAGGGGGAAGAAAATGATGCACCCAGCAGCTCTCTCCGCTGAGCCTACTGCGCCTCACTTCCTACAGACTTTGTGAAATAGTTAAAACCTGCCAGAAGACCACTCATGGCTAACACGTGAGTGCTAACAGTGGCAAAGGGACTCACTGTACTGAACACACTCACCAGGAGTGAAATGAGATTAAACCTTTCCTTCATTACCAGGGAAAGGGTATTTGTTCTTAGTGAGAACCTGTCAAGTTTAGGCAATGCCAGAGCAGTGCAATTACTTTCCATCCACTGGGCTGCTCTTAGGAAAAGGTTCTCTCTCAGTCTCTGCCTATAAGTCTCCCTGATTTGACATGACACTTGACAGCAGGTTTTCATGGCAGAGGATACTTAGCTGTTACTGGGAGAGAGTAATTTCAAATCCTTCTTGTAAGCGTCACATTTCAGTCTTTACAAAAGTGCAGGTCCTCTCCACCCTCCTCCATCAATCAGCCCTATCCTCCTTACCCCGCAACTGCTGGAGTATTTTTAGTGACATTGAATAAATACATGTTAAATCTTTTTCCATTAGTGACATGTCAGAAATTAAAATGGCATTAGCTGTAAAGCCTGCAGCAAAGCCAGCTCCATCTAGGGCCCTTGCATGTGGTTGCCCAAGAGGCCAGGAACAACACTACCAGCTTTGCTTTTCCTTCAATTCGTCCATATTCTCTGCACATCCTTTCTATCCTTCCTCCAGAAATACAAATGTACCTTATTCTGCTGTCACAAACTATCCTCAAGTCTCCCAAACATTATGGATAGGAGAAGTCTCCAGGTTACAATGTTTCATCCTCTCTAGTCACATGCTAGACTTGTCCTCTTCAGACATGGCATCAGAGATTTCTCAAGCCCCACTGAGAAAAAACAGAGGAATTTCTTTGCCCTTGCTAAGGCCACTGTCTAACAATTCCAAAACTACTTCCATAGCTAGGACTTGGCTGGCAGGAATCTAAGTATTGATGACTCGATTTTCCATCCATAACTACAACTGCCTTTGTCCACATGATCTCCACTCTTTCACATACATTGGCTCCTCAGCTATACTTCATGTTTGACTCTCAGCCATGCCCACTCTGCCAGTCACCCCACTCCTTCATTTCAAACCTTGTTTCTTCCTAGACACCTTGCCTCTTCCCCACTGCCTTTCTTGCTTCAGCCTTCCCTTGCCTTGTTTGCCCTTATCCTCTCCAGACTATCCACCCTATCCCCTTCTTTCCCTATTCACTTTTTCAGTCTACCCTGCCTCCCCATCCAGCGCATCTTCCTCAGTCAGAGATGGACATCTCTGCAGTCTCTGGTGGTTCAGGCCTGCATCTTCTCTGAGTTGCCCAAGGCAGGAGCCTGCTCTCCTTTGCTGCTACTCCTTCAGGTACGTGGTATGGATCAGCTTGGATTCCAGAGCATGAGGAAAAGTCTACACAGAGCTCACAGCATGTGTAGCTTAACAGGAGGAGATCAGGTCAAAACTCTGCCACAGATAAAGGAGCAACGGATAATGATTGAGGGGAAGCTCGAGATGAAAGATGCTGAAATGCTGCAGCTATGAAACAAGCCAAAACATTTATAGCTGTGATTTGCTAGGTGGCTGATTGGGCAGGGCAGGGAAAAGCCTACCATTGCCTACCATTAAGGAAGAGGGAAATTGCAAAACAAACATCCCCTTTGGATATTTAGTAGCACGCCCAAAAGATTAACATTGATTATATCTCCCTATTAAGAAGCAAGATACTACCCTGCTTTAATTAACAAGGAGGGTTCTCAACCCTCAATTGCCTCTTTGCAAGTATCAGGTGGAACATCAGGGCTGGTGTTCCCAGTGGCACGAAGGTAGACTCTTCTGGTTAGCAGGCTAATCCTGAGGCCCTGCTCTTCAAAGGTGTTTAGGTTTCAGGCAGCTGGTGTTATTTAGATGCTTAAATCCTTTAAGGCTCTGGGCCTCAGGAGCTAAGAGGATGGCTACAAACTCCAGACTGCCTGGTTCAAATCAAGTCTGTGTATCTCCTGGCTGGTAAATGTTACTGTAAGGTATCTGCATGATGGCGAATTTCTCCTTGAGGCTGGGTCATTTTGCAGTTGCCTGAGGTAGCCTCTGTGTGCCTTTTTTTCTGAATGAGGGGGTGCTAGCCAGCGTCAGTCCTGATAATGGCTTTGATGGACCTGTGTAGAACTCAGGTTGTTCTACAGCTATTAATTCATTCAGACAAGCAAGCCTGCTGCTTGATGGGTGTTTTGTTTCACTTGGGGGGTGGGGGAGAGAGCACAGGGAAAATTGGTGCCTTTCCCAGACTTGCACAATAGCAGGGCTGGAAATGGGCCCTGTGCAAATTCAATTACTCTGAGTTGCCAGCATTAACTGCTGGGCTGCCCACTTTATTGTAGCTAGGGAAGGAGGTGCAGAGAGCAAACTGGCTGCTGCACTTTGGATGTGATGGAAATGCTGTCAGATTTTAGCACTTGAGTGACCTTTTCTTAACAGTTCCTGAAGTCACAGCTTTCCCAACACCTGGCAATAGATAAGGGCTGTGCACAGGTAAAGACTTTTGTTTCATGGTGCAAGATGTCTATGGAGACAGGAGCAGGAGAGAAAGATGGAAGAGATTGCTTCCTCCACCAGCCTCCTGCTTAATTACCGCCTGAAGAATGACACTGAACTCAGATCCTTACTCCAGGTCAAAGGCTTCCCAGAGGGAACAGAGATACCTTAATGATGGAGTATACTCCTTCCCCAGACTTGCAACCAGGCCTTTGTTAATGGTAGGATCCTTCCCTCCCTCCCATTTCAGCACCTTTAATCTCTCTGGAGTCAAACCAAGCTACTCAGATCTAGGAAAGCCAAGGGACCAGTTTTCCCTAGTGAATCTTTGAGCCCAGAGAAACAACAGCTCTGTTACTCAGGCTTTCCCCACCACTTTACACCAAAGGCACTCTGCCATCAGCTTGGTGAGCTTCTGGGAGAAACCAGGCTGTGTCCTTTCTGCATCTCATTAAAGAATAATGGGCAGTTTGGCTGGAGATTGTTTGAGCAGGATGGGGTCAGATCACCCCCCAAGTATCTGAAGACATCAAAAAGCTGAAGTACTATCAGCTTTTCTCCTGTTTTCTGGTTTGCTCTACTTCTCCCAGCCATTCAAGTGTGGAGTCCAGGGTCTCCCACTAGTCCAGTTCTCCTTAGCTCACAAATACAGTGGAGAAAAGGGGAACTACAGGGCCTGTTCTTAAACTGTGAGGTCTTCTCAGACAAGGAGGAGTCCTTAGGTTCCAGAAGTGCATGGTAGGTGCCAAAAGTGGAGCAGAATTTACTTAGGGGTGATGAGTGGGGCTGTGAGGATGACTTCTTTTAGAAAAGTTTTAGACAGGGATAGGAGCTTTGAAACCACCTACATCATGTGTGCTGTGCTACAGGGATGCAGAGGACTCTGAATTGTGGAGAAAGAACTGAATATTTTAAAAGTCATTTAAAAAGCATGTCAGGGTATTCCTACATGTGTATCTTTGCACCTTTTTTTTTTTTTTCTTTGCAGTTACAGACAGAAGGGAGATTTCCTAATTGCCTTTCCACTTTGCACCACTACAGGTACTGTGTAGAGATCTGTAGAGATCTTTTGTGAGGACACAGTGCAGCTGACCAGCACCACTTAATGGTTCTCATGTGCTAGGTCAGTGGGGGTAGAGACACCGCTTGAGATGTGACTAAACACTGTGACTTTTGTCCTCAGAATGGCCAAAACCAGAGAAATCTTGCTAGGTCTAGTGGGGCAGGCACAGGTGGGGGAAGGTTTGTGTGGTGGATGTTGTCTCCCACTGCTGTTGTGGGCAGGGAAAAAGCAGCACTTGCCTTAAGGCTTCAGGTAAGGCTGCTGGGGAAAGCCATCCTGGGGGACGACGCCAGCTCAATAAAGGGAGCTGGCATGAACAGAAATGCCTAAAGCTTTCTTATTATATACAAAAACCACCCAATGCCTTGCTCCCTGGGGAAGGGCTCCAAGATAGTTGTCAGTCTGCCCTTTAATCTGAACATGCCCAAATGGGCCAGGGGCTTTATTTTTGTATTATTGCATTGTCTTCCACCCACTCACTTGTGCTTTCCTCTCAGATGCCTGTGGCTGCTTTTGATACTTCTCTTCCCTGTTTTGGCCCCTCTGTTGGGCAAACTTTGTGGTTTGCCACCTTTCCTTGCCCCTTTTTCTACATCTTTGATGATACAAGAAAGCTTCTGGTTGCTTCTCTGTTTGTATTTCACTCTCTTTAGGGTTATGTCTGATGTGCTCAGACAAAAACATGCGAGTCCCTCTGAGTTCTATCTAACAGGGAATGTTCAGCAAGGGAGTGAAAACCATGATGTAAAAAGGCTGTTCATTCCTTATATTTCTCACCATCATAAAGGCAAAGCTTTTGCCTGCTTGCTTCATGATAAAAGCTATTGGCCCTACTTACTTTGTTCTTAAGTGACATGCTTTATCTGTCAGCTTCCAAGAACCTTGCCAGTGTTATTTATATAAATAAATCTCATGTTGCTTCTGTGCAATATGCATTTTCCTCCATTTTGCAGTTTGGGAAGCCAAGGCATTTGAAAACTAATTGGCTTATGCAGAAGAACAGAATAATCTGTCCTTAAGAAAGAGAACAAGAACTTCACAGTCCTGCCTTCCATGCCTTCATTAATGGAGTGTTCTCCGTCTCTAGTTAATAGGCAGTCTGGTTTTTCTTCAGGTCGCTATCATAAAAAGATCCAATTGTCACTTTAAACATGTAATTAAGGTGCCTGCTTTTATAATTACCTTCACCAGAAGGCACCAGCCACTGTGCAGGTGGGTAAGATGGTGCTATATTGAAAACTATGAAGCTCAGAGATTAAGAAAGGTGACCAATGATTTGGAAAGTGAAAGCCCACCATGTAATACAGAAATTTTGATTCTTACTGTTATGAGTCCTAGAGAATGTTGTCTCCCCAGGTTTTTGGAGTGTTTTTATGTTTGTTTGTTTGCGTGGAGTTTTAATTTTCCTTTGTTTGGTTGGGGCCGTCCCATCCTGTTGTGTGCATCCCCCAAATTTCCTAAGGTTTGTGGGGAGGAAGAGACTCTCTAGGCAAACTGCACACCTGCTAGCTGGTCATCATGAAGTGACAGAATTATGACTGAAGTGGGTTTTATATGGTCTAGGTTGGCTAGGCTGTGTCCCGAAGCTTGAAGAACACAGATCCACCAAGCTTTATTACTTATTTATCTTTCTAGTAACTCGTGCTGTTGAAATAGGTTACCACCCCTTTTCAGGAGTGGGAAATGGGCAATTTCAAGTGGCAAAGAAGTCGGGAATGACTGTGATTGTGTTATGTGCCTTTCCTGGAAAAATTCCTTTATGTGATAGGTGGCCCGAAGACACTGGTACATTTGGACTGCAGCTTTTCCAGTAAGCCAGCAGGATTTGGTGGGTGGAGGAAGGGGAAGGAACTCGGCGAGCCGTGACAATGGGAAAATCTTGGCAGGGACTCGCACACGCAGTCTTGCAATCGGCCCCAGTGTCCCAACTGTTACCAGAAGGGGTTGCGCCGGCATGAGGAAAGCTCAAACGGGGTGTGTGAAGGGAGCCGCAAACGCGAGCCCCGGACCCGCGCGGCGGCCGGAGGAGGCGGCCCCGGCCACG